>CM040117.1:146156187-146655531 GCA_022559845.1 Amorphophallus konjac | reverse complement strand
TAGGCCCTGTAGGCGTATCGAACTGTGTACAAAACTCCAACGGGTTGTTCACCCTTTTCCCTGGTATATGGCTCAGAGGCAATTGTCCCTATCGAGCTGGAAATACCCTCCCTCCGAGTCGCAGTTCAACACGGGTTGGTCGGGGAAGAGCAGACAAATGTCGAGCGAAGGCTCGAAGAGCTCTCCAACTTGGAGGGGAAACGGCTCCAAGCCCAGCAGAACATCCAGGTCTATCAGGCCCGGATAGCTCGCGCCTTTGACAAGCTCGTCAAGGAACGCGAATTTAAGAAGGGTGACCTCGTTATGGTGAAGAGAAGAGAAGTCATGGCTTCCAACCCCAAGGGCAAGCTGAATGAGAATTGGCTTGGACCCTATGTGATCCAGAAAGTCTACGAGGGCGGAGCGTATGTAATCGTCGACCATCGGGGGGAGGTTCAATTTCCGCCCCTCAATGGTAGGCATCTGAGGTTGTACCATGCTCCGATTCCCCCATTCGAGGAATAATGCTTTTCTCTGCCCTGCCCCAGGCGAATTTGCATTACTATTGTCCAGATGGATTGGGCACTATTTATCTTGCATGTCAAAAAAAAGAGAAAAAAAAGAAAAAAAAAGAAAAAAAAGAAAAGAAAAGAAAAGAAAAAAAAGAAAGAAGAGAAAAAAAGAAAGAGTAAAAAGGGGGGGAGGAATCGGTCTCCCTTTATTAACACTCACTCTTATCTCCAAGAATATTTCAATAGACGAATCGACCATGTCAGCCTCTGACATCCTGTCGGCACTGACGAAGAACAGCCCACCCGAACCTTTCGTTCGAGATCAGGGAATGAACATTTTCTCCTTGCGTTGGCACCAGCCCGTACCAACGAATATTTCAATAGATGAATCAGCCATGTCAGCTCTTGACATCCTGTCGGCACTGACGAAGAACACCCCACCTGAACCTTCCGTCCAAGGTTGGGGAATAAACCTTTGCTCCTTGCGTTGGCACCAGCCCCCGCACCAATGAAAATACCAAGAGGCAAACGAATCACGTCGGTCTCCGACTTCCTGTCGGCATCGATGAACAAACCAGTGGCCCGGACCTTTCATCTGGTTCCATGAACAAAAGGACCCTTGCTTTGACACTAACCCCGTGTCAATGAATAAACCATGTCGGTCTCCGACTTCCTGTCGGCATCGACGAATAAACCAGTGGCCCGGACCTTTCGTCTGGTTCCGTGAACAAAAAGACCCTTGCTTTGATACTAACCCTGTGTCAATGAATAAACCACGTCGGTCTCCGACACCCTGTCGACATCAACGAATAAACCAGTGGCCCAGACCTTTCGTCTGATTTCATGAATGAAAAGACCCTTGCTTTGGCACCAACCCCGTGTCAATGAATGAATCACGTCGGTCCCCGACTCCTCGTCGGCGTCGATGAATAAACCAGTGGCCCAGACCTTTCGTCTGGTTCCATGAACAAAAAGACCTTTGCTTCGGCACTAACCCCGTGCCGATGAACAAACCACGTCGGTCACCGACTCCCTGTCGGCATCGATGAACGAACCAGTGGCCTGGACCTTTCGTCTGGTGCCATGAATAAAAATACCCTTGCTTTGGCACTAACCCCGTGTCAATGAATAAACCACCTCAATATTACAACTCCAGTCCTACAGACGAATAAACCCTTGGCTCGGATCTTTCATCCGAGTCGATGAACAAAAAGAACCTCCTTGCTTGGCTCGGACCTTTCGTCCAAGTGGACGAACAAAAAGAACCTCCTTGCTTGGCTCAGACCTTTCGTCTAAGTCGATGAACAAAAAAAAAGAGAACCTCCTTGCTTGGATTGGACCTTCCGTCCAAGTCGATGAACAAAAAGAACCTCCTTGCTTGGCTCGGACCTTCCGTCCAAGTCAATGAACAAAAAAAGAGAGAGAAAAGAAGAACCTTCTTACTTGGCTCGGACCTTCCGTCCAAGTCCATGAACATAAAGAAACCCCTCCTTGCCTGGCTCGGACCATCCATCCCAGTCCATAAACAAAAGTGCATCCCATTACTCGGCTCGGACCTCTCACCCGAGTCGGTGAATGAACAACTTTTCTAAACCCGGCACGAGTCAACAACCCCCCCCTTGGGTTTGGCCTCGTCTAAGTTGTTTTGGGCCTTTTGCCCGAGACGACACATAGACCCTTCATTCTCGCTTCGGTATTCACCCCATGCCGATGACTAAACCCTCACTCTGACATCTCAGTCCGCATGCATATGCGGTGAAGCGATCCCCTCATCCCTTCGCTGAAGGAGTGAGCACTTTCCCGTGAATTTGCACCGGACCAGCATCCCAGTGGCTCAGAAGAATAGACGTCATGTCGAAGAGCTCTACACTCGCAGGCCCCGCACACTCGTCCCTCGTTTGTGCCACCCACGAGTGGGGGGCATTTGTGGACGTCGAAAAATGATGGCGTCGATCGTACGGCATGCACATCGTAACACTCGAGAGTAAGTCGGAGACGAAAAGGCCGAATAAACCTCATGCCTCGCCCGATCAGGATGAGAACTCGCTTGGTGGTACGCTACCCACTAAGGAAGCCCCCTAAGCAGAAGATACAGCTACAACGCTCCGACCGGCCATGCCGAGAGCTGAATCAGAGAAAAGTCAGGAACTCTAGCACAGTCTCGGCATGCACCGAAAGTCATGTAGAATCTGGGACCGAGTCTCAGAGGCTACAAACGGAATATTATGGAGGCCATACGTCACAACCGGAATGTTCTGGGAATGCCGACATTCATATAAATGGCCGTGACTTCGAAAGGAATCCGTTTGGTGCTTAAAACAGCATGAAGTGGCCCTAAAAGGGCGCCCCTTAAAACGGCGCACCCCCCTCTTAAAATGGCGCACCCCCTTTTTATTTGGCTACACGGCGCGCTCCTATCGAAGGGGCCTCCCCATTTGATGCTTAAAGCGGCGCCCCTTTGAATGTGGTGCCGTTTTAACCCCTCATTCTATTCTCTGAAGCGCTTCCCCGGCGCGCAAACAAGCCATCCCATCTACACTCCGATGCTCTGTTTTTGCATCATTATGGCATGCAGAGAACATTCAATGCCCATGGCCCTTCTTCTATCTCCGTTCGATAGCACATAAGCAGCAGCAGCAAGGCAAGCTCTGACAAATCTCTGAGCGTCCCATCCTCGGACGAGCAGTAGTGTACGAGATGAATCAACGGTGTCCAGCACAGCCAGTCAACTCCCGACTTCGTTGCGGACGAGGTGGAATTGGTAGGGACGCTCCTAGGATGGTCGTTCTATAAAAGGGACAGCATTGTGAAGCCGAAGGAACACAGACAGATAGAAGGAGCTCACAAATAGAAGGAGCTAGAAGAAGAAAGGGCAGAGATAAGAGAGGCTGAAGGGAAGGCTGGCTGGTTCGGCTAGGGTCTCCGGCGTCCGAAGAGAAGAAGAAGCTCTATCCATTCCCACCGGCAAGGTGAAGAAAAAGAGAGAGAGAGAGGGTGAGAGAGTGAGAGGGGAGAGAGGGGGAAGAGCTTGTGCTCTGTTCCTCCTTCTCCCCCACCGATGTATCTTCTTCCCCCACCTCAACACCTAGTTTTTCTTTTATCTTCTCCGTTATATTTTTCTCTGTGCTTTGGGGGGGTAGATCTCCCCTTGTACCTCTCTTCCCTCCTTTCCTTTCCCTTGAGGATGAATAAAAGAGTGACTTTGTAAGCATGCGCAGTATTCTATTGCTCTGATCCCTTCCCCTTTTCATCCGTTTTCTTCCTCCCGATTTTTAACATTACCTGGGGTCCTCAGAAGCTTGCCCTTCTGTGGCATGAACTCTGAGGGAACCCATTCGAAGGGTGAACATTCATGGCCACCTATGGCCTACATCTGTCCTGTTCCACGAAATCATCACCCGTGAGCTGTGGTCGTTCTTGTAGGCTAGCCCTCGAACGTTCCATACTCACATTTGGGTTCGGACCGCCGTGAGGCTACTCCGATTTTTGAGGGTCTACCCCGGAGCAATCCGATTGGTGACTCTCCTTTATCTCTGGCAAGTCCCGGTCCGGGGGAGGTGCTGCCGGATTCTCGCCATGGCCAAGAACGCTCAAGATCAAATGAAGAAGATGCCCTCCAGGAACAAGCGAACAAACCACTTCTGAGAGCAAGAACCACACACAGTAAAATCTGTGAACTAAAACCCCTTGAACGAAACACTTAAAGTATACGCTAAGTCACCCTAATGAACAGATAAACTTCTAAACTTCCTCCCTGGCCACTTAATCTATCAAATGGATGAATAAACACATCATAAAATCTATCTACGGGTGAAAGGAAAGAGACACAAAGTCAAGGCAATAAGCCCTCAAGGGAGTTTAATACCGCACAGTGACTATTTCACCGCGCCGGTTTAACATCACTCTCAAAATCCTCTTTGAGCCTTTAATCGACAAGTGCCTTCAACACCGTAGCCCGGCGCGGCCCTAATCGGCGCGCCCTCCTCACAAAAGCCCCGTATCTTCTCCCTTCAAATGTTAAAATGGCGTGCCCCCGATCTCCTTCTGTGAACACCTAAAAATGGCGCGCCCCCCATTTCCTCGTCATTGAACCCTTAAACGGCGCGCCTCCCTCCATCTCCTTCTTTGGATCCTAAGAACGGTGCGCCCATCTCCATCTTACCGAAGCCCAAATACGGCGTGCCCATCTCCATCTTACCGAAGCCCAAATACGGCGCGCCCCTTTGGTGACCACCTAAACCGATGACATAAACGGCGCGCTCCCTCCTCCCTTGCCCTCCAATTCCGGCGCGCCCCTTCACATCTTAACCCGGCGCCCCTTAACCGGCGCGCCCATCTTCTTGCAACTTGCTAATACGGCGTGGCAAAAGAAAACTAAAAGAATAAAAAGAAGAAAGAAAACTATTGAAATTAAAGAATAAACGAGAGAATAAGGACTAAATCAGTAAACAAAATAGAAAGAATGGAATGGGAATAAACCACTTAATTCAATGATCGGAACGACGGCAATAGCGTACCCCCCCATAACTAAAATTTTGTTCCGAGGGCGCTGCCCCCGGAAACCCCCGCAAGGGGCACTGCCCCCTTGACCCCCGCGACCTGACCGGGCAGGTCGAACCCCACGACCTGACCGCGCAGGTCGATCCGAGTGTTAGGGCGCACGTTAGTAAGCTCGGGCTACGCACTTAATAACTGACTCCCTCGGACTGGGTGTAAAGAGAAAATCAACGGCGCCTTATGGTATCGGACGTGGTTTACGGAATTTCCAACATGGCCATAGTCCGAAATCATCTCCAGCCAACAGTCTATCAACTTGACCCGTCCCTACCGGGATCCAATCCCACATTCTCATTAAACTTGCCTTGTTCGTGGCAGATATCTGCGCGATTTTGTCACCGTCTTTTATACTACAAACACGGACCTTCATCCGAACATAAAGTGGCCCATGAGTGGCCGACATAGTCTGAACATTCACATCCCAATACGGGTTTCTAGCATAGTTCATCTTTCACTATCCTCCTGCATTATTAGTATTCTCTTTAGGCCGTAGGGCCCTTATTCCCGGCAATCAATCAAGGGTGTTCCCCCGTATGGGGGATGTAAATAACGCCGTGACCTTTATGGCGCGGCGGGTTTCGGTCCCGACACGAACTACACAATTGTCTGATTAGTCAGATCGAGCGTACCATGGGCTTCCATGAAGCCCGAATAAATCGTCACTTTGTGACTGGCACGTCCACGCACTTAATAAACGCCAATAAACAAATAAACAATGAACTTAATAATAAGTGCGTCCACAGTGCTCGATCGCGTCTTCAACTATAAATCAAGCTATTTCCACGTTTCCAGCAATAAAATATGGCCAGTAATATAACCAGTTCAATAAGTTCATGATAACAATAATTTAATGAATGAACGCTTCAATTAAGAACATGAGAGATCAAGAATGACTTAGAACAAGGTTATGCTCACGGAAATAATTCGGCAGCATAACGGTACATTCCTTATTTTTTCATAATTAAATTAAGTATCTTGAACAATATGACTAGTCCTAGACCATCAATAATCTATCTACGAACTTTGAAATATCAACCCTTTGGTCAAACCTCGGGTTAAAGAAATTAGAACTATGACGGTCTCATACTGGGCCGTTACATGAACATAACGGTCGTGTATTGGGCCGTTAGAAAGGTTGAATCCAGAAGAAAAAAAGATATGGACTCCAACATTGTGACGGTCATATATTGGACCGTTATATGTTCCTGACTGTCGAATATAGATCCGTTACATATCCAGAACCCGAAAACATCGATAGTGCTTTCTAACAATTGGGCTTTCACGGTACAACCAACTCGGCGTCCTAGTGGGAATCCCAGGGTCGCAGAGAATAACAGAGGCCTTGAAACAAGATTTTCTAGTCCATTGGAAGGAATATCCAATAGAGAGGTCCTCATGTTCAAGAATATGTTCCTATAGTGCAAAGTGTAAACTAATGGCCATATACCAGAATATATGCCGTGTACTTAGAGAAAGTGACTCTATAGATAGAAAAAGACTGTGTAGCGATGTGAAACCATGATAAAAACTCCGTTATTACATCATTTAAAATCATAGTGTAAATATAAAATTATAGAGTTTAGCTTAATGAAATTAGCATATGCTTGAAATAACTAGAGATGCTTTTAAACATGCAATTTCTATCATAAGTCAATTTCTAATCTCAAGGTCATGAAAATAGTTCAAAACTTAGATAACTACGCTTATTTATAAGTAAACTTGATTGTTCTTCAATTCTGTCTTGAATTACCTGAACAAAGTACTCTGGCGGTCTAAGATGGGGGCGTCATAGTGCTGTGACGGCTTATCGTGGGGCTGTCAGAGTGCTGTAACGCACTGCTTCGGGGCCGTCAGAGATAACAAAGAAATTTAAATACAATAGAGGGTGTGACGGCTTATCGTAAGGCCGTTGACGGTCTTACCTTAATCCGTCAAAGGTTCTACTAATAGTAAATAGAATAGGAAACTATGAAAATCTTGTCATGCTTGGAAATCAAAATTCTTAAACTATTTCAGTCATGAAAAATGAAGTATAGGCCAGCTACATGCATAGGTTGAAATGAATTAACAACAAAATATTCTTTGATTAAGGCTAAGGATATGCATGTATGCACAACCCTACTAAAATATGAAATTCATGATCTATAATGAATATAATCAAGTAAAACCAGAGGGCTTTTATCTTTAACATGATGTTCTTGCCGTTCATGAGATAACCTATCTGTTTACTGGGCTTTAAACTTCTAATTTGAGTCTTCAAGGGTTCCCCTAGTTCTTCTCTTCTTGAGATTCTTTAGCAACTTCACGTCACTCTAACTCCTTAGTCTCTTGACCTAAGGACGTGAAATTTGGAGGTTGGGAAGATGAGACTAAGAGGAACAAAAAGTTCTAAAGCATCTAACTCTAATTACCTCGTTTAGCTTCTCTAATTTCCTGATCTTCAACACCATGTTGCATAATTTTCTGGGTTGGCGTGATGAAACCATCAACTTTGGAAGATCCCAACTCCTTGGATACTCGTTCTCCTAACATGAAATTTTGAGAGTAGTTAGTCTAAAGTATTAGGAACAAAAGACTCTAAAGAACTTATCCGAGATTCTATCTCCTTACCTTGTTTCTTCACGAGCCAAAAGTAAGGGTCACTCAGTTCAGAATTGGGTCCTATTTATAGAGTTTTGGCTAGGGTTCAAGGATTTGAACGATTTTAGAGTCCTTAATTGGCCAGAGCCTGATCTCTAAGAGTCCCTAGTAACCTTACATATTCTTCTAATTAGGTCTCTTGTAGATAGGATCCCAAAGATCCAATCTTTTTATTCTTCATTCCATTCACAGAACTAACAGAATGTAACGGTCCAAGCTGGGCGCGTTACATGACTGTGGCGGTCGCACGATAGACCGCTACATCCACTGTGCACAGAATTCAATTTTAATCAAACTCTTTTTGTTAATTATCCACATAATTATCTATATAAGGGATTTTTATCCTTATAATTCGTGAATAGGCTAAATAACCTTCTAAAATATGGGTCAAACTTAATGGGCTTGGTCCATAAACTTATTGGGTTTAATTATTAAGGCTGGATTAATTGTTTAACATAATTGGGCCTTATAATGATTTATTTAACCCAATATTCATTAATTAATTCATTTAGACCCTTAATAATTTTAGAAAATTCTTAATTATATCAGAAATATTTTATAAAAATTCTAGGACACTACAGGCTTAATGGGGGTTGTTAATGGGGTGTCTTGGTGATGGGAAGGGTTGTGTTGGGGAAGGGAAGGGGTGCTTGGGGAGTGGGGAATTCTCCCTTGGGAAATGAGAGAGGTGCTTGGGGAAAGGGAGTGGGTGGTTGGTGGTTGGAGGGTGGAGTGGGGAGTGGTCGATGCTACCTTGGGGTTGGGGGTGGAGTTATGTAGGGGTGTGGGGAAATGAGGAGGCTCTTGAATGAGGGGAGGGGAGATAGAAAGTAGGTGGGAGGGGGAGGAGAGAGAAAGGGGCGCACCCCTTAGAGAGAGAGAGATTTATCAAGAGAGGGAGGGAAGATAAAATTCCAAGAGAATTTCAAACTTCATTGATCATCAAAGGTTACAAATGAGAGAGGGGAGTGGGGTATTTATAGACTCCAGACTTTTCACATGACCATAATGACCTTGAACTAATGACACATTGACCAGACTATCCCAAGGGGGGGCGCCCCTGGGCCTAACCCACTTAATTGGGCCTATTAACCAACCTAATCAACCTAATGACATTCAACTTAGGTAAATGACTCTCAAACCTAGGTACTAGACTCAAATAACGAAAAAATTACACAATTTATGACTCAAATAAAATGTAAAAATTACATGACTAGACTCAGAAACACATGACGAACATAATGGCGCTTGCCGACGAACAATCCGAGCCTTAAAAAAATGTCGAGGGGCAAGGGATGCCCCCATCATCTCTACTCCCCGCAGAGTAAGAGAGGTCAGGGGACACCAGGTGTCACACCCTAAACAAGGTAGAATACAGAGACGTGACGAGTTATAAAGCGGGTCAATTGAGATATAGATGACAAATATGAGCAACAAAATAGATAAAGTCATATTTTTATTGCAAAAATATGACATTTTCTACAAATGACTTTTCAAGTCTTTCAATACTATTCAAACTCAATACATTTGTTTCCTAAGTAGACAGATTAAGAAGAAAATCGTCTAAGACCTTCGGCACTCTCAATCACTCTAGCCTATTTCTGCCATCTTCTGAATTTCTTGAAAGTTGTGATCAATACACAAGGTGAGCTAAAAAGCTCAGTAGGACCTACATCTCTTTACCATGCCACTTTAAGTGATTAGTATCTTGGATAATCTAGATGCTCATGAAAACCAAACAAATAATAAAACATGTGATAAGCATAATATATATCAAGATCAAGAAGTCATGAATTTCTAGAATGAATATCAATTGTAAGCATGAAGATCAATAACAAGTAAAGCATGCAAATTTGGCCATATAACAAGGGTGTTAACCTAATCGGTCAACACTATTGTTCGGCCCGCGGGAAAATCTCTCTCCCGCGGCTGTGGCGTACACTCGCCCTATTACGGAAAGGTCGAGATGGGTAGATTTGACACGTGGGGATTCCAGGAGTATTGACAGGGAAATACAAATAACGATATAAGTGCACGGGAAATAGCGTGATTAAGCATCCTAGATGACCGAGACATGGGTGACTGGGTGGAATGCAAGTGTGCCAGTCGATTTCTCGACGATCACTTACAGAACCAAATTTTGACTGGGGTAGTGCCACCAGGGCATGACACGTGGGCATGGGATATCGGGCACCACGTGGAGAGAAGAAGGTTCCGCTGGTACGAGTGTAGGCGATTGTGGGGATTCATGTACAAGACGTCTTTCTCCATCGACCGTAAGTAGTCAGTGTTTGTTTTACATTGGATTGAATCCGAACACCTTTGTTCTTTGCTGAAGGAGGACATGGATGCATTTGAAGCCATTGTGATGTGACACAAATCCTTGGACTTAAATGTGCAAGCAATTCGGCCCGAACGGCGATCTCTCACAAGTGGTTGACCCGCGTCGCGCGCACCCGGGTCCGTAGGTGGACCGACGATGGTGGTGAGGGTCCGAAGTTGGGCCTCGAGGCTCCAAGGATATGGCCAGCTAGGGATAGACCCCAATGGGCCAGGGATGCCCAATGTCAAGGGCGGCCGGCACGCCGAGGGTGTGGGATGTAATGTCACACTCACAACTTGCCCGCGGTGGCACTTGATTAAACGGAATGTTGGGACGAGCTCTCTCTCACCGCCGACGGCACATCAAGGGATAATACTAAACTAAGCAAAGGTAAGAAACCAGCAGAGGAGAGTGGTCCGAAGCTCACCTGATCGGTGTGAAGACACCGATCCCGGCCGGAGACGAGGGCGAGCGGGGAAGTGTGGGTTCCCCGCACACTGCGCCGATGAAGCTTGAGTCCTGCTTAATTAGTTACATTCACTACACCTCTCACAGGAGGGTGAACTTGGGGTGGAGATGATTGAATTACATGCAAACACTACCCCCACGCAGGGAGGGGCAGTGAGCCGGCCAGGCGGGGAGGGGGGATTCGCCGGAAATGCGGAAGGAGAAGCCGAGGCTGAATCTGCCTGCTTTCTGCGATGGCTGACTGACAGTTGGTGTCGAGGCTGTAGATCCCGTTCTAGAATTTTTCTGATGGCGAGACCAGTGGGGAACGCTTCGTATCTGGAACTAGGATGCCTCTGAATTTTTCTGAATTCTTCTGATGCAGTTGCGGGTCCGGGACGAGGTTCGATCAGGGAGGCAGAATCTGGGCGCTGCAGTCTCCTGTTTCTGACAGCAGCTTGCAGGGATTGCCCCGACCATTCCCGTACTCTGAATCATGAACCGCTGGAGGCGTTGGAATCGTGGACAAGTCTTCTTCGCAGCAAAACTGACGGGGAAGCCGTCCGATGTCGGAGAGGACTGGGGTACTCAGAATAGTGGTGGCAGGTCGTTGCAGACTGTGGGAGGCAGACCCGCGCAGCTGAGGGAGAAAAATGGTAACTTGGGACCACGGTCTCCGATAGATGTTCCGCTTCTTGATCCTGAAGACAGACAGAACTAGGAAGAACTTTGTAGAAGAGCCCTCAGCCTAATTCCTCCGCGGTTCGTCGTGGCACAGCTCCCTTTCTGGTTCAGGTACTCTGTTGGGGAAGCTCTGCGCAGTCGGGAGAGAATGGTCACCACAAACTGTAGCAAAGTCGGAATGAGACAATTCCACCTCGCTTGCGAAGAAGACTCGCAAACCTTTCCAGAGATGTAAAGTGAACCTCCAGATGACGTCGTATGACTCCGGAGCCGGCTCTGCAAGTCGGGCCCTAATCTGCTACCTGCGGGTTGAACAGAGTAAAGGGGCTATTTGGTGGAGAAGGGTTGAAGGGACTGCAATGGGGAGGGGGCTAATGGCTGTGGGGCTTGGATGGTGGTGGGTAGAGATGGTGGAGAGGTTGGAGAAGGAGGTTGCGTCGCAGCTAGCAGGTGGAGGGGAAGGGGGAGTGCGGCCAAGGGTGGAGGGTGAAAGGGGGGGGGGCGCAAGTGGCTTGGAGGGAGTGGGAGATTTGAACTTGGTTTAATGTGGGGATGGTTAATGTGGTCTTGGTAAGGGGAAGAGGTGTGTTGGGGATGTGGAGAGGTGCTTGGGGAGGTGGGATTCTCCCTTGGGAGATGGAGGGGTGGCTTGGGAAAGGGAGAGGTTGTCTTGGAAGGTGAAAGGTTGCTTGGGGATATGGTGTGAGTAATGGGAGGAATTAAGTGGGCCTTGGGAAGGGGAAGGGTTGGGATGAGGTGGAGGATGATGTGGCAAGGAGAAGAGAGAGAGAGAGGGGCGAAATTTGGAGAGAGAGGGGGAGGAGAGAGAGAGGGGGCCGCCCCCTTTAGAGAGAGAGAGAGAGGTAGAGAGATAGAGAGCTTGAGAGAGAGAGAGAGAGAGAGCCAGAGACACAAATCTTGTGGATTTTAAACTCAATAATTCATTAGCTTCAAATGGGGGGGATTGGGGTCCTATTTATAGGAAGCCCACAATTTAACAAAAGACCCTGAGTTTTTGAATAATGACAATAAACCAAGGGGGAAGGGGGGCGCCCATGGGCCTAGCCCACTTAATTGGGCCCAACTGACACATTAACCACTCTAATGACAATTAGCCTGGGTACTTGACTCAATAAAAGGGAAATTACATAATCTATGACTCAAGAAAATATAAAAATTACAAGTCATGATTAAGAAAAAATGCCGCGAACATGATGACGCATAGCTGGCAAGCAACGGGAACCTCGAAAGAGTGAGGAGTGGTAGGAGATGTCCTCATCATACCCCCGGGGTGCGGAGAACTCGACTCCGTCGAGTATGGGTCCACCGGGGTAGCGGTCCTCCAAAGTAGCTCTGGGCGAACCACGACCTCCAGACTCAACCTTGTGTCTGCGACCAGGGGACGGTCCTTCATCCTCTCATGGTGGCTCAGGCGCACCCTCTTGCTGGCGATGGAACCTTGCTTGCCTAGTATTGCCTCCGTGTGCACACGTCGGGCTCTCAAGGCTATTTTGTGGGAGCTCTCCGGGGTGTCCCTCTCAAAGGAAGGTATAGGCTCAAAGCACTCACTAGGATCCACCGCGGTGCCCATATAGGGTGCCAGGTCATCCACGTGAGAAGTGGGGAATATCCCATAACCCATTGGTAAATTCAATCCATAAGCTGTGTTGCCAAAGTCACTAGGAACATGAAAAGGTCCAAGTCCTCGTGCCCTCGAATGGGAGGTGACCCTAAGGTAGAGCCACTCCGATGCCATCATCCCCAAATCGCCTACTTGGAATTCCAAGTGGCGCTTGCGAGCTCTTATCCGCTCTTTGTGAACCTCACCGCTCATTGCGAATTGCTTGCGTGTATGCGTATGCCATGTACTATGATGCGGTGTGGGTGTGAAAAGCTTGGTGTGTAAAGGTGGACCGGGGCAACCGTAAATTGACCTATCATGTTGTGATGCCATGTGGACCTTGATGAACTTAGGTGGACCGGGGCAACCACTAGTGGCCCTATCATGCCTAGTCTTCATAACAATGGTGGGAGGGCCATGGTATCTGTAGGAGAACCTATCACATAAGCTGGTGATGAATGCCGGGGGACCTGGACACCCGTAGATGCTCCTAACATGCATATGATCAATGATGAATGAGGGATGACCAGCACATCCAAATGTGAGCCAGTCATGCATTGGGCTTAAAGTGTGCGTGACATGTATGGCATGACTAGGCTTACTATCCCTACCAAATGATGCACAATGTAGTGGCACATGCATTCCCATCCAAATGGTTTCTCTTATATATATGGCTTGGTGTGAGAGTTTCCACTCATAGGGGTCAAAGGGGTCCAAGAAGGTGGACATTTTGGGATAGGTCACTTCCTCATTTCCTAGGTGGATGTCACCCTCGGTCATGGCTCTCATAGTGTGAACTAAGTAGTGGAATGGGTGGGTTGGGTTCAACATGGTGGGTAAGGGTAGGAGGGAGTGGGTGGTGGGTAAGGCGGCTAGGTCCCATGGGTTCAATGTCTTCCATAGGGAGGGATCAAAGGGGTCATGGAATGTGTTACCAAGGAAGAGGTATTCTATCTCCGCAAGGTCTTCAAATGACGGTGAGTCCTCCTCCTCAAATGAAGTAATTGAACCGAAGTCCTTGGCGGGTTGGTTGGCCATGAATGGAGGGCTTGGCATCCTACCCGAAATAAGCAACTCTAATTCGCGGATAGCATCGGGTTCTTCGGGTGTAGGGAGGAATAAAAGAAGGTCGCTAGTGTAGCAACCCACAGTGTATATCGAGGAGATGGACCCGACACATAGGTGTAGGAGGTCAAGGCTCCTAGGTTAGTCGGCTACAGTGGTCAACATGCTAGTTAACTCCATTTGCCAAGATAGACCCTTAAGAAAATCCCCTAATGTTTTCACTTGATAGGATGATTGGATTGTGGTGTGATAGGTGGGTAAGGGTACTATAGGAAGGTTTTGTTCCATAGGAGGGCAAACATGAGCCATGAGATCTCTAAATGGGTTCTCCTTTAGCCAACGTGAAAGGGGTTCTCCTAAGATGAGCTCGGCCCCTACTAGGGAGGGTGGTGTAAGGTGAAGTCCACCATGTGAAGTTTCTTCTTCTTCCTGGACATGGGTGATCTCCATGGCGGGGGTTGGGTCCGGAGTATTCACCACTATGGGGTCGGGTATGGGGATCATGGTTTCCTCTACCAAGGAGGTGAGTAAGTCCATTGTTTGTGGGGTGATGATGACTGGCATATGGCTCTTTTGGGGTGGTGGGTAATGGGGGACTTGGGATAGGATGGGGAGGGGTAGAAGTGGAGGCCTAGGTTGGGCATCTTGTAACTCATGGGGTAGGGTGCACCCCATTTGGCTCAATGGGTCTTCTTTGGGTAGGAATGAGTTCTCTTGACCTATTTGGGCCTCATATTCTTCTCCCCAATCTAGGGGAGCCTCATAGTCTTCGGTCACCTCCGTAAGTTCCTTTTGGAAATGGGTGGGATGAGGATTTGTGGAAGCTTGTGGGGTGTGGGTTTGATGGGGAAAGTTGGGTTGGGTGGTGGCCAATTTGGTTTTAATGGTGGTGGTGATCGGGATTGGAATCATTTGGGGTGGTGGAGATTGGACCCTAAGGGAGGTCTTGGGTTGACTGGGAGGGAAAGGGGGAGTGGGAGTGCTCCTCGGGTTATGGTTCTCAAGGTAGGAGTGGGAAGGTCGGGGAGCGGAGTTCTTCCTAAGCTCAAGGTAGGAGTGGGAGGGTCGGGGAGCGTAGATCTTCCTAAGCTCAATCTTCATATCTTCCCATGATCCTATGGGTTCTTGCCTCCAAATCCTTCTTAAGCTCACTATGCGATCCCACTCCTTCTTGGCTTGTCCCCGAAGCCACCCTGTGGCACTGCGGACCCTAGCATGTCCATAGATCCTAGTCCTATCAAAGTGTTTATCCATGGTAGCCTCCCACTTTAGGTAGGCATTAGGATTGGATCCGTCAAAAATAAGGTCTCCTTCTAGGATGATGTCCATGAGGAGGGGGTCAATCGGACTCTTGTGGACGGCCGTGTTGAGGGGACTTAACCAATGTGGAGTGTACATGATGATGCACTGGGTGGCCCGAAAATGACTCTAAATGCTTATGCGCCCTAGGACAAGACTTAGTAGAGACAAGTCTAGAACTTGCTCTGATACCAAGTTGATGTGAAACGACCCCTCGGACCTAGAATAGCAAGCAACACAACAAGTTGGCAGCGTCACACTAGCGGACTCACTCGCGTTGGCACACTCGGGTCCGTAGGTGGACCGGCGATGGCGGAGAGGGTCTGAGGATGATCCTCAAGGTTCCGAGGGTATGGCCAGCTAGGGATGGACCCCAATGGGCCAGGGATGCCCAATATCAAGGTTGACCGGCATGCCGAGGGCGTGGGATGTAGGGTCGCACTCTCAACTCACTCCGCGGTGGTCGCTTTAATCGGTGCTATTTTTGAGATCGGGCACTCACTCACCGACCGACGGCACTAAGATGCTATACTAAACAAGCAAAGTAACCCAGTAGAGAAGTGCAACCAGGAGCTCACCTGATCGGCGTGAAGACGCCGATCCCGGTCGGAGACGATGGGCGAGCGGAGAAGTGTGGGTTCCCCGCACACTGCGCCGGTGAAGCTTGAACCCTGTTGAGATTAATTACATCCACTACTCCTCGCACAGGAGGGTTGGACTAGGGGTGGGGAAGTAAGGTTTACATGCAAACACTACCTCCACGCAGGGAGGGGCGCTAAGCCGGCCAGGCGGGGAGGGGAGATTCGCCGAAATCGCGGAAGGAGAAGCCGAGGCTGAATCTGCCTGCTTTCTGCGATGGCTGACTGACAGTTGGTATCGAGGCTGTAGATCCCGTTCTAGAATTTGATGTGACAGCCATCGTAGATCCCGTTCTGCGATGGCTGCCTGCTTTCTGCGATGACTGACATTTGATGTGACATAAATCCTTGGACTTAAATGTGCAAGCAATTCGGCCCGAACGGCGATCTCTCACAAGTGGTTGACCCGCGTCGCGCGCACCCGGATCAGTAGGTGGACCGGCGATGGTGGTGAGGGTCCGAGGTTGGGCCTCGAGGCTCCAAGGATATGGCCAGCTAGGGATAGACCCCAATGGGCCAGGGATGCCCAATGTCAAGGGCGGCCGGCACGCCAAGGGCGTGGGATGTAATGTCACACTCACAACTCGCCCGCGGTGGCACTTGATTAAACGGAATGTTGGGACGAGCTCTCTCTCACCGCCGACGGCACATCAAGGGATAATACTAAACTAAGCAAAGGTAAGGAACCAGCAGAGGAGAGTGGTCCGAAGCTCACCTGATCGGTGTGAAGACACCAATCCCGGCCGGAGACGAGGGCGAGCGGGGAAGTGTGGGTTCCCCGCACACTACGCCGATGAAGCTTGAGTCCTGCTTAATTAGTTACATTCACTACACCTCTCGTAGGAGGGTGAACTTGGGGTGGGGATGATTGAATTACATGCAAACACTACCCCCACGCAGGGAGGGGCGGTGAGCCGGCCAGGCGGGGAGGGGGGATTCGCCGGAAATGCGGAAGGAGAAGCCGAGGCTGAATATGCCTACTTTCTGCGATGGCTGACTGACAGTTGGTGTCGAGGCTGTAGATCCCGTTCTAGAATTTTTATGATGGCGAGACCAGTGGGGAACACTTCGTATCTGGAACTAGTATGCCTCTGAATTTTTTTGAATTCTTCTGATGCAGTTGCGGGTCCGGGACAAGGTTCGATCAGGGAGGCAGAATCTGGGCGCGGTAGTCTCCTGTTTCTGACAGCAGCTTGCAGGGATTGACCCGACCGCTCCCGTACTCTGAATCACAAAACGCTGGAGGCGTTGGAATCGTGGACAAGTCTTCTTCGCAGAAAAACTGACGGGGAAGCCGTCCGATCTCGGAGAGGACTGGGGGACTCAGAATAGTGGAGGCAGGTCGTTGCAGACTGTGGGAGGCAGACCCGCGCAGCTGAGGGAGAAAAATGGTAACTTGGGACCATGGTCTCAGATCGATGTTCCGCTTCTTGATCCTGAAGAGAGACAGAACGAGGAAGAACTTTGTAGAAGAGCCCTCAGCCTAATTCCTCCGTGGTTCGTCGTGGCACAGCTCCCTTTCTGGTTCAGGTACTCTATTGGGGAAGCTCTGCGCAGTCGGGGGAGAATGGTCACCACGAATTGTAGCGAAGTCGGAATCAGACGATTCCACCTCGCTTGCGAAGAAGACTCGCAAACCTTTCCAGAGATTAAAGTGAACCTCCAGATGACGTCGTATGACTCCGGAGCCGGCTCTGCAAGTCGGGCCCTAATCTGCTACCTGCGGGTTGAACAGAGTAAAGGGGCTATTTGGTGGAGAAGGGTTGAAGGGACTGCAATGGGGAGGGGGCTAATGGCTGTGGGGCTTGGATGGTGGTGGGTAGAGATGGTGGAGAGGTTGGAGAAGGAGGTTGGGTCACAGCTAGCAGGTGGAGGGGAAGGGGGAGTGCGGCCAAGGGTGGAGGGTGAAAGGGGGGGGGGGCGCAAGTGGCTTGGAGGGAGTGGGAGATTTGAACTTGGTTTAATGTGGGGATGGTTAATGTGGTCTTGGGACAGGGAAGAGGTGTGTTGGGGATGTGGAGAGGTGCTTGGGGAGGTGGGATTCTCCCTTGGGAGATGGAGGGGTGGCTTGGGAAAGGGAGAGGTTGTCTTGGAAGGTGAAAGGTTGCTTGGGGATATGGTGTGAGTAATGGGAGGAATTAAGTGGACCTTGGGAAGGGGAAGGGTTGGGATGAGGTGGAGGATGATGTGGCAAGGAGAAGAGAGAGAGAGAGGGGCGAAATTTGGAGAGAGAGGGGGAGGAGAGAGAGGGGGGGCCGCCCCCTTTAGAGAGAGAGAGAGGTAGAGAGATAGAAAGCTTGAGAGAGAGATAGAGAGAGCCAGAGACACAAATCTTGTAGATTTTAAACTCAATAATTCATTAGCTTCAAATGGGGGGGATTGGGGTCCTATTTATAGGAAGCCCACAATTTAACAAAAGACCCTGAGTTTTTGAATAATGACAATAAACCAAGGGGGAAGGGGGGCGCCCATGGGCCTATCCCACTTAATTGGGCCCAACTGACACATTAACCACTCTAATGACAATTATCCTAGGTACTTGAGTCAATAAAAGGGAAATTACATAATCTATGACTCAAGAAAATATAAAAATTACAAGTCATGATTAAGAAAAAATGCCGCGAACATGATGACGCATAGCTGGCAAGCAACGGGAACCTCGAAAGAGTGAGGAGTGGTAGGAGATGTCCTCATCACATTGGTAGAGGATCGGGTATACAATGCAGCTATAGGGTGACCGTCACACTTAACCGGTAGGGTTAACCTAACTAGGCTCTGGAAAATAGGTTAAATATGGACAGGGATGAGGGTCATGGTAGAACACGGGCACATGTGCATGGGTATGTGAAAAACCAGATTTCTGGTTATTCCTTTTTTTATAGACGCCAAAAATGCTTTACATGTTGGCCCTGGAGGCCGAGTATATTTGGTGGAAGCCACGAGACAATCTTGACATACGTGTCAGCCCCCGGGTCAATGCAGGATAAATCAGATATCCGCGTATTTTTATAGAGGGTCCCCACGGGGGGCTATAGGCACAGCAGAAATGTCGGGCTGGACTGAGTGATAAGAATTGACACTGGCTAGCATACGTGAGAGACTGGGTGCGGCCCTGGGTGAGCAGTTAGGCACCGGTTCCGAAGCCAGTGCCAATGTTGTCTAGGAGTTAGGTCCAATCCCGAAAACGTTACTTCCGGGCCAGGGCCTAGCTAACTTGGTCGACGGGCAGGACAGTCAGTGGCTGGCTCAGGGAGAGCGACGTGCACGAGGTCCGATGGAGGGAGCAAATGATGGCATCCGCGTCGTTATCATAATGCGCCATATGTGGGCGTGCAGGTGTGATCGTCATTATCATAATGCACCATACCCAAAAGGAAATGCTTGAGTGAAGCGGCTATATGCCATGTGAGGGGTGTACATTCGACATACCCTCGGTGTGTGCTAAGCCGAACAACAAGCCAACCAACGCACCTTGCTCCTTGTGCTCATCGGGGTGCTCTGCGTGTCTACGTGTATGCTTGCGCTTGTATGTTGTTCTCTCCCTTGAACTTCTAAGGGGAATTTATATGGGATTTGAAGGGTCAGGGGGGTGTTTACCTAGGCAGGGATGGAGGGGGCGCCCTGGTCCAAGTATTCCCCTTGAAATTACTAAAAAAGACTTTTTTTGGGTTTGTGAGAGGGGGAGAGGGGTTAACGTGGTCTGGGGCGGCCAGTCTGGATAACGTAAACCCCCCCACCCAGGGGGTTTACGTTGGCCAAATTGGGGGGGGGGGCAGTCTTGCCTGCGTAAACCCACCCTGAGGGGGGTTAATGCAGGGCTGGGTGTGGGTTCTTTTTTTTGAAAAAGAAGTATTTTTTTAAAAAAATTGGGTTTACACGGTCTAGACTAGAGGGACCAATTTGGACCACGTAAACCCCCCTAGGGGGTTTAAATAGACCAGACTGGGGGGGCCAATCTAGCCTGCGCAAACCCCCCAGGGAGGGTGACTATGTTGGGTTCGGTGCGTTGGATTCAGAGGGGGGTGAATGAATCTCCCCTTTAAAAATTTCGCTCAATTAAAATCTAGAACGCTAACTAGACAATCTAAAGAACTAATCAAATCTCTTTTGAACCAATGTGCAAATATGTGAAGCGCGCCTAAACATTCATCTTGCGGAAATAGAATTAAACAAATCAAACCAATGCACAGAGAATTTTTAGGTGGTTCGGTCCTCCAGACCTACATCCACCCCACACTCAAACCCGAGTGTGGATTTCGCTGACTAACAGCTTGAACCGCTGGGCCTCACAGTTTGCCTATAATTGCTTAGCATCACAGCTTGCTTCCGCTGGGCAATACAGCTTAGCCATCCGCTGACTCACAGCTTGACCGCTGGGCATTACAGCTTTGCCATCCAGTGGAATCCTCCACTGCAAACAGTTGACACACAGCTTGAAGACATGATTTTGAAAAACAAAACAAAAACAAACAAAAAACAAAAGTTATCCTTGTAGGGAATGAAGCTCAAACAAGTGAGTAAACTCAGATCTGGTTTTGAACCAAAGATCTGAGGAACAAATCTCTCTCAACTATTCTCTCTCTCAACTCTCTCTCTCAACTCTCTTTCTTTTCTCTTCTTCTGGATCGAATGGGCTCTCTACTCTTCTACTTTTCCTTCAAGTCTTCTGTATGTTCGATCAGTCTTCTTCATATGAAGAAGTCTTCCTTTATATAGCAGTTCCAGTAGGAGCAGCACTGGGCATGTGTCTTCCATAGTTCTCGCCCAAATGTTTTGGCCACGTGTCATCATCCAGGCTTGCTGCTTTACACGTGTCATGATCCTAAGCCGTCCTCCCTTCTCGGATCATGTGCTGTTCTTAAACTTCACGAAAAATACCTATCAGACAGAGAGATTTATCAGTTTAAGACTATAGAACCTTGTACAGACTTTGTAGTGTGTAATGCAGTGTATAGACTTTGCAATGCGACAGTAATGTATAGACTTTGCAATGCCTAGTGTTGAAACATGAGAGCACAATGCACAAACTAAGTGTGTGCATGTGTGGACTTTGAGTGCATGACATTGCCTTACGTCTATATGCAACAGAGTGTATAGACTTTATATGCATGAATGCACCATGTATGGACTTTGCGTGCAAGACACTTTATATGCATGAACGATGTACAGACCTTGCTAATTGATGCATGAACAGACGGGGATGTATAGACTTAGTCTATGCCGCGATGTATAGACTTGCTCAGTTCTAGCTAAGGGATGTACAGACTTTGCATATGCATGAACATGCCATTTGAATGTATAGACTTTGCATATGCATGAAGAACACTGTCGATGTACAGACTTGAGAAATGTATGAAGAAACATAGGCTGTACAGACTTCATGACATGCATCGATGTATAGACTTGCCCGATGTAAAGTGCACGCAATGTACAGACTTGTGTGGAGATGCTGAGTGAGACGGAGGATGATGTACAGACTTAGCATGAGACGCTAAGTGAGACGGAGCAATGTACTGACTATGCCATGAATGTATAGACTTGCTCAGTTCAGCTGCATGAAGCAAGGCAATGTATGGACTTGCCGATGTACAGACTTGCCGATGTACGCTGATGCACAAAGGCTTTGTCCGATGTATAGACTTGCCGATATACAGACTTAGTGCATGAAGCAAGGTAATGTATGGACTTCGAACGTGTGTAATGCAGCGATGTATAGACTTTGCACATGAAGCAAGGCAAACGGATGTATAGACTTAGCATGATGCACACACATAGACTGTACTGACTTCTATGAATGTAAAGACTTTGTGCAGACTGACTTCGATGAATGTATAAGCTTACTAAGACGCAACATGAGACGATGCACACGAACAGACTGCAATGTGTAGACTATATGGCATGCAATGCAGCAAAGCAGCAATGCAGCAAGGTAATGTATAGACTTGTGTGTGTGCATGCTGCAATGCAATGGAGTGTATAGACTTTAGCGTGCAGACATGACCTCACATGCATCAATGTATAGACTGTATGGCGTGCAACTGATGAATGCACCGATGTAGTGTATGCATATAGTAGTGAACAAATGTAATGTATGCTTACTGTGATACTCTCACTGTGTTGCTATCATCAAAATAAAATAGCATATGCTTGTGCCTAAGGGGCACAACATTCTCCCCCTTTTTGATGACGACAACAAAGTGACAGTGAGTCACCAACCAAATTTTCTCCCCCTTTGACATAATCAAAAAGAAAGAAAAACATGAGTGTAAAATGCAGTATACATTGCAGAATTCCCTTAGAACAACCCATTCTCCCCCTGAAAGTATAACTCCCCCTAAATTATTTCTCCCCCTTTGAGAAGGAATATGGGCGGATGAACCAGATAATCAAAAGGTAGAGAAGGTAGGAGGGAAGGAACATGAATAAGGAAGGGGTCACTACACAACAGCTAAAGCATTAGTTCAGAAGGTGAGCATGATTATAAACAACTGTTAACGCATAAGAATCAGCAATATACAGTTTTGAAAAAAATTAGGTTTAACAGTGATAAAGATAGAGTAAAGCAGCTCACCACTGAAAAAGAGTTATAGACTCCATTTATAGCAGTGAATCTAGGGCACATGGTTTTAATAGATAAGTCAGAAATAATACCCTTTATGATTAAACATGGAAGCTCAAGAGAGGCAACTTGAATATGTATTGAGAAAAAAAAATAATTTTCACTCAATGACTTTTGATTTCAAAGGGTTACATCAGTTTGTTTTTCACTTTTTAATTTTTCAGAAACTGAGCTAAGTGAATAGACCAGTGGCATTTATGCTGTTGACATTAGGTGTACACCTTGATCAGAGGTAGGTACCCCCAGTTACTAGGCATAGAGTACTAGATCTATTTCAGATCAAGACCTACAAGGAACAATTTTCACCTTTGACATTAAGGGCACACCTTGATCAGAGGCCAGTACCCCCAGTTACTTGGTGAAGACTCCCCCTATACATTTGACCCTATGAACAGAGATAGTCTGAAGTACTTCATGACTTATGAATTCTCCTGCTTCTTTGGAGGAGATCACAGTTTCTTAGTGCAATTCAGCCATTGCTCTATCACTGTGTTCAGCTCTTTACATTGATGATCTTAGTTACTGCTGCCCTAATTTCTTTTAGTGTGATTGTTTAAAACAGTACACACTCTTATTCACCTTTCCTAGACATTACCAGTTTATCATGTTCAGGTATATAAAAAAAACTTTTTCTATTCTAACCATGAGACAAAGATTAAGAGCTATAAAGGTTTTCTTTTATCTCAAGTTCTGAAGTGCAGACACTTAACTCTTTAATTTATAAAAGTTAAACTTTTAATTCCTTTCAATTTGCAAGTGTGATTCTTATAAATGAAAAATTGCAATAACCACAGCTCAATGTACTAAACCAGAAGCAATACTGTTGTTCAGTGTATGTGATAGGGAAATAATAGCAATTGTTAAGGAGTGATAGCAAAAGGCATTATGGTCCAATAGCATTTGATGTCAAAGAATATGAATGAATTGAATGGGGACAATGAGAAGTGAAAAGGATTCAAAGTATTGAATTGAACTCTCAGCTCCCCCTGACACCATGATGCAACAATATGCTATGCAATACTTTCACCCAACTAAATGCAGACTATGCAACACTGATACATAAAGCAAGTATGCAATCATTTCAAGTTTATGCACCCAAGTCATGAACATTTTATCCTTTTTTAGAGAGTTTATTTCATGAAAGTTAGGTGTATATAGTCCAGAGAATTGAGAATCAACTTACAACTTAATGCCCTAAATCAACATGACTTTCTCAATTCTGAAGATAAATCGCTTACCTGCTTTACCTGACTGATTTATTTTTACCCTTGGTGTTGCATCAGAATGTTGACAAGGCCTCCAATCTCTTTCAGCTTTTAGAATTTTTGGCCTTGCCTCTTGTCATATGCCTAGAGTAGCTATTCTTGTTTCATCATTTTGTTCCCGGCTACAAGGCATACCTGCAAACACACTTAGGGAGCAGATTTTGGAACCCAAGATAGTTTGGGCCCCAAGAAAGAAACAGACATGTGAGAGTGAAAACATGACAAAAGCTGTTTAGGGATCCACATTTGTGTGAAAGTGGATGGTTTGGTGGATCCTACAGCTTGAGAATTCTTTTTGTTATTTTTCTTTTTCCCAGCACCGACAGGTTTAGCTTTCTTTTTCTGGTGCTATGATGGTTTTTGTGTAGTCCTGGCATTCATTTTATTAGAAACATTGTTGTTTTTATGCCAGTGCCTTGGCCAATGAGTGTACTGGAAGTTGTGGCCCAAATTGGTCCTAGGCTGACCAAAGAACACCTGTTGACTAGGACTCCATGTCCTAAAGTGAGTATCCATCTCCTAGCTGGCTGAGATCTATAGGGCTGAGTGGGGAAATTCTGATACCTAGACCTCATGTACATAGGAATCCACCCAAACCTATTAAGTGGTTGTGAGTGAATGTGATGATGGACTTGGGCTCGAGGGAAATAGGGATGAGCAAACTGGTTCCTAGCGACACTTGGTCTCCCTGCCACCTTTGACCCTCTAGGTTTCTGCACTGACTTATATTGGGTCTTTTTCTGAGCAGTTGATGGTGGTGGATACTTAGCAGCCTTGGACTGGGATTTTGATGTGCTAGCTGGCTGATCCCTAACCTTGGACTTACCCTTGGAAGAAGAGCATGCAGCTCTAGGCTCTACAACTTTCTGCTTTCCCTTGTCCTTAGCACTGGACACTTTTGATCTTACATTTTTAGAAGTAGATTTTTCCCTGACCATTTGTATGAGTGGTCCTTTATTCTTTTCTCCCACGAATGAAATGGTTTTCAGTTCAAAACTCTTTTTAGCTGAGGGATTAAAACTGAGACCCTCCTTTCTGAAGTTGACTTTTGACCCTAGCAAGGCATTAAGATTTTCTGTTCCTTGGGTCATGCTTTCAATGATTTTCCTTTTGTCAGAATTTTCATTTTCCAGATTTTCAATAGTTTTCTTCAATTCAGCATTCACTGACAAGATGGCTTCATATTTTTCAGTTGAAATCTTTATTTCATTTTCAAATTTCTGAATTGACAATTTCAACTCTTCAATGACATTTTTCAGCAATTCATTTTCTTTTCTACAATCAATCAAAACATGCTTTAATTCATCAAAATCAGAACATGCACTTTTCAATCTGTCATTCTCTTATTGTAAACATGCAACTTTATCAGAAAGTGTTTTATCATTAACCAGGGAATTTATTTTCTTCTTCAAGTGTCTGTTTTCCTTCCTAATATCATTCACTTTATCTAACAGTTCTCCATAAGCATCTTCCCAATCAGAAATAGTATAATGTTCGAAAGGGGATGATACCTCATCAAACTCTTCTTCTTCTTCTCCATTCCTGGCCATCAAGCAGATGTCCTTTTATGAGGAAGTGCTCAACGTGCCTTCTTCCTCATCGCTCCACGTACTGACCATGGCCTTTCCCTTTGGCGCTTTCTTTTTCTGGAGCTCTGGACAATCGACCTTCATATAGCCAGTCTTCCTGCAATGATAACAAGCATTAGCATCAGATTTTTCAGTAGAGTTAAATTTATACCTGTTTTGCTTCTTGCTGTGGTGTCTTCTGTAGACATTCTTCCCTTCTCTTCTAAGAAATCTTCTGAACTCTTTTGTGATCATAGCTATTTCATCCTTTTCAAGGTCCGATCCAGATGGACTCCGATCACTAGATGATCCAGTGCTGTTGGACTGTTTTGAGCAACTATGCTTGGCCTTCAGAGCAATAGGATTTTTGTATTCGAGCTCTTCAGCTTGTAGAAGATTCATCTCGTACGCCATCAAAGAGCCTATCAGCTCATTAGGTTTCATCTTTTGTAAATCTCTTGACTCCTCAATCACAGTCGCTTTGGTATGCCACATCGGAGTCAGCGATCAAAGGATCTTCCTCACAACTTCATGATCGGTATATCTTTTTCCCAGATTTCTTAGACCATTTGTTATAATGGTCAGACGAGCATACATTTCGGTCACTATCTCACCGGGCTTCATCCGAAATGCTTCATACTTTGATACTAACATATTTGCCCGCATCTCTCTCACTTGAGATGTCCCTTCATAAATGACCTCAAGAGTATCCCACATCTCCTTTGCCGTCTTGCAGGATGACACTCTATCAAATTCAGTGGGATGGAGTGCACACTGAATGGCGTTGATGGCGCTCCAGTTCAAAGTAGATTTTCAAATTTCTTCTTTAGTCCACATTTCCTCATTCTCATGTAGCTGATAGGGACCTTTGCTTATAATCTTCCAGATCTCGTAATCTTTGGCTCTGAGGAAGACCTGCATCCGGTTCTTCCAATATGGGTAGTTGGATCCGTCAAAGAATGGTGGCTTTGTAGTGGACTGTCCCTCTGCTATTAACCCTCTAGCATCCATGGCCGTTCCTCTTTAGGATGTTAGTCCTGCACAAAGAGTTAGGCTCTGATACCAATTGTTGGGTTCGGTGCGTTGGATTCAGAGGGGGGTGAATGAATCTCCCCTTTAAAAATTTCGCTCAATTAAAAATCTAGAACGCTAACTAGACAACCTGAAGAACTAATCAAATCTCTTTTGAACCAATGTGCAAATATGTGGAGCGCGCCTAAACATTCATCTAGCGGAAGCAGAATTAAACAAATCAAACAAATGCACAGAGAATTTTTAGGTGGTTCGGCCCTCCAAACCAACATCCACCCCACACTCAAACCCGAGTGTGGATTCCGCTGACTAATAGCTTGAACCGCTCGGCCTCATAGCTTGCCTACAACCGCTGAGCATCACAGCTTGCTTCCGTTGGGCAATACAACTTAGCCATCTACTGACTCACAGCTTGACCGCTGGGCATTACTGCTTTTCCATCCAGTGGAATCCTCCACTGCAAACAGCTGACACACAGCTTGAAGACATGATTTTGAAAAACAAAACAGAAACAAACTAAAAACAAAAGGTATCTCTGCAGGGAATGAAGCTCAAACAAGTGAGTAAACTCAGATCTGGTTTTGAACCAAAGATCTGAGGAACAAATCTCTCTCAACTCTCTTTCTTTTCTCTTCTTCTGGATCGAACGGGCTCTCTGCTCTTCTGCTTTTCCTTCAAGTCTTCTGTATGTTCGATCAGTCTTCTTCAGATGAAGAAGTCTTCCTTTATATAGCAGTTCCAGCAAGAGCAACACTGGGCGTGTGTCTTCCACAGTTCCCGCCCAAATGTTTTGGCCACGTGTCATCATCCAGGCTTGCTACTTTACACGTGTCATGATCCTGAGCCGTCCTCCCATCTCGGATCATGTGCTGTTCTTAAACTTCACGAAAAATACCTGTCAGACAGAGAGATTTATCAGTTTAAGACTATAGAACCTTGTACAGACTTTGTAGTGTGTAATGCAGTGTATAGACTTTGCAATGTATAGACTTTGCAATGCGACAACAATGTATAGACTTTGCAATGCCTAGTGTTGAAACATGAGAGCACAATGCACAAACTAAGTGTGTGCATGTGTGGACTTTGAGTGCATGACATTGCCTTATGTCTGTATGCAACAGAGTGTATAGACTTTATATGCATGAATGCACCATGTATAGACTTTGCGTGCAAGACACTGTATATGCATGAATGATGTACAGACCTTGCTAATTGATGCATGAACAGACGAGGATGTATAGACTTAGTCTATGCAGCGATGTATAGACTTGCTCAGTTCAAGCTAAGGGATGTACAGACTTTGCATATGCATGAACATGCCATTTGAATGTATAGACTTTGCATATGCATGAAGAACACTGTTGATGTATAGACTTGAGAAATGTATGATGAAACATAGGCTGTACAGACTTCATGGCATGCATCGATGTATAGACTTGACCGATGTAAAGTGCACGCAATGTACAGACTTGTGTGGAGACGCTGAGTGAGACGGAGGATGATGTACAGACTTAGCATGAGACGCTAAGTGAGATGGAGCAATGTACTGACTATGCCATGAATGTATAGACTTTCTCAGTTTAGCTGCATGAAGCAAGGCAATGTATGGACTTGCCGATGTACAGACTTGCCGATGTACGCTAATGCACAAAGGCTTGGTCCGATGTACAGACTTGCCGATGTACAGACTTAGTGCATGAAGCAAGCCAATGTATGGACTTCAAACGTGTGTAATGCAGCGATGTATAGACTTTGCACATGATGCAAGGCAAACAGATGTATAGACTTAGCATGATGCACACACATAGACTGTACTGACTTCTATGAATGTAAATACTTTGTGCATACTGACTTCAATGAATGTATAGACTTGTTGAGACGCAACATGAGACGATGCACACGAACAGACTACAATGTGTAGACTATATGGCGTGCAATGCAGTAAGGCAGCAATGCAGCAAGGCAATGTATAGACTTGTGTGTGTGCATGCTGCAATGCAATGGAGTGTATAGACTTTAGCGTGCAGACAGGACCTCACATGCATCAGTGTATAGACTGTATGGCGTGCAACTGATGAATGCATTGATGCAGTGTATGCATATAGTAGTGAACAAATGCAATGTATGCTTACTGTGATACTCTCACTGTGTTGCTATCATCAAAACAAAATAGCATATGCTTGTGCCTAAGGGGCACAACAGAATGTGGGGCTGGTTCTGGGTTTTTTGTTTTGAAAAAAACTAGGTTTACGCGGTCCAGACTCGGGGGGCCAGTCTGGCCAGCATAAACCCCACCGGGGGGGGTTAACACGGGGCTGGTTCTGGGTTTTTTTGTTTTTCAAAAAAAGTTTTTTTTTGGTGAAAAAACTTGGTTTATGCCGTACAGATTGGGGGGGCCAGTCTGGCCCGTGTAAACCCCCCCAGGGGGGTTAACGCGGGGCTAGTTCTGGGTTTTTTTGTTTTGAAAAAAAGTTTTTTTAGGAAGTGGGGGGTTTACGCAGACCAATGGGGGGGTCCGTGAGAGGGCAGAGAGAAATTCTATAAAATCCCATTTTTTGTCCTTTTGGGCCCTACTTCACCTAGTGTGAACGCGAGCTCAAAAGGATACGGACTGGTTGACAGGGGCGCTAACTAGCCGACTCTTTGCGCGAGGTTTTGAGCTTCAAACTTCTTCCTCATGAACGCTCCCTAGATTAGTACATAGACTAGAATTGAGGATGGATTAGGACTAGAATGAACTCAAATTGGGACGAGGGTGGCTGGGTGAAGAGGACCTGAGGGAGTTCACCCCTACCTGGGCGCGGTGGCGCTTGGGGCGAACTCCGCCAGGGGTGGGCTGTCGTTGTGAGGGGTGCCCTCAAGGGTCATCTGTTATCATTTGTCGATGTCCTTTGACAGAATTGGGTCCTCGGGACGCTGGTGTTAACCCGTGGGGGCCGATTGTGGAGCATTGTAGTTGTCGCTCACAAGGTGTTCGGGGCAATTCCCAGCACACCTTTGTTGACACCCGTTTTTGGCTCACAAGTCGCATTATTTCTATTATTTATCTCCATGATGCCCGAAATGAACCATTGTTTTAGAGTCATCTTTGATCCCATCTCGAGCTCATTTTCTCATCATTTTTCAAGTCCATTTATCCTTGGGAGCTTCTGTTTTTAATTCTCCAACTTTTGGGTCCATTTCGGGTCCATTCGGAGGTCAAACGGGCACCCGGGGGCTTAAAACATAAAAAAATATATATTGTTGAAAGCGGTCGACTGATTGACCACTTCTTGGGCCAAGTGGTCAGTCGGTCGACCGCTAGCCCACCTGAGAGTCCAGCTTCTACTAGACTCTATCAATTTTTTGTCCGTCGTGGGCTCCTTCAAAGGGGTATATCTCTTCGAATTCTTATCCAAATCAGTCCCCATTTGTTCCTATGGCTTCTCCCTAGTATTATCTTGAACTCGGTCCAAAGAAATCTAATTTTCATTGGCTATCTTGTTCGAAATCATAGATGGAAGATGGGGATTTATGTGTCCTGCTATAATACAAACTCTGATTTTTAGTGCGATGGACCTTCCTTCTAGAGCCATATCTTCCAGATCCTTCCTCCAAATTGAGTCCCACTTGTTTCTACCTCTTATCCTTTGTATTATCTCGAGATTGATCCATAGACCTCGAGATTTGGTGGACTCTCTCTCTTAAAATCATGGTGGAAAGTTGAAGATTTATGCATACTTCTATATAAAGGGCCATGTGCGAACCTCGCGACGGGGGCGCCTTTCCAAGGTGACGGTGGAGCCATGCCGCACTGTCTTCATCCTCCTTCGACCCAAGCCTGAAGAGGGAAGTATTATCTTCATTTTGGTTCCTTATTTGCTCAATTCCATCAATGTTTGCCCTCTTAATTTTGCCCCTCCTTTTTGCAAATCATCACAGTTTTGTTGGTTTTCTACTACAAGTCTGCGACGGGGGCCTGTTCATCAAGCTAGGGCGGAGTCATGCTTCATCCTTTTCATCCTTCTTCAAGTCCATCTTGAAGAGGGGAGTATTAGCTTCATTTTGATTATATGTTTGCCTTATTTCTCCTATCTTTTCCCCCTCTTCCAAGCCCCAACTTTTCAGGTTTCACCACTCTATTCTGCACTTTTCTGAAATCCAGATTTCTTGCGACGGGGGCACGTTTGCGTCGCCGGAGCAAGGCCATGGTGCACTTCTGATCCATCCTTTCAACTCCAGGCTCTTAAGGGAAGTATAATCTTTGTTTTCCTTGATTTTGGGCACATTATGTTGTCATCTTCATACATATTTTTGTCCATGAGTTTTACACTTTCATTCTATTTTTACACAGTCTCTATTCTGTCTTGATCTGCACCGTTCTATTTTCTTGTGTTTTCCACCCCATTTTTCAATGTTGTCTTCCCCATTTTTAACCCTTCTTTTTGCCCTAGTTTCCTCACAATATTCCCACCTTTCCATAGCATCCTCTCTTACCTTTTTTGGTGTCCTATTCAGTGAGATATTCATCAATCTTTGAGTCTATTTTGTGCGCTATTCTGCACTTTCTGCACTGTTTGCATTTTCCCCCAAATCTCCGGTGTTATAACTTTCTGTCCCAACCTCCTTTTGGTGTGATTCTCATTCCTACGTCTTCACAACACTCAAGTCTTCTATCAACCCAATTTTCACCCTATTTGGACTTCGTTTGCCCTGCTGTTCCCATCAGTCTTTGCACCCAATTTGCAATGTTTGCACAGTTTTTCTTGTGACTTGCACTTTTGCACCTTGTTTATCTATGTTCATTATGGCATATTAAATCAATCTCTACACTCTAATCTCATCACAATATACACACCTATCTTTTCCACCCTTCCACAGGGGTTAAAAACCCTCCCCCGGTAAGTTTATCCTCAATCTTTCATGCTACTTTATGCACTTGGGCAGATTTCTACACTTAGCATTTTCTAATGGGTTTTGCCTCTTGTTTTGTCTTTGTTTCGTAGGAAAGCATGGAAAGTGAGGCCCTTACCATCTAGCCGACTGGAAGGCGAGGAGAGGTAATCCATATTATCCCTGCATTATTTATATTTAGTGCGATCATCTTCTTTTTCCAAGGTACACAACGCACACATAGCCTTCTTTCACATTCTTTGGCGTTGTCTTTCCTTGGTGGTGATCACGGTATTCTTCTACATCTTTTCTCGCCTTTGCCTTGCTATATGATCATGCTACCATGTTTACATAGTCACATGTTCATGATGTTCATTTGATTGGCACATTATGTTATCATTTATACACATATGCTTGTTCATGTGACTTGTGACACCACGCTCTAAATTTCTATACCCAAAGCTTTTTTGGCGATCACGGTGGGATATCTAGTGCCCATCACTTTGCTTATGCTTTGCTATGATTTTGGTGTGTATATCCATGTTTAGATAGCATTTCATGTTCATATTGTTTGTATCCATATTGTTATGTTTGAATATGCTCATCATATGTCGATTTGTTAGATTTAGGCTAGAAATTGCATGCACTCCGGTGCACATAGGGTCATACATTGCATATCTTAGTTGCATTTCCTACCTTGGTAAGTGATCTTCTCGCCTCCATATTCCTTGGGGTCGACTAGGTGATCTTATCCGAGACCTCCATAAGTTCCCGCGAGCCGTGGATTCCCACACGGACGCCGGGCCGGTTGTACCTTTCCACCCCTTAGGCTTGCATTTTGCATACGTGTGAGAGTATTAACCTTAGTCAACCCAAAGTTTGGACCTTATTCCCATAGGATTCCTATCTTGAGGGAATTGTTATTAACTCAAATCATTAAAAGGTCTATTAAAACCCCTAAAATACTTCCCATCATATCAACTTGTTTGACTTGGGTGAAAACTCTCACATTACATTGATTATGTTGTTTGGGCTTGTCCAAGACCATTAGTGGTGTTTTGTGTTGCATTCATATATTCTTTATTGTTAGGCCCATTTAGCTTAGCCCATTTTGTGTGTCCATTGTCCAGTCCCATTCTCCCTTGGTCTTTGCATTAGTGGGTCAGTCCCCTCTTATCCTTAAGCCCATTAAGCCATTGCTTCCCCACTTGTATTCTCCTTGATATCTTTATATTAATTCTCCATTTGACCTCATGGAGCACCATTCCATCCCCTTGTATCATTCTTTTTTCCAATCTTCTTCCTATTCCCGTGTGGAATCCTCTTCCCACGTTGGCCCATCTTCTCATGATCCCTCTAATCCATCCGAGGAACATGCTAATCTCATGGCCCATCTATCATGCCTTGTTCGCCAAATGGACCCGGCCCAGACGCAACGTCTCATTGCATCTCATCTTCATGGGCATCCTTCTCTTAATGGGCCTTCTTCTCTCATTAATGGGCCTCATCATCTTAACGGGCCCCATTCTCCTAATGGGCCTTATTTTTCTAATGGGCCTCTTTCTTCTCCTTCATATGCTGCTGGCCCAATTTCTAATAGCCCATTCTATCTTAATGAGCATACTCCTTCTGCCCATGTTACTGCTGGCCCATTCAACCCATGTTCCAACGTCTCTTCCAGGCCCACATATCCTTCCACTCCCGTAATGGACCCTTCTTCTTCTCAGCCTGGATCTTCTTATCCGGCCCAATATCATCATTCTGGTCCATATTCACATCCTCTTGCTCAAGTTGGCCCATATTCTTCTCCCAGGAGATGATTGCTCAAGCCCAACACCAGCTTGATGAACTTCAACGACAGATCGATCCGAAGTCCTCCTTAAGTATTCCATTCGCATTTCAAGGTCTTCGGCTTCCGCCATCTTCACAAATTCCCGCATATCGCCGTTATGGTGGAGTTGGTGATCCCTACGTGCACTTGAAGGAGTTTCTTTATGAGTCGGCCTAATTCCGACATGATCAGCGCTTGATGGCCTATCTATTTTGTCTGTCTTTGGAAGGCCCAGCTCGGGATTGGTTCTTCTCATTGCCGCAAGAGAAGATTTTGAATTTTCAAGATGTCCAAGAGAAGTTTATCCAGCAATTTCTGGACCAGGTTGGGCCCAAGTATTCTATGGTGGATCTGGCCCATGAGAAGATGAAGCCCGACGAGGAGTTCTGCACCTTTGCTGATCGCTGGCGCAGCCTTGCCGCGCAGGTCCCGAGGCATATTCCGGAGCCGGAGCAAATCAAGATGTTGATTTCCAATGCAACGCCCGAGTATCGGTTCATCTTCGCCCTCAACGACATCACCTCCTGGCAACAACTTTATAGCCGAGCCCGCTTCATTTGTCAACAAATCCAAGGTTCCCTTGACCCCGAGTCTCCACCATCCCCATCCACTTACACCTCGCCCTCCACAAGCAAACCCTACGCTCCCATGAGTTAGCCTTCTGCCACATATCCCTCCACGAGTCTATCTTTCGCTTCTACATACCCATACACCTCCACATGTCAACCCTCCACGAGTCAGCCGCCCGCTTATTCGTACCCTCATGTGTCTCCACCTCCATCTCCTATGGTCAAGGGGATACCACATCCCGAGCAGGTGGATGCCGTCTATATACCCCCTCATCCTGCTCCACATATGCCTTCACCAAATCTCTCCACCACTAGCCAAGCACTATTGCCTATGCAACCTTCACTTCCGTCTCAACAACCTTCTCCACCATTACATATCCCTCGGCATCCACCTTGCCCGAAGCAGGCTCCTCGTCTTCTGTTGCCGGAGTGTTTCACCGATATCTTTCGGGCTTTGATGGCCACTCACGCGTTGCCGCTCTCTCTGGTTGTGCCTTGTCAACCTGCGGTTGGGGATTTGCTTCAGTTCTGTGATTATCATCGCCAACAGGGATATTTGGTTGAGGATTGCCCCGAGTTTCGAGATTATGTTTATGACTTGGAAGTCAAGAAAAGGATTGATTGGGCCGCTATTCACAAAGTCATTCTACATCTTCACAGCAAGCAGCAACAACAAGTAGCGCCACCTCAGCAACCGTCTCCATTTCAAGGCCAGGGGCACCCCTGTGATTCTTCATCTAGTGTTGCACCCACTCCATCACCTACTACCTCACCTACCCCATTACCTTCGCCATCTCCATCTACATCTCTTACAACGTCTTCATCACCTCCACAAACCCAAGCCTCTGCTCAGGCTAGTGCCATCCCTTCTTCCTCCATTTCCACCACTACTTCAATCCCTAACACCACTCGATGTGTTGTGTCTATACATCGACGGTGGGCACCATGGCCCTCCTCTCCATCGCCTACACTATCTCCACCATCCTCACCATTGCCTAAACCTCCATCATCCCCGCCATCACCTTTGCCCGAGCCTGAGCCACCCTCGCCCGAGCAAGCCATACCTCCACCCTTACCTCTTGAAGTCTTCACGCCTCCCGAACCTATTACCTCTACTTCTCCATCCACTTCCACCGAACGGAGCGAGTGTGCATTACCTTCAGTGCCCCTCGGGTCTGGTCCCTAGGGAGACGATGAGCAAAGTCATGTTTCAGTTGTGCATGTCAATATTCAAGATTTCATTTGCCGAATGCCAATCTGCATCTTGGTCCCTAGCTATTTTGGGGATGTTGAGCCTACACTATTGAAAACGGTTGCCGAGAAAAGCTCTCATGCACTAGTGCCAGTTTCTTCACAAGTGAGGCTGGTGGAAATCTCATTGCTTACCGGAGGTTCGATTATTGACACTGTTATTTCTCCTTGCTCCGTCGCCATTCAGATTACTGGTCAGGAAGGGTCCTCTACCCAGATTGTGCTAACTCATACGGCTGCTAAGCAGATTGTGCACTCTATGTTCAAGGGGCAATTGATCGTATCTTCTATATTCTCTGAGGACATTCTGCACATCTTATGCAATCTCCCTTGGTTCATTAGAAAGCCGGCCACGTCAATGCCGCGCATTGATCTCCTTCAGTTATGTCCTTTGCTTCTATCAAGGGAGTCATGCTTCATGTCCGATTGTCGAGTGGAAATGTCGAATCCCATGCTGCTAGTGCCAAGTGACAAAACTATGTGGTTTTCTGATATTCATTCATTTGAGGGGTCAGCTGTTCAAGAATGTCCGCATATGGTTAGTACCGGGTGTCTAGGGGCAACCACCCTAAGGAGGATGCATGTTCATAATCGTGCCAGGCCGTCTGCTAGATGGGACCGTACTTTGAGAAGATATTTCAAGTCGAGAGGTCCAAATGTCCAAGTCCTCGCCAGGTGGGTCCATTACAAGCCAGTTTCAGCTAAGAAGAGATGGCGACGCAAGTTTAAGGGCCGTCAAATGTGCACTCAGGGGTCCACTCCCTCTTCCCCGTCTGTTAATTCATCTTTCATTCTACTCAGCTACCACCCTTGGGTGGTGTACCTTCCTCATTCTAATCCCACGTCCATGATCTTCTCTTCTCTTCCCGGGGCGGGAAACCCCACTCTTCTCATCCGATTTCTTTGGACTCTCCTTATTCTTACTGTCTTAGGCCTCGGCCCATGTCATCCTTTCATCCCGATCTAGGGATTTCTTCTTCTAATCCTTCTCTGGTGTATCTGCGGGTTCCGTCTCTAATTCTCCTTCCCCGACTCTGTCGCGTGATTTTCATTCTTCTTCCCCGACTCTATCGGGTCATTCTCCTTCTTATTCCCTGACCCTGTTGGGTGTCCATGATTCTCTTTCCCCGACCCTGTCGGGTGATTCTAATTCTCCTTCCCCAACCTTGTCGGGTGTCCATGATTCTTCTTCTCCGACCCTATCGGATGATCGCTATTCTCCTCCTCCTAGTACGTCGGATGATTCTTCTCCCCCTCTTCCTATTCATTCCTCTTCACCCTTTTGGGGTCATCACCTTTTTTCTTGCTATTTTCGAGGCTTTAGTCTGCCTTGATCTCAGCTAATCTGTCTATTCTGTATCTGGTTCCTTATTATCAGTGCCTTTCCACCTTAACGAGGGAGTTCTAGCCCTCATCTCTCTTCTTTTTTATCTCTCTTTGTCCAGTTTGATGTCTGCCACTCCTTCGTGTAGAGGAATCTTTGATCCTTTGCTATCTTCTCCCTTTCGTCCTGTCAAACAAGGAATATGAAGCTCGATGATCAAGCTCTCGCTTTAGGACGCTACTTCCACGCTATGGATTTGCAAGGTATCTTTATTTTGTGCAAGAACATGCTATCATCTCTATCATTGTTATTCCTGCGCATGGTTAAGATAATGTTATTTCCTTAACATGGTTCGAGTGGCTTTAGTTCATTGAGTTTGCTTAGTTCTATCAAAAGAGTCAAGTTCGCTTCTGGAGCATCCTTAGGCTGGTGATAGCTCTGCACTGGGAGTCTAGTTCATTCCCTGATCGTTGAGGGTGACCTTTTGTACGGGTTTTTTACACACTTCACGGTAAGCCATAGCCGATCTCTCTGAGGCACACCGTTGCTGCTTTGGCCATACTTTGAGTATGCACAACGGTCTTTTCTTTTCTCTTTTCAACCGAGTGCTGTGGCAAGAGATGGACGGATGAGATGACCAACCTAGGCGCTCCCTAATACGAGAGAGGTCTCAAATAAGGGCAGTCTTGACCCTTGGAAAATCTGCGTTCATGTTATATCTAGTCAATAAGGGCCGTCAAAAGAAAATCAAATTCAATAAATCAATGCAAAATTATGAATCAAAGGCATGGCAAGAGTGGCAGTACAGTTCCTCGCGGGACGTCATGAGCCCAGTCGCATGCGTGCCTAGTAAATATGGGTCTCAAAATCAAAGATAAAAAGCCCCGGCGTAACAGACCTACTCTTTGAGGGGTAGTGTCCTGGAAGGAATTCAAGTCCTGATGTTTCCCATCCTGTATAAAGCTTGTCTCCAATTTTTCTTCTGCTTCTCCCTCTTGGGCTGGGTTATATCCCGGGTATGGCCTTAGTAGGGGCACCGTTCTATAGGGGCGGTTGGTTGTGGCGAGCCACCCTCATATGCACGCACTGCTCAAGGGAATCCTTTAATGAGAGAGGTAGGAACGACGATCCCTAGCCAGTAGTTCGAGCCCATCTCTGGGAGCTGCGGATTGCTATTTCAAAAATTCCAAAAAAATCGAATACTTCAAAAGTCTAAAAAAATGAGATATTGTCAAAAATCTAAAAAAATCAAATACTTCAAAAATAAAAAAAATCAAATATTGTTGAAAATCCAAAAAACATCAGGAAAATTATAAAAATACAAAATATTTATCTTTCTGTTCCTTTCCATCTATGTGTTTTGAGAACATATACGTAATCTGTTTGCCTAGTGTGCAGGTTGCAAGTTACAGGTGTGCAAGTTTCCTTGCTCTTCTGTCTGGTTCTTGTTCACGTGCTTCTGATCTGTTCTCTCTTCTTCAATCTTGTCTCTCAATCTATTCTGAAGCTCATGTCCTTCTTATACTTTGCTTAGCTTTAGCTCACTTTCATCATATCTTTATAAGAGGGCTCTTTGCCTCACGATTATGAACCCGACGGTTCTGCTTTGTCTGATCTTGGGCTTGATTGAAGAGCATATCTGTCATGTCTCGTATTGTCATCCCGCATATGTTGTCTCATCTCATGTTGTCATCTCACATGTGTTGTTGTCCCACGTGTTCTTGTCCCAACCGTGTGTTATCCCACTGCATTGTTGTTTTATCCCACCATATTCGTCATACATACATGTTGTTGGTTTGTGTCGTCCGTTGATATGTTATGTTGAGCTACCTTTTCCGTTCATTTGTTCGTTATGTTATGTTCATCTTTATTTTATGTTCATGTTGTTGGTTGTCTTATTTGAAAATCCATAAAAATCAAAAAATTAAAAAAAAAAGGAAAATACTATTTCGCTTGGTAGGTAAGTCAGGTATGGCTCTCTATCCCTTCTCATTGTTGCATTACTATATGGTATCTACCTTATTATAGCCTCTCAAAGACTGGCTGGTTATCCGTGTGTTCTGGGATATGATGTTCCCCTTTAACAAAAATGATGATGATCTAGGAGTATACGGTTAATCGTTGGATAGGCCGCTTGGTTGAGTCGGGTGGGGGGCGATGGACTCTGTCTCACACGCTGTGATTGCAAGAAGACTCTTGACCCCGTCTTGGCTCAGTTTATAAATAATATCCTTAAGTACTTTCTATTTTATTCTTTCTTTGCATTCATTTTGATAATTTCTTTATTTTAGCCTAGCATGCATCATGTCATTTTGAGCATTCATATCTCGTGATCCGTTCAAGGTTTCTCCTCAGCAATGGTTGATTGTGATATCATTCTCTTGGATAAGAGATTCTCATTCCACTCCGAATTTGAACGATTTCTCTGATCTGCCCCCTCGGTCTGGTTGGCCAGCGTGATTCCTGTCTGGATTTTATCTCAGTCTTACTCTCCTTTCCAGCTCTTATGCTGTGTTTCCTTCCGATCCCCTCATTATCCGTGGATTCTGCCCCCGATGAGGTTGGTCGTGTTTCTTTTTCCTTTTCCTTAGTTTAGTTCTCCAGGCATGTCTCATCCGCGTCAATCATTCCTTGTGGTTAGTTCGACGTTTTCGGGAGAATTCCTATTGGTTGTTGGTCGTGGCGGGTGTCTTTTACCTTGATGCCGGCTTATCAGTTCTCTCATCTTCATCTCTGCTTCATATCCATTTCACATCGCTTCCGCTTTCGCTCCATCTCTTTTCCATTTCACCTCCGCATCGCTTTCGCTCGTTCCCTTGCAAAGCAAACATCAAGGGGGGGCATCTGTTGACATCCGTTTTTAGCTCACAAGTCACGTTATTTCTATTATTTATCTCCATGATGCCCAAAATTAACCATTATTTTAGAGTCATCTTTGAGCCCATCTCGAGTCCATTTTCTCATCATTTTTCAAGCCCATTTAGCCTTGGGAGCTTCTATTTTCATGTCCCCAACTTTCGGGTCCGTTTCGGGTCCATTTGAAGGTCAAACGGGCACCTGAGGGCTTAAAACATGAAAAAAAAAATTGTTGAAAGCGGTCGACCGACTGACCCCTTCTTGGGCCAAGCGGTCAGTCGGGCGACCGCTAGCCCACCCGAGAGTCCAGCTTCTGCTGGACTATATTAGTTTTTTATCCGCCGTGGGCTCCTTCAAAGGGGTATATCTCTTCGAATTCTTATCCAAATCAATCCTCGTTTGTTCCTATGGCTTCTCCTTGGTATTATCTTGAAATCGGTCTAAAGAAATCTAATTTTCATTGGCTGTCTTGTTCAGAATCATGGACGGAAGATGGGGATTTAGGTGTCCTGGTATAACACAAACTCTGATTTTTAGTGCAGTGGGCCCTCCTTCTAGAAGCCATATCTTCTAGATCCTTCCTCCAAATTGAGTCCCACTTGTTCCTACCTCTTATCCTTTGTATTATCTCAAGATTGATCCATAGACCTCGAGATTTGGTGGACTCTATCTCTTAAAATCGTGGTGGAAAGTTGGGGATTTATGCATACTTCTATATAAAGGGCTCTGCATATAAAGGGAGCTGCTCGCTTAGATAAGCTAGGCATGCCTAGCATCCGTTTGATGTAATTGTGCATATCCTATTTCAGAAATAAATTTCACCCCCTAATGATAGTTCGGTGGTCCTTCCCACCTCTATCCCTAGGCAGGGCTTTCATCAAAAAATATAAAGGGCCCTATGCGAACCTCGTGACGGGGGCATGTTTCCAAGGCTACGGAGAAGCCATGTCGCACTATCTTCATCCTCTTTTGACCCTAGCCTGAAGAGGGATGTATTAGCTTCGTTTTGGTTCCTTATTTGCTCAATCCCATCAACGTTTGCCCTCTTAATTTCGCCCCTTCTTTTGGGAAATCATCACAGGTTTGCTGGTTTTCTGCTACTAGTCCGCGACGGGGGCCTGTTCATCAAGTCGGGGTGGAGTCATACTTCATCCTTTTCGTCCTCCTTCAACTCCATCTTGAAGAGGGGAGTATTAGCTTCATTTTGATTATATGTGTGCCTTATTTCTCCTATCTTTTCCCCCTCTTCCAAGCCCCAACTTTTCAGGTTTCACCACTCTACTCTGCACTTTTCTGAAACCCAGATTTCTTGCGACGGGGGCACGTTTGCATCGCCGGAGCGAGGCCATGGTGCACTTCTGATCCGTCCTTTCAACTCCAAGCTCTTAAGGGAAGTATAATCTTTGTTTTCCTTGATTTTTGGCACATTATGTTGTCATCTTCGTACATATTTTTGTCCATGAGTTTTACACTTTCATTCTATTTTTACACAGTCTCTGTTCTGTCTTGTTCTGCACCCTTCTATTTTCTTGTATTTTTCACCCCATTTTTCACTATTGTCTTCCCTGTTTTCAACCCTTATTTTTTCCGTAATTTCACCACAATATTCCCACCTTGCCATAGCATCCTCTCTTTCCTTTTTTGGTGTCCTATTCTGTGAGATATTCATCATTCTTTGAGTCTATTTTTTGCACTATTCTGCACCTTCTGCACTGTTTGCATTTTCCCCAAAATATCTGGTGTTATAACTTTTTGTCCCGACCTCCTTTTGGCGTGATTCTTGTTCCTACTTCTTCAAAACACTCAAGTCTTCTGTCATCCCAATTTTCACCCTATTTGGACTTCGTTTGCCCTGCTGTTCCCATCAGTCTTTACACCCAATTTGCACTGTTTGCACAGTTTTTCTTGTGACTTGTAATTTTGCACCTTGTTTATCTATGTTCATAATGGCATATTAAATCAATCTCTACACTCTAATCTCATCACAATATACATACCTATCTTTTCCACCCTTCCACATGGGTTAAAAACCCTCCCCCGGTAAGTTTACCCTCAATCTTTCATGCTACTTTATGCACTTGGGCAGATTTCTACACTTAGCATTTTCTAATGGATTTTGCCTCTTGTTTTGTCTTTGTTTCGCAGGAAAGTATGGAAAGTGAGACCCTTACCTTCTAGCCGGTTGGAAGGTGAGGAGAGGTAATCCATATTATCCCCGCATTATTTATATTTAACACGATCATCTTCTTTTTCTAAGGTACACAACGCACACATAGCCTTCTTTCACATTCTTTGGCGTTGTCTTTCCTTGGTGGCGATCACGGTATTCTTCTACATCTTTTCTCACCTTTGCCTTGCTATATGATCATGATACCATGTTTACATAGTCACATGTTCATGATGTTCATTTGATTGGCACATTATGTTATCACTTATACACATACGCTTGGTCATGTGACTTGTGACGCCACACTCCACATTTCTATACCCACATCCTCGTGTTGCCAAACGGATCCGCTAGCGGGCTCCTTTGGCTTGTGTCTAACCCAAGTGTCGGGATAGTAGCTTGTAGGAATTGAGGGAAGGCATCTTGGGCATGCGGGCCCGACCTAGGTGAGACATGCCGCGTTGCATGGCGGGTTGACAGGCATCCCCGGGTTGGCCCGATGGTTGAAAGTTAACGGGTCGTTGCCATGTGTCTAAGGATCGGGGATGGCCCCAACTTGATGGAGGGTTGCTGCGTGATGCGGCTAGTGCATCGAAGCCGTAGGTTCTCCCCGGCTTGTTGTAGAATGGCTAGAAAATACACGCCTACGAGGTTTTTGGAAAAATTCTCGACACGTGACCACGGGCTGTACAAGTGTGCTAAGGGCTCCCGAAGCCTAAGGTTGGCTAGGGGACATGCTCCTTCAGCTTTAGAATGCTGGAGGGAGGTATTTTGTGAGTGAATCCCGACCTCATTGTTGGATGCCGCATGACACGACTTGTTGTCGGGGTGCCCCTGGGTTGGCCCAAGTGGCTCAGTTGAAGATGGGCAATGCCACGTACTGGGTGGTCCGAGTGGTCCCCGTTGGTTGTGGGTGTCACCGTGAGTCACGACAAGCTGGCTAGGGCCCTTGCTTGGACCCAACATGTTGTATGAGGTGCCGAATAAATAGCACCCGGAAGGTGTTCGGGGAAATTCCTAAACCCTTATTTCTTACTTTTTTCTGGGAAAAAACTCTGGGTACAACAAATGCCCCCCACGGGGAGTGCGTCGGAGGCGGAGACGAGAGCGGATTGCCCGTGAGTCTCTTATTTTGATATGTTGTAGTGGGCTGAGGTCTTACATACACTTTAGATTATTTCTTTTCTCTCATGCTAGCATTTTATGTGTATTGCTAACATCCTGTGCTCACCCTTTTGTGCAACTGTCTTGCAGCTATGGCGAGGTTTGGTAGAGATGACCAGTAGCACCCCGATAAAAATTTATAGAGAATTAAATTTCTATATAAATTAGATCTACCATAATTCAAAATCTCAAATAATTGGAAAGGGGCCAACCTCAATAAAATACATATTAAATCCCTCTCACATGTGAGCCCAAAATAAAAGAAGACCCAATAATAATAATAAACTCAAACTTCTCACGTGAAGCCCTGACCCAACTAATAATAGTTAAATCTTAACCTCAGAAAGTTATAAATGGGCTTCAAGGATAGTGGGCTTTATGCTTAAACACATATTGGGTATTATCAAAATACTAAACACCTATATGAGTTCGAACAGTTGCATGGGCCTTAACACAACTCTTAGGAAAGAGGTCCACGGGCAAACGCTTTAAGTGGATAAGTGGCTACTTAATTAGGACCTTGTGAATAGGAGGGGAGCCCTAATGTGACATCACCTTGGGGGTGATAGTTACAAGACCGAAGACCCCTCGGACCTAGCAAGCAAGCAATGCAACAGACCGGCAACTTTACTCGGGCGGACTCAATCGCGTAGCACGCACCCGGGTCCGTAGGTGGATCGACGATGGGGATGAGGGTCCGAGGTTGGACCTTGACATTCCAGGGGGTTGGCTAGCTTGGGATGGACCCCTACGGGCCAGGGATGCCCAATTCAGCGAGCGGCCAGCACGCCGAGGGTGTGGGATATAGGGCCACTCTCACAACTCGCTCCGCGGTGGCACACGATTTGGTGGATTCCGGATCGGGCACTCTCTCACCGTCCAACGGGCAATTGAAAGCAATAATAAGCCAGCAAAGATAATGCTACCAGTAGAGGAGAGTGATCAGATGCTCACCTGATCGGTGTGAAGAAGCCGACCCCAGCCGGAGACGAGGCGAGCGGGGAAGCATGGGTATACCCCGCACACTGTGCCGGTGTAGCTCTAACCTAAAATTTTAGAATAGTACACCACTACGCCTCTCGCAGGAGGGGGATCTCAGCGTGGGGATTAACTTGAATTACACCCAAAACTACCTCCACGCAGGGAGGGGCTGTAAGCCGGCCAGGCGGGGTGGGGAAATCTAGGCTAGAAACTCGTTGTGCCGATCTCCGCCAGTGCTGCCAGCTTCTGGAACCGCCGGATATATAGTCGAAGATGGTGCCACCACAATCACTACCGAACTCCGAATAGGCTGCAACTAGTGCCAAAATTCTCTGACTTGACCCAGAAAGACGTTTGAATTTTCTTGAAATTTTGTGACGATGCCGCTGGCCGGCGCAGAACCTGGAACAAGGCTGGCCTTCGCTAGTTCTGGTTGCTCCCAGGGTGTTGTTGCTGGAAGACGGGGGCGCCACAAACAGTCCCGTGCTCTATTGGAGGCGAGGCTGTTACCAATGCGATCGTGGACGAGCCTTCTTTCCGTCGGGTCCAACGGTGCCATCGGCAGATGTCGTAGCTGATCGTGAAGGCCCGAACAACATGGATGTGTCGGTTCTGGCTTAGGAAAACTGACCTGATGCACTTGGAATGGAAATTTTAGAACTTCTGATGCCGAGGTCCTAAATTCGCTCTACTTCTTGGATATGACAGAGGACTTGTAGGGGAAGCTCTCAGCCAAGTGGCACTCCAAGAATCATAGGAATCAGACCGTGGGAGCCTCTGCAATCCTTCTCTGGTTGTCTGCTTGGGAGGAGCTGCGCAGTTCGCCAAGATTTGCTCCTACGGGCAGCTCCAAGGTCGGACGGTGGCAGGGATGCTCTTGTTGCGAAGCTGACTAGACGATGATTCCAACGGTGTATGATGCGCCTCGTGAAGCCTCAAGATGTCACCGTGGCATGCTCTGCAAACTGATGGTTCTCTGTTGCCTACGAACTGAGGCAGGGTCTGCAACTTGCCGATGGGAAATGGAGTAGGAGGGGGGCGGAATGGGGTGGATGAGTGTGGGGCGAACCCTGCTTGTGAGGGGGTCTGGGAGGGGGCAAACCAAGGTGAGGGAGGGGGAGAATGGGGGCTGGAAGGGTGTCTAGCAGGTGGCGGAAGGGAGAGAGGGAAAGGGTATTGGAAAATGGGTTAAGGGTGGGATTAATTTCTGGTCTTGGGGATGGGAAGAGGTGTGTGGGGAAGGGAAAGGGGGCTTGGAAAGATGGGGAATTCTCCCTTGGGAGATGATAGAGGTGCTTGGGAAGGGGAGAGGATAGTTGGTGGTTGGAGGGTGGAGCAAGGATTGGAGGAGTCCCTCTTGGGACTGGGGTAGAGTAAAGGAGGGGGTTGTGGGGAGTTGGAGTGAGTTAATGGAGGGGGGAGGAGAGAGAAAGGTTGTTGGGAGGGGAGGAGAGAGAAAGGGGCGCACACCTCTTTAGAGAGAGAGAAGAGAGAGAGAAGAGAGAGAAGGGGAATCCACCCCAATAGAGAGAGAGAGAGAAATGGAGAATCCTCTCCAATAATACACTAATTCACTCATTTTTTTTGATTGACCAAAAGATTACATATGAGGGAGTGGGGTGGCCTATTTATAGACACTCATATTTTTCTTGGACTAAAATAACCCTGACTAAACAACTAATGACCAAAGTAGTCCAAGGGAGGGCGCCCCTGGGCCAAGCCCAGTAGTTGGGCCCAATAGATAACTTAATTAACCACATGACTCAAGACTTAGGTGAATGACCCTTTTACCTAGGTACCAGACTCAAATAAAGGGAAAATTACATAGTTTGTGACTCAAATAAAATATAAAAATTACATGGATAGACTCTGAAAAATATGAAGAACATAATGGCGCAAACCGTCGATCCATCAAAGCTTCGCAAAACGTGGAGGGGTAAGTGATGCCCCCATCATACCCCTGGGGTGGAGAGAACTTGACCCCGTCGAGTATGGGTCCACCGGGGAAGTTGTACACCAAATGCAGCTCCAAGCGAGCCACGATCTCCAAACTCAACCCCACGTCCATGGCCGGGGGATGGCGCTTCAGCTTCACAAAGTGGCACGGACACACCCTCATGCTGGCAATGATACCTTGCTTGCCTAGTATTGCCTCCGTGTGCATACGTCGGGCTCTCAGGCTGATTTGTGGTGGCTCTCCGGGGGTGTCCCTCTTAAAGGAAGGTATAGGCTCAAAGCACTCACTAGGATCCACCGCGGTGCCCATATATGGTGTCGGATCCGCCACTTGGGAAATGAGGTGAATCCCAAAACCCATCGGTAAATCCAACCCATAAGCCGAGTTGCCAAAGCCACTCGGAACTTGGCAAGGTCCAAGTCCTCGGGCCCTCGATATGGGGGTGGCCCTAGAGTAGAGCCACTCCAATACCATCATAATCAGATTGCCTACTTGGAATTCCAAGTGGCGTTCATAAGCTTTTGCCCACTCGTCATGAATTTCACCGCTCGTTGCTTGAAACTTGCTTCAATGCTCATGCCATGTACTACGATGCGGTGTGGGTGTGAAGTGTGGGGTATACAAAGGTGGACCAGGGCAACCATAAGTGGACCTATCATGCATTGTAGCCATGTAGACTTTGATGGACCTAGGAGGGCCGGGGCATCCATAGGTGAACCTATCATGCTTGGGGGTGACAAATGTCGGGGGATCCGGACATCCGTGCATGCCCCTAACATGTATAAGACTAATGATAAATGATGGAGGACCATTGCACCTAAATATGGATCACTCATGTTTCCTACTTGACATGTGGGTGATGTGAATGAATGGACCCAACATAGTGTTCATGTCAAGTGGTGTGGTAAGCCTAGACACATGCATGCTTATCCCAAAGGTGACTTCCATATGCATAGGTGTGGGATGACCTTTGAACTTCCATGTGAAAGGGTCGAAGGGATCTAGGAAGATGGATATGTGGTGGGGCACTTCCTCGATCTCTAGGCGGGTGTTGCCTAAGGTCATGGTTCCTATGGTGTAACTTGGGTCATAGTTAATGTGGGATTGTCCCAACATGGTGGGTGTGGGCAGGAAAGGGTGGGTGGTGGGTGATGCGGGTGGGTCACATGGGTAAAGGAAGGGGTCAAAGGGATCATGGAAGGGGTCACCTAGAGGGGGGGGCACCATGTCTTCTAGGTCCTCAAAAAGGGGTGGGTCATTCTTCTCCCATGAAACATTTGGGCTGGAGTCTTTGGTGAGTGGGTCGGCCATGAGGGGATGGTTTGGCTTTCTACCCGATATAAGGAACTCCAATTTGAGGATATGGTCGGGCTCATCAGGTGTGGGGAGGAATAACAGGAGGTCGCTAGTGTAGCAACCCATAGTGTAAACCGAGGTGATAGACCTGACACATAGGTGTAGGAGGTCAAGGCTCCTAGGTTGGTTGGCCACTGTGGTCAACATGCCGGTCAACTTCATTTGCCAAGCTAAGCCCTTAATGATATCCCCTAAGGTCTCCACTTGGTAGGATGATTGGATTGTGGTGTGACAGGAGGAGAGGGGTACTATGGGGAGGTCTAGCTCTATGGGAGGGTAGGCATGGGATGTGATGGGAGGGATCGGTCTCTCCTTTAGCCATCTAGGTAGGGGCCCATCTATGATTATGGTGCCATTTGTAAAGGTTTGTGGCTCTTGAGGATCCAGACTATTTGGAGTGGCGAAGGCTTGAGGCTCTTCCTCATCATTGGTGTGAACTTGGGTTTCCTCATGGGTGGGGAGAGGGTCCAGGCTAGCATCTACTCCTATGTGAGTGGGTGTGGCCTCCTTTCCCAAGGGAATGGAAAGGTCTTTTGGGGATGGGGTGATGATGGTTGGTGCATGGTGCACCCGGGGTGGTGGGTAAAGGGATACTTGGGTTAGGATAGGTAGGGGAAGTAGTGGAGGCCTAGGACATGGTAGAGTTGGGGTCGGGAGTGGGAGATGGGTTGGGTGAGGAGGCTTGGGTTGGTTGGACTTGGGAGGTGTGTCCTTTATGGGGGAAGATGGAGGGACAGAGGTGGGGGCCAAAGCAGTTTGAGTTATGTAGGTTGGTGGAGTGGTTTTAGGTTGGGGTGTAGGGGCCCTTATAGGGGTAGAAGGAGAGGCGGAGGCCGGGACCACTTGGGTTTTGGTGGGAAGGGTTTGGACGAGTGGGGTTGGAGGAGTGGGAGTGCTCCTCGGGTTATGGTAACCCGGGTAGGAGGGGGAAACATATGTAGTCCTAAGTTGATCCTTCATGTCCCCCCATGTGGTGAGGGGAGCTTCCCTTCCAATTATCCTTAAGCCTTCAATTTTCAACCAATGAGTTTGAGCCCGTTTGGTAAGTTGCAATTTGGCAAACTAGACCTTCTCATCCTCGGACATGGGATACCAAGTGAAGTAATGGTTCATTGGGACTTCCCAATCTAAATAGTCACTCGGATTGCTACACCCATCAAAGGTGGGTGGGTGGGAAGGTGCACTCCTACCGATCGCCCTTGGGGTGAGCCCATTTTCTCCTAGTTGATCGAGTCGACCCGATAGACTTTCAAGCCGCTCATTGGCATAGGTCAAGGCTCCCATTAGGTAGTTGACACAACCATGAAGGCCATGTGTGTTGGTGGTGGGTTTCTCTTGGGGGTTTAGACTCATGAAGAGGGACGATGGGTAAGGTCAGTATGGGGCGGCCATGCTAGTGGACAAGAGTGATGCATAGAGAGACTCTAAATGCATATGTGTGCCCTAGGACCAACTTGTAGAGACAAGTTGAGAACTTGCTCTTATACCACTTGATGTGACACCACCTTGGGGGTGATAGTCACAAGACCGAAGACCCCTCGGACCTAGCAAGCAAGCAATGCAACGGACCGGCAACTTCACTCGGGCGGACTCAACCGCGTAGCGCGCACCCGGGTCCGTAAGTGGACCGGCGATGGGGATGAGGGTCCGAGGTTGGACCTTGAGATTCCAGGGGGTTGGCTAGCTTGGGATGGACCCCTATGGGCCAGGGATGCCCAATTCAGCAGGCGGCCAGCACGCCGAGGGCGTGGATGTAGGGCCACTCTCACAACTCGCTCCTCGGTGGCACACAATTTGGTGGATTCCGGATCGGGCACTCGCTCACCGTCCGATGGGCAATTGAAAGCAATAATAAGCCAGCAAAGATAATGCTAGCAGCAGAGGAGAGTGGTCAGATGCTCACCTGATCGGCGAGAAGAAGCCGACCCCAGTCGGAGATGAGGTGAGCGGGGAAGCGTGGGTACCCCGCACGCTGTGCCAGTGTAGCTCTAACCTGAAAATTTAGAATAGGACACCACTACGCCTCTCGCAGGAGGGGGGTCTCGAGGTGGGGATTAACTTGAATTACACCCAAAACTACCTCCACACTAGGAGGGCCTGTAAGCAGGCCTGGCGGGGTGAGGAAATGTAGGCTAGAAACCCGTTGTGCCGAACTCCGCCGGTGCTGCCAGCTTCTGGAACCGCCGGATAGACAGTTGAAGATGGTGCCGCCACAATCACTACCAAACTCCGAATAGGCTGCAACCAGTGGCAAAATTCTCTGACTTGACCTAGAAAGACGTCTGAATTTTCTTGAAATTTTGTGACGATGCCGCTGGCCGGGGCAGAGCCTGGAACAAGGCTGGCCTTCGCTGGTTCTGGTTGCTCCCAGGGTGTTATTTCTGGACGACGGGGGCGCCATGAATAGTCCCATGCTCTGTTGGAGGCAAGGCTAGTACCAATGCGATCGTGGATGAGCCTTCTTTCTGTCGGGACCAACGGCATCGTCGGAAGATGTTGTAGCTAATCGTGAAGGCCCGAACAACAGGGATATGTCGATTCTGGCTCAGGAAAACTAACCTGACACACTTAGAATGGAAATTTTAGAACTTTTGATGCCGAGGTCCTAAATTCGCTCTGCTTCTTGGATATGATAGAGGACTTGTAGGGGAAGCTCTCAGCCAAGTGGCACTCCAAGAATCACAGGAATCGGACCGTGGGAGCCTCTGCAATCCTTCTCTCGTTGTCTGCCTGGGAGGAGCTGCGCAGGTCGCTGAGATTTGCTCCTACGGGCAGCTCCAAGGTCGGACGGTGGCAGGGCTGCTCTCGTTGTGAAGCTGACTGGATGACGAAGCCTCAAGATGTTGCCATGGCAAGCTCTGCAAACTAATGGTTCTCTGTTGCCTACGAACTCAGGCAGGGTTTGCAACTTGCCGATGTGAAATGGAGTAGGAGGGGGGCGGAATGGGGTGGATGAGTGTGAGGTGAACCCTAGCTGTGAGGGGGTCTGGGAGGGGACAAACCAAGGTGAGGGAGGGGAAGAATGGGGGCTGGAAGGGGGTCTAGCAGGTGGGGGAAAGGAGAGCTACGAATTTGGGTTGGAAGGGAGAGAGGGAAAGGGTATTTGAAAATGGGTTAAGGGTGGAATTAATTTCTGGTCTTGGGGATGGGAAGAGGTGTGTGGGGAAGGGAAAGGGGGCTTGGGAAGATGGGGAATTCTCCCTTGGGAGATGAGAGAGGTGCTTGGGAAGGGGAGAGGGTAGTTGGTGGTTGGAGGGTGGAGCAAGGATTGGTGGAGTCCCTCTTGGGGCTGGGGTAGAGTAAAGGAGGGGGTTGTGGGGAGTTGGAGTAAGTTAATGGAGGGGGGGAAGAGAGATAAAGGTGGTTGGGAGGGGAGTACAGAGAAAGGGGTGCACCCCTCTTTAGAGAGAGAAAGAAGAGAGAGAGAAGGGGAATCCAGCCCAATAGAGAGAGAGAAGTGGAGAATCCTCTCCAATAATACACTAATTCACTAAATTTTTTTGATTGACCAAATGATTACATATGAGAGAGTGGGGTGGCCTATTTATAGGCACTCATATTTTCCTAGGACTAAAATGACCCTGACTAAACAACTAATGATCAAAGTAGTCCAAGGGAGGGCGCCCCTAGGCCAAGCCCACTAGTTGGGCCCAATAGACAACGTAATTAACCACATGACTCAAGACTTAGGTAAATGACCCTTATACCTAGGTACCGGACTCAAATAAAAGGAAAATTACATAGTTTATGACTCAAATAAAATATAAAAATTACATGGATAGACTCAGAAAAATGTGAAGAACATAATGGCACAAGCCGTCGATCCATCAAAGCTTTGCAAAACGTGGAGGGGTAAGTGATGCCCCCAACAAGCCTTCTATTGTCCCACCACTTACCTGGCCGTGATTCTTCAGTTCTAGGTAAGCACCCGACTGTAAAAACTTGATCTAAGCCTATTTAACAAGGTTTTCCGTGAGAACCGATCGTGCCATGTCCGTCAATCCAATTCCTTTATCGACTTAATGTCATTAAACATGATGCCTTCTTATCGACTTAATATCGTTAAACATGATGCCTTAAGTCATCCTTGAACTTCTCTTACAACTACTTGATATCTTGTACTACTGGTTCCTCAAATGATAATTTTTGCTAGATCTGTACTTTATTTTATTAAGCTTTACCTTGAAATTCTTTGGCCATACGTATTATGTGGATGTCTAAATACACTTGGGATCTATGATCCATAACCAAAATACCTACTGTTATTGGGGCCTAGTCTGGTCCTAGGGGGAGCACCCGAAAGTACTTGTGTCCATGGGAGTTATTATTGACCTGGTGTGGCATTGCACTGAAACATGCGTGCAAGATTTGTTTATGACATTCCACAATTTGTGAAATACTTGACTTGCTTGAATACTCGAAAGTACTTGAATTACATGAAATACTTGACTTGTACATACTTGCGTGAAATGGCCAATTCCATGATATTACTTGCTACACGATCGTTCTCTACTTGAATTTTTCTCTTGATATATTGTCTACTTGTGATTCCTATTACTTGCATTGCTTTACTCTCTTTCTTATTCATGTTCCATGTTTTAGTTTCATTCTCGGCATAGCATAGTAACTTTATCTAAAATGTTAATTACTTAAAGTTGCCTGGTATAGAGATATAAATCCTACTGAGCGTTTCACTCACCCTACGTTTTTGGTTAATATTTCAGGTAGTTCCGATGATGAACCCCAAACAACTGGGGACGGGTAAGAGTGAAAAGAGGGACCGAGTTTATCTTAGATACCTAGGTTAAAATTTGTTGCTCTTGCAAGAATTAAGCATGTTTGAAAGTTGTATTATGCCTCTTAAGGCTTAATGATCTTGTAAAACTTTACTTCGATGAAATAATAGTATATGTTTGTCGTTATCTCCTTTGAAATTAGATCCCCCTTATATGCATGCTCTGATCGACACAAGTGTTACGACTCGTCGTGCCTTGATATTCCATGTCGGGGCGTGACACTCTGTGTCTAGTGAGCCTCCAATAGTCGTAGCCTGATGACACTTCGTGTCGGCCCACTTGGGAGTGGTGGTGGGGTAGTTCCGACAAAGATGATTTTTAGGCTAGTTTCTGTGGGCCCCCTTGCCTTGCAATTTGAGTTTGACTAGGGGGGACTAGCTAGAGGCCTGGCTCAAGGCATTGAGCCTGCGTGTGCACACGTGGTCAGGGACGTTGGACCTACACTGACGAGCATGACCGTGACTAGTCCTTGTTTCTTGGTTACTATTACGGTGTCTCAATTACTGCATTTAAGGCGAGTGGGAGACACCTGAGGCATAGTATAAGACGTCAGTGGATACGTCTGGCCTTGCTTCTAGTGGGAGGGTACTTCTGTCACATGACGTGTGATTCTTGCGACTCTTGTGATTCTCGTGAGAGTTCGTGACACGTGTTCATGGTTCTTGTGACACGTAGGTCGTAGTTTGGTTTCTAGTCTATGATGACGTGGTTCTATGGGTAATTCCCTTATGTTTTCCGATGTAGAGGTCTGGGGTTCCCGATTGAGTTACCGAGGTTTCACCCCTAGGTCATGTCTGGTTCACGACAATGAGATCGTGATCATATCAGTCTACTGTGGGATCTGATTGGGCTTTCGTTGGTGTAGACGAGCCTTCGCGACAGAGGTGTCGTGGCGTTTCCCGGTAGTGTGGTCAGGATTTCATACTGGCTTAGTAGTTCCCGCCTGTGAGATCGAGATGTACTTGCATTGCTATTAGGAGTAGTTTAGATAGCCAAAATTTTACCGGTGGATGTAGATATCGTTTATATTACAGTTGTGCTTCCATGTCCTTTTACAGCCGTTGCTACTCATGTTGCTGTTTCTGTTCTTGTTTGTAACGCTGTTGTTTTACCGCTGTTGTTTTAGTTCTAGGGGTTCGTGGGACCCCTACTGAGCCAATGAGATGAGGCTCACCCCTTCCTTTTCCGGTGTAGCAGTTCGGCCTCGAGGTTGGAGGTGCAGCACGGTGGTTCTTAGTTACCAGCTCACCAGATCTGGGACTGTACCTGGTGCTTGAGTACATTTCTTTTCCCTATAGACTGTACTTTAGTTGGACTGGACTCTACTCTCTGTTGTAGTTATTTAATTAAAAATGTAATTTTATTTCTATTAATTTAACAGTCCATTATATATTGTTAATTATTGTTGCTGCATTTATTTCTAGTTTTCATGTACCTCCATACACCTTTCTAACCCTTCGAAGCCTTACAGCTCTTTGGTGGCGACTTAGGGTCCAAGAATATCAGGTTATTCTCGGTATTCGGATCGTGGGCCGTTACATGTACTGCTATAACCGAATGTCGTTCGGGTTAAAAAACACCGGAGCAACTTATCAGAGGCTGGTCAATCAAATCTTTGAAGATCAGATCGGGTGGAACATCGTGACCTATATTGATGGCATGCTTGTCAAATTGCCAAAGGCCAAGGACCATTTCGCCGACCTGGCTGAGACCTTCAGCACCCTATAGAAGTACAATATGAAGCTTAACCTTGCCAAATGTGCCTTTGGAGTCAAATCCGAGAAGTTCTTGGGTTTCCTGGTGACTTAGCGAGGGATCGAGGCCAACCCCGAAAAGATCCAGGCCATCATGGATATGCGGCCACCTGCGTGCGTCAAGGACGTTCAACGTCTGGTGGGAACGATTGCTGCGCTCAACCGCTTCCTATCCCGAGCAGCAGAGCGGTGCCTACATTTTTTCAAATTGTTGAGAGGGCCAAAATTGGTGTCCCCTACATTTGCTTGGGACGGTGAGTGCGAGAAGGCTTTTACCGAGCTAAAGGAATTCCTTGCATCGCTGTCAGTGCTGTCGAAGCCTGTGCCAGGAGAAACTCTGTATCTCTACCTCCCGACGACACCCTCCACTATAAGCTTGGTCTTAGTACGAGATGACCAAGGAGTTCATAAGCCGGTGTATTACGTCAGCAAGGTGCCCCTTGAGGCCGAGAAGAGGTACCCTGCAACCGAAAGGCTCGTTCTAGCATTGGTGACCTCTGCTAACCACCTTCAGCCTTACTTCCAGGGGCACATCATCGTAGTGCTGACCGATGAACCCTTAAAGAATATTTTGGCCCATCCCGAGGCTTCTGGCCATCTCGTAAAATGGGCAATCTTGCTCGGGGCCTACGACATTTATTTCCGACCCCGCACAACCATCAAGTGGCAGGCTCTCGTAGATTTCATTGCGGAGAATGTTGTCCTGCCCGGGGAGACATCCCAGCAGACGGCTAGCCTGGCCTGGGAACTTTTTATGGATGGGTCATCAAGCTCGATCGGCAGCAGCGCTAGTATCTTCCTTACGTCCCCTGAAGGTATGGAGCTACAACATGCTTTGAAGTTCAAATTCCCAGCGTCAAACAATGCCTCCGAGTACGAGGCCCTAATTTCTGAGGCCATGATGGCAAGATGCCTGGGAGCAGAGTGGGTCAGAATCTACACAAACTCTCAGTTAGTCGCCAGCCAGATCAACGGGGACTACGAACCTCGAGAACCAAAAATGGTAAAATACCTACGGCTGGTAAAAGAGATAGCCTGACTTTTTGAGAGCTTTCAGGTAATCCAGATAGCTTGGGAGGAGAACTCCGGAGCGGATGCCCTCTCTCACCTGGCCTCTTCTATTAGCTCAAAAGGAACCTGATCGATCCTCCTCGAGGAGTTAGAGCGACCTAGTGTGGAAACCGAGTCGTGGCTACCATACAAACATCGCCTGATGACTGAAGAGCTCCGTACGTGGCCTGGCTGAAAGACTCCTGAGAACCCACTGACCCTCGGGAAGCTAGGAGATTGAAATATCAAGCTTGACGGTTTGTCCTACTTGGTGGATCCCTTTACAGACGATGCTTTGCCGAGCCCCTCCCCAAATGCATTGATGCCCCGAAAGCCCGCTGAGCAATCGAGGAAGTACACGAAGGAATTTGTGGCACACACCAAGGAGGGAGATCGATCAGAAGAATCATGTTGCACCAAGGCTACTGGTGGCCCACTCACCAGCGTGACTGCTTGGCATATGCTCAAAAATGTGACCGTTGCCAGCGGTTCGACCACCTAATCCACCAGCCCGCCTCGGAACTCGTGACCCTGATTGAGCCTTACCCTTTCGCTCGATGGGGGATCGATATCTTGGGTCCGTTTCCAATGGCCCAGTCTCAGAAGAAGTTTCTCATCGTCGCCATCGACTATTTTTCCAAGTGCATTGAGGCCGAAGCTTCTACAAAAATAATGGAGGCGGTGATTTGGAGCTTCGTGTGGAGGTCGATCATCTGTCGTTTTGACATCCCCCGAGTGATAGTGAGCGATAACGGTTGGCAATTCAACTGTGCTTATTTTAAGAATAGGTGCACCGACCTACATATTCACAACCACTTCACCTCGGTAGCCCGCCCTCAACCTAACGAACTGGTCGAGAATGCCAACAAAACTATCCTCAAAGGCATCAAGAACAGGCTCAAGAAGGCTAAGGGTAATTGGCTTGAGGAATTTCCTAGCATAATATGGTCGTACCGAACCACCCCTAGGGCCTCAACAGGAGAAACTCCGTTCCAACTAGTATATGGAACTGAGGCAGTCATCCCACTGGAGATTGGTAGCCCCTCTCTTCGGGTTATCAACTTCCTGCCCGGGTCCAATGAGCAGAAGTTATTGGAAAACTTGGACTTGTTCGATGAAGTACGCGAGGTCGCAAGAATCTGAGCAACGAAGTACTAGTGTCGCATGGCTCGCTTCTACAACGACCAGGTCCGAGATAGATAGTTCTAACTGAGAGACCTCGCCCTAAGGAAGGCCGAAGCCTTTGGACCACTAGAGGCGGTGATGGGGACATCATCTATGACTTTTCATTTTTTTGAGGCATATATGTATTTTACACTTTATTTGAGTCTTACCTATGTTATTTTCTTTTAAATGAGTCCGTTGGATAGGATAATGGGTCAGTAGATTAGCTTAATTACTCTATTGGGCCCAATTAGATCGGTTGGCCCAGGGGTGGACCTTCTTGGTCATTTGTTTGGATCTCAAGCGTATTATGGTCTTGTAAAATGTGAGGTGCCTATAAATAGGACCCCACTCCCTCCATTTGAGGCTAATGAACTTTGATGCTATTTGAATAGAAGAAAAACCTTTTGAGAAATCCCCCCTCTCTTTATCTCTCTCTCTCTTCCCTCTCTCTCTCTAAAGGGGGTGCCCCCCTTTCTTTCTCTCTAGACTGCCCCCTCCCCTCTCTTCTCTCCTCCACCTCAGCCCAATCCCGTTTTGCCACATCACCCCTCACTTGCCACATCACCCTCCACATCATCAAGTGTCACACCCCGAGCGCGGAAGGAACCCGGGAGAACGTGACGAGTTTATATCAATCATGTCAATCAGAGCAAGTAGAATTTCTACATCACAACAGAGTGCGTAATAAGACGAGAATTTTAAAACTTAACCATATACTGATACCATCGATAACAACTTAACCATTAAACAAAGTCACATAACTCCAAGATGATACAATTCTAATCAGGCCCACAAGCCTTAAATGTAACAACTCTTGACATAACAAAATATCTAATGACAAGCCTCCAAGGAATAAACTAAAGACGACTCGACATGATAAGGTGTAGCAGTATGGCGCTTGCAGATTCTACGCTCGTCACTGTAGATTGGATTTAAAATCCACTTAAAAGAAATATCAATAAAAATGATAACAATAATAAGCATGAGCACGAGGTGCTAAGGGGAGTGTGTGTGTGATCGCCAGAGACACGAGGGTCTCAAAAGATTTAACAAATAAAAAGCATGGGAGAGATCGCGAAAAATACCTTTAAGTGCGGGGATTGTGAGTGCTCCTTTCTCTTCAAATCGACCGGCCGATGAAGAGAGTTCTTCCTTGCTTATTACCCTTGCAAACAAAGACAAACACCAATAAAAACATATGAATTAGAAATATGGTGAGTGTAGCATCAAATTCTTATTAAAGATATGATCATGAAAATATGATTAAGAACACACCTTAAGGGTGGTTGCCCTTAAACCCCTATGCAAAGAGGGTGTGGGAGATGAATGCATGAAAATATGAATAAAAGTTAAAGGGAAAGAGTGCATGAGTTGCACTAAAGGGGGAAATACTCAACATGGTTGAGATGAAGAGTTGACAGAAGAAAGGATGATGTAGCATGCATGAACTAATGCAATAAAAATAAGAATAATAAAAACAAAGCATGAGCCTGTGCTTCGGGGCTTTGATACTCAATAGGGAGAAGCCTTCAGTGGGATAAAGACATGAGCATGTGAAGCCCTCCTTCGGCCAGAAGCAACAGCACCTGCAAGCACAAAACAAGAAAAAGAAAAACAAACAAAGAAGAAGGGGAAGGGGAAATACGTGAGAGGGGGAAGGGGAAATACGTGAGAGGAGGAAGGGGAATTGAAAAAGGAGGGATCCGAAGAAGAGGAGTCCAACCGATCAACAGAAGCGAAAGCCCTATTAAATAGAATTGGATGAAGAGATAAGAAGGCAAGAGTCCAAGGGGGGAAAGGATAGGAATGGGCAAGGTATCCAAACGGAGCAGGGACTCTCTGGGGAAAGGCTGCGTTTGTTCGGAACACAAAAGTGAAACACGACTTGAACAAGGGCGTCAATTTAAGAATTGACGACCTGCCAGAGGGCGTCTTTTAAAAACACAACTTAGATTAGGGCGTTAATTCAAAAATCAAATTTTAGAATTTATTTGAAAATTGTGAAACACGTCTGAGTCAAAGGCGTTAATTAAAACGCGCCTTAACCAAGGACGTTAATTCAAAATATTCAAAATAGGGCCATTTTTCATTTCTCAATATTATTTTCTCATTTTTTAGGTGGAGGTGCATCTCGTCGCCCTGATTCCAACGACTATTTTTGCGAATTTTTCTGACATCCGGAAGGCCACCAAATCACCTCTGGAAGGGGTTGAAAAATAATAATAAAAAAATTCAATTTGAAAGACACGCCCTCACATACGGCGTGAATTTTATTTTCTATTTTTTTTATTCTTTTCGAATTCAAAATAACGCCCATGGTTAAGTCGTTGATTCTCAAAAAATTCCGAAAAATTCCTAGAAAAATCCAAAAAAATAGAAATTTGAAAGAATGGACGCCCTCCACTATAGTCGTTAATTTTTTAAGAAACGTCCATGTATAAGTCGTTATTTAAAAGACGCCCCACGTCGTCGTTATTTATAAAAAATAGGGAAAAAATGTCCAGAAAATCCAGAAAAATCCAGAAAAATAGGGAAAAATAGGAAAAGAGAGAAAAAAGGGAGAAATCCAAGAAAAGTGAGAAAAATCACTCAAATAGAACTAATTTGAGGGTCAAATTGGGGCATTACAAGGTAATATGAGATGTACTTACAATAACGTCAATTTTGGCATGTCTACAGTCACTATTGCTCCTGCCCATCCGGGTCCGAGTCAGGGTCCGTAATACCTGAAAGGTTTGGGGAAAAGAACTTGGTGAGCGAACGTTCAGTAGGAATTATATCTCAAGAACTAGCAATTGATTTAAGTAATTATTTTTTTCAAATGAAAATGCAAGTTTAGCATGTAAATCATGTAAAAATGAAATGCTATGGAATTTGAACATGATAACAAGAGGAAATAACTGTTGATCCAAGATAGGGAATTTCAAGTATTCAAGATTTTAAGTATTTGAACGAGTACCAAGTATATCAATAAAGTCTTTCATGTCATGAGATAATGGCTATTAGCAAGCAAGCAAGTACCTTGCCCATTCCGGGCCACGCAAGTCATGTCAAGTCAATCAAGTCTAGTACGTGAAGGAGAGATAGAGATATAGTGGAGAGTCGTAGATTCAAGCAAGTACTTCGGTGCAATGCCACACCGTGATCAATATAACTCCCATGGGTACAAGTACTTTCGGGTGCTCCTCCCAGGACCAGATCGGGCCCTGAAATGCACAGGCATTGTTACATGTAAATATCTAGACAACCACTTTAGTGATAGCCATGGATTTCCAAGAACAAACTTATGTAGGATATCAAGGCAGATTCGTGGATAGGTTCCACGGAATTCAAGGAAGAACATTAGATGGACAATGATAAAACCAACGAGAATCATGACGTGTCGATAACCTGGGTAGATTCGGTACCTTAACTTGGTAGCTGTGATAACTCGAGTGGATGACTAAACCTGTCACCAATCAAGGGGCATGAATCAAGCTGAGAGATTGACCCTATCTATAAGGGACTCAATCCAAGACATTGCCTAGTGGAATATCATCATTCCACATGCTAAGATTCTTCTCTCATGGACCAAGATAGCAACATGAGAGGGCCGGGTTACCACAAGACGTGGCAATCAAAAGGTACAAGGTGTTTAAGGTACAACCAGCTCAGTCGACCTTGAGGGAATCCAAAGCTACGAAGAGACTTACGGAGGTCCCAATGACTAACTCGCCAGTCCAAAAGAACGGAATGTCCAATGGAGGGCTTGTAGGTCACCGAGAGTTAGTGGGTAATGCGACAAATCATCGTAAAATATGGGACTATACTCACGGAATGGAATATAGTGCCGATATATATATATATATATATATATATAACCCTCGGTTCACAGAAAAATAGTGGAAAAATAATTTATACAGAAAATTAGCGACTTAACCTAAGTCACTATTTAATGAATTAACACCCTTCACTGGGTCATTTATTTCCAATTTGACGACTTCAGGAACAGTGGTCCATTATAATTTTCTATTTTGTTGATATTTTCTTAATTCTGTATTTTTGATAAAACGCACCTTATCCAGGGGCGTCACTTTCAGAAAAGATGACCTACTGGAAGTCGTTAATTCCCTTTGGTTTCCAGGAATATGAACAGTAAAGGTTTTCATGATAAATAATTTGCAGGAACCACATATATGAACTGGACGAGAAAAATTGCAGGATTCAAGGTATATGATCATGCATTAGATTTAACTACAGGTTTCATAGATATTAAATTTCAAACGTGCGTATTTATCAATTTCTTAAATTTGACGACTCTTAGTTCGGGCGTCAATTCATGAATTAGCGCCCTGACTTGGGTCGCCTCTTGCCAGAACTTCACAGAAAACCTCTAAAACTCAGTGAAACTATATGCATGGATTAATTTATGTTAATAGCATGATTATATAATAAGTTGGGCTACAATTCTTGAGAAAACCTACCTCTTGTTGATGATTAAACGGTGAAAACGTTACTCTGTTTAAAACAGAGTATGTCGTCTGCTTGTAGGATGAAGATGGAGGAAGATGATGGAGGCTCCCATGTCCGCCAACAAGATGAAGAAGAGGAAGAATGAGAGGATGCTCTCCTTCTTGCTCAGCAGGATGAAGAACGGGGGAAGAAGCTTCACACTTCACGCGTCCGACCGGCAGGGAGAAGGAGGAAGAAGCTTTCTGTAACCACAGCAAGATGAAGATAGGATGCAGAGTGTTGCAGGATGTAGCAGGACCTCCTTCAAAGCAGCAGTTACTTAGAAAAATCAGCCCGTTCGAGGGGGTGTAGTATTTATAAGACTCTCAACGATCTGGAGGGTTCTATTGTTGGATTATGGAAGGGTTTTACAATCAACATTGGTAAGTTTTAAACCTACTATGCATGGTCCTCACCCTTCCAGGATAGCAGCCGCATGATCCCATTTGCATAGGGAGAACCCTAATACAGGCCATGCAGCGAACGAGCATGCCTTAATTTAATTCCCAGGGAGAAAGACGTCTGAGACTGGGGCATTTTTCATCAAGTAGCGCCTTAACAGGGGGCATGTTTTCATTAAATAACGCCGTAGCAAAGGTCATCTTTTACTTTTCTATATTTTGGTGCTTTATTTCTAATTTTCATGGTAAGAATTAGCGCCCATGATAAGGGCGTTATTACTATAATTAGTGTCTTAATGAAGGGCGTTATTTCATTTTGGCCCAATTGTTCCCTGAAGTGTACGGCCCATTTATGTATTTCTCTTGGCTGGTTTTAAAGTTCATTAAGTACCTCTAAACATATATATATAGCTTAATTATTTTTATTCATTTAGAATATTTTATTCCTTATTAATTATCCGGGGTCTTACACCCTCCCCCACTCAAAAGAATTTGATCCCCAAATTCAATTGCATAAATGGAGACCTGGAGGGTATAGAGTACTTACGGTTTAGAACAATTCCGGATATCTCCTTCGCATAGATTCCTTAGTTTCCCATGTAGCTTCTTGCTCCAAGCATTTGTTCCACTGCACTTTTACCATGGGAATGGTCTTGTTTCTTAAGACTCGGACCTCTCGATCAAGAATATTCATTGGTTTTTGTTCATAGGTGAGGTCCCTTTGAATCACTAAGTTACTATGATCAATGACGTGGAAAGGGTCGTGCACATATTTCTTCAGCATGGAAATTTGGAACACATTGTGCACTTCTGACAGTTGAGGAGGTAAAGCAAGACGATAGGCTACTTCGCCAACTCTTTCCAATATTTCAAATGGTCCAATGAATCTTGGTGTAAGCTTACCTTTAACTCCGAACCTTCTTATTCCTCGACCGGGTGAGACCTTGAGGTAAACATGGTCTCCAACTTGGAACTCCGGTTCCCTTCTTCTATTATCTGCATAAGATTTCTGCCTGGATTGCGCTACTTTGAGTCTCTCACGGATAAGTTCAACCTTCTCGGTGGTGTTTCTTACCATATCTGGCCCTAGTAGTTGCTTCTCGCCAGCCTCATCCCAGCATATAGGAGATCGGCAACTCCTGCCGTACAAGGCTTCAAATGGAGCCATCTGTATACTGGCTTGATAACTATTGTTGTATGCAAACTCGGCTAGGGGCAAATGATCATGCCAACCTCCGCCAAAGTCAATAATGCAAGCTCGTAACATGTCTTCAACTATTTGGTTTGTTCTCTCGGTCTGACCGTCGGTCTGGGGATGAAAAGTAGTACTATAGTTGAGCTTTGTCCCCAAAGAGTGTTGTAGACCCTTCCAGAAATGAGAAGTGAAGCAAGGGTCTCGGTCAGACACGATTGACGTTGGGACTCCATGCAATCTCACGATCTCCTTAATATACAATGCGGCCAAAACATCAATCGACCATCGATTTTTAATTGGCAAGAAATGCGCTGACTTGGTCAGTCGGTCGATGATTACCCAAATACCATCATGTCCGCCTCTAGACTTAGGCAATCCCATGATGAAATCCATACCAATTCCTTCCCATTTCCATTTAGGAATATCTAGGGGGTGTAACTTTCCGGTGGGTCTTTGATGTTCCGCTTTCACTTGTTGGCACGTGAGACAACGAGATACAAAGTCCGCTACCTCCATCTTCATGTTCGGCCACCAAAAGGTCCTTTTTAAGTCTTTGTACATCTTAGTTGCTCCAGGATGAATGGTATACCTAGAGCGGTGAGCTTCATCTAGAATCTTCCTTTTCAACTCAGGACAGTCCGGGACACATGTCCTTTCCTGAAACATTAGTCTTCCATCAACTGCCAGCTTGAATTCGGTCCTTTGATCTAGTTTCTCCCTGATTTCAATCATTCCAAGATCTTCATCTTGTAACTTTTTGATTTCGGATAGCAAGTCCGGATGCACACTCATGTGAGAGAGAGTAATACACCTGTCTTTCTAGTCCGTGCTTATATTTAATCTGGAGAATTCCTCCAATAATTTCCATTCTCGTATCATACAGCTGGCCATAAGGGCTCTCGGCTTCCGACTCAAGGCATCGACTACCGAATTCCCTTTTCCGGGGTGATACTGAATAGTGAAATCAAAATCTTTTAAATATTCTAGCCATCGACGTTGCCTCATATTAAGTTTCTTCTGAGAGAATAGATATTTGAGGCTCTTATGATCGGAGAATACTGTGAATTGTTCTCCATAGAGATAGTGTCTCCAGATCTTTAGTGCAAATACTACTGCGGCCAACTCCAAATCATGCACCGGGTAATTTTCTTCATGTTTCTTTAACTGCCTAGAAGAGTATGCAATAACTCTTCCATGTTGCATTAATACACAACCGAGGCCAATGCCAGAAGCATCGGTATATACCTCGTACTTCTCCCCTTCAATAGGAAGGGCCAAGACCGGAGCAGTGGTCAAACGGTCCTTCAATGTTTGGAAGCTTTGTTCACATTCCTCATTCCACTCATACGGCACTTCCTTGCGGGTCAGCCTGGTGAGTGGTACTGCAATCTTCGAGAAGTTTTTAATAAAATGCCGGTAATAACCAGCAAGACCAAGGAAACTCCTGATTTCTGTTGTATTTGTCGGTTGTTCCCAGTTCTTTACTGCCTGTACCTTTGCGGGGTCTACTGAGATTCCATCCTTTGAAATTACGTGTCCTAAGAAGGACACTTCTTCCAGCCAAAACTCACATTTGCTAAATTTTGCATATAATTGATTGTCCCTCAATATTTGTAGTGCTATCCTCAAGTGCACTTCATGCTCCTCTTTAGACTTTGAATATATCAGGATATCATCGATAAAAACCACAATAAATTTGTCCAGATGCGGTCTAAAGATGCTATTCATAAGCTGCATAAAAGCTGCAGGGGCATTTGTTAGTCCAAAAGGCATAACAGTAAATTCATAATGCCCGTACCTACTTCGAAATGCACTTTGTGAATATCCTCGTCATTGATCCTCAATTGGTGATAACCCGATCGAAGATCAATTTTTGAGAAATACTTTGCTCCTGAAATCTGATCGAAGAGTTCATCAATCCTCGGCAGTGGGTATTTATTTTTGATAGTGAGGTGGTTCAGCTGCCGATAATCGATGCACAACCTCAATGATCCATCCTTCTTCTTGACGAACAGCACTGGTGCTCCCCATGGGGAAGAACTTGGTCTGATAAATCCTTTCTTCAATAGCTCCATTAGCTGTTCCTTCAATTCCTTCAATTCTGCGGGGGACATTCTGTAGGGTGCTTTGGAGACAGGTCCGGCACCCGGGACAAGGTCTATAATGAATGAGACTTCTCTCTCTGGTGGAAAACCAGGCAAGTCTTCAGGGAAAACATCGGGAAACTCCCGAACCACTTGAATGTCTTCTAGTCTAGCTATCTTAGCCTCTGTGGCAGTTACAAATGCTAAGAATGCCTCGCATCCTTTGTTGATAAGTTTGTGGGCTCGAAGAGCAGAGATGACTGGCGATCTCTTCCGGGGAGTAATGTAAGTTAACTCCGGGTAATCCACAAAAGTTACCTTTCCATTTCGGCAGTCTACCATTGCCCGGTGGGTGGATAGCCAATCGGCTCCTAAAATTACACCGTACTCCTTCAAGTCTAAGCATATTAAATCTGCAGGTAAGTTGTGCCCTTTAACTATAATCTTGCAGTTTGGGTAATGGAAAGTGACATCAGACTCATTCCCTAACGGGGTAGAAATTACCAAGTCTATCCATTCAGGTTCCATAGAGAATGAAGCAGCAAATTTCTTTGAAAAAAAAGAATGTGTGGCACCAGTATCAAATAGTACTTGAGCAGATTTAGAGCAGACAGTCAAAATACCTTCCACCAACCCACCCTCGGTTGGTTCCGCCTCTTGGAGAGCTTGTAAACGTCCTTGTTTCTTTGCTGGACGCTTCTCTTCCTTTGTCTCTGGCTCACTTTGCTCGTTCATCATTGGACAGTTGGGAATACGGTGTTCCTTACTCCCACAACGAAGGCATGCTCCGAGCCTTCTCCAGCATTCCGCAGCCTGATGACCCGGCTTGTCGTAATATTTACATTGCTCCTTTGGCGGTGCCGTGATGGAGAAAGGTTTGTTGTTGCCCTTCTTGAATTTCTTCTCTTTGGAGGGTTCACCTCCATTATTGGTCCGCTTTTTGAAGGACGGTTTAAAAGTGTTGGGGCTTGTGACATTCTCCCTTTTATGCTTACCACAGATTTTGTCAGACAGTTTCGTGGCGTCTTCTAGCAACTGGGTACGCCGCACCATCTTTGAGTACACTTGAATATCCAAGGGAGCGAGCTGGGTGATATACTGGGGTCGTAACCCATTCAAGAACCTTATTGCCTTCATCTTTTTAGTGCATACTAAATGTGGTGCATATCTAGATAACCTAGAGAACTAGGCTTCATAGTCAGCTACCGACAGGGATCGTTGCTTCAAGGCAGCAAATTCTGCGGCCTTTTTCTCCTGAACACGGTCGGAGAAATATTTGCTATTGAAGTGCTCAACAAATTCAGCCCATGAAACATGATCTTCAAGCAGGGTGGCATCGACGGACTCCCACCACGCACGGGCGTCCCGTTCCAGTTGGAACGTAGCCAGAAGCACCTTTTCACCATCCGCGCATTGCATGACGCGGAAAATCCGCTCGGTCTCTTTTATCCAGTTCTCTACATCCTTGGGATTTGATGAACCTGAGAATCTCGGAGGGTTAAGATTCCTAAAACTCCGATGGAGGTCACCGGCTCCATGGTGTGCCCCACCTTGGGACACTTATTGTAAGGCCTGGGTCAAGCCTTGAACAGTTCGTTGCATCTCACGCCATTATGCACGTTCAGCAGCTATAGTCCTACAAGGAGTTAACCTTAATTAGTTTCATGTTGAAATTTGTAGTCGGATGCCCTACAAGGACTTATACCCACAGCACTACCCATCATCACAGTTTGGGGATAGACCTATCCTTGGACTTGGGTTTCCTAGGAATTTGAAATCCTAGGCTCTCATACCACAAAAACTGTCACGCCCCGAGCGCGGAAGGAACCTGGGAGAACGTGACGAGTTTATATCAATCATGTCAATCAGAGCAAGTAGAATTTCTACATCACAACAGAGTGCGTAATAAGACGAGAATTTTAAAACTTAACCATATACTGATACCATCGATAACAACTTAACCATTAAACAAAGTCACATAACTCCAAGACGATACAATTCAAATCAGGCCCACAAGCCTTAAATGTAACAACTCTTGACATAACAAAATATCTAACGACAAGCCTATAAGGAATAAACTAAAGACGACTCGACATGATAAGGTGTATCAGTATGGCGCTTGCAGATTCTACGCTCGTCACTCTTGCTCCTGCCCATCCGGGTCCGAGTCAGGGTCCGTAATACCTGAAAGGTTTGGGGAAAAGAACTTGGTGAGCGAACGCTCAGTAGGAATTATATCACAAGAACTAGCAATTGGTTTAAGTAATTACTTTTTTTAAATGAAAATGCAAGTTTAGCATGTAAATCATGTAAAAATGAAGTGCTAAGGAATTTGAACATGATAACAAGAGGAAATAACTGTTGATCCAAGATAGGGAATTTCAAGTATTCAAGATTTCAAGTATTTGAACGAGTACCAAGTATATCAATAAAGTCTTTCATGTCATGAGATAATGGCTATTAGCAAGCAAGCAAGTACCTTGCCCATTCCGGGCCACGCAAGTCATGTCAAGTCAATCAAGTCTAGCACGTGAGAGAGAGATAGAGATATAGTGGAGAGTCATAGATTCAAGCAAGTACTTCGGTGCAATGCCACACCGTGATCAATATAACTCCTATGGGCACAAGTACTTTCGGGTGCTCCTCCCAGGACCAGATTGGGCCCTTAAATGCGCAGGCATTATTACATGTAAATATCTAGACAACCACTTTAGTGATAGCCATGGATTTCCAAGAACAAACTTATGTAGGATATCAAGGCAGATTCGTGGATAGGTTCCACAGAATTCAAGGAAGAACCTTAGATGGACAATGATAAAACCAACGAGAATCATGGCGTGTCGATAACCTGGGTAGATTCGGTACCTTAACTAGGTAGCCGTGATAACTCAAGTGGATGACTAAACCTGTCACCAATCAAGGGGCATGAATCAAGCTGAGAGATTGACCCTATCTATAAGGGACTCAATCCAAGACATTGCCTAGTGGAATATCATCATTCCACATGCTAAGATTCTTCTCTCAAGTACCAAGATAGCAACATGAGAGGGCTGGGTTACCACAAGATGTGGTAATCAAAAGGTACAAGGTGTTTAAGGTACAACCAGCTCAGTCAACCTTGAGGGAATCCAAGGCTATGAGGAGACTTACGGATGTCCCAATGACTAACTCGCCAGTCCAAAGGAACGGAATGTCCAATGGAGGGCTTGTAGGTCACCGAGAGTTAGTGGGTAATGCGACAAATCATCATGAAACATGGGACTATACTCACGGAATGGAATATAGTGCCGATATATATATATATATATAAAACCCTCGGTTCACAAAAAAACAGTGGAAAAATAATTTATACAGGAAATTAAAGACTTAACCTAAGACTATTTAATTTATTAACGCCCTTCACTGGGTCGTTTATTTCCAATTTGACGACTTCAGGAACAGTCGTCCATTATAATTTTCTATTTTGCTGATATTTTCTTAATTCTGTATTTTTGATAAAACGCGCCTTATCCAGGGGCGTCACTTTCAGAAAAGACGACCTACTGGAGGTCGTTAATTCCCTTTGGTTTCCAGGAATATGAACAGTAAAAGTTTTCATGATAAATAATTTGCAGGAACCACATATATGAACTGGACGAGAAAAATAGCAGGATTCAAGGTATATGATCATGCATTAGATTTAACTACAGGTTTCATAGATATTAAATTTCAAACGTGCGTATTTATCAATTTCTTAAAATTGACGACTCTTAGTTCGGGTGTCAGTTCATGAATTAGCGCCCTGACTTGGGTCGCCTCTTGCCAGAACTTCACAGAAAACCTCTAAAACTCAGTGAAACTATATGCATGGATTAATTTATGTTAACAGCATGATTATATAATAAGTTGGGCTACAATTCTTGAGAAAACCTACCTCTTGTTGAAGATTAAACGGCGAAAACGATACTCTGTTTAAAACAGAGTATGTCGTCTGCTTGCAGGATGAAGATGGAGGAAGGTGATGGAGGCTCCCACGTCCGCCAACAAGATGAAGAAGAGGAAGAGTGAGAGGATGCTCTCCTTCTTGCTCAGCAGGATGAAGAATGGGGGAAGAAGCTTCACACTTCACGCGTCCGACCGGCAGGGAGAAGGAGGAAGAAGCTTTCTGCAACCACAGCAGGATGAAGATAGGATGCAGAGTGTTGCAGGATGTAGCAGGACCTCCTTCGAAGCAGCAGTTACTTAGAAAAATCAGCCCGTTCGAGGGGGTGTGGTATTTATAAGACTCTCAACGATCTGGAGGGTTCTATTGTTGGATTATGGAAGGGTTTTACGATCAAGATTGGTAAGTTTTAAACCTACTATGCATGGTCCTCACCCTTCTAGAATAGCAGCCGCATGATCCCATTTGCATAGGGAGAACCCTAATACAGGCCATGCAGCGAACGAGCATGCCTTAATTTAATTCCCAGGGAGAAAGACGTCTGAGATTGGGACATTTTTCATCAAGTAGCGCCTTAACAGGGGGCGTGTTTTCATTAAATAATGTCTTAGCAAAGGTCGTCTTTTACTTTTCTATATTTTGGTACTTTATTTCTAACTTTCTTGGTAAGAATTAGCGCCCATGATAAGGGCGTTATTACTATAATTAGCGTCTTAATGAAGGGCGTTATTTCATTTTGGCCCAATTGTTCCCTGAAGTGTACGGCCCATTTATGTATTTCTCTTGGCTGGTTTTAAAGTTCATTAAGTACCTCTAAACATATATATATAGCTTAGATATTTTTATTCATTTAGAATATTTTATTCCTTATTAATTATCCGGGGTCTTACATCAAGTGACCCCTCAACTTCCCCACCCCACCATTACTCCACCATTAACCACACCACCCCCTTGGGAGACTTCCCCACTCTCCCAAGCAACCTCTCCTCTCCCTAGGGAGAATCCCTCTCCCAACACACCCTTTCACCCTCCAAGACACCCTTTCACATCTCCAAGGCCCCTCCATTGAATGCCCATTAGTGGGAATTCAAACTAGGGAGAGATCTCACTCCCCTAGCCATTTGCTCCCCCCTCTCTCTCCCACCCTTGGAGACCTGCGACCCCAGCTCTCCCCCCTGCTAGCTCCGCCCCCTATCCCTATCCTCCCCTCCACCTAGCCTAGTTTGCACCCTCCCCATATCCTCTCTCAACCAGGGAAATCCCCAGCCCCTTCCCAGCACCTTCCCCCTTCTCATCTACCCCATTCTCATCCCCTATCTCCACTACCACCCCAGAGACAGCAACTGTAGATTCCTCCATCCTGTTGCAGCATCACCCTCAATCACTCTGTGAGGTTCCAGGCAACCATCCCTACCCCGGCAGCTTTATCTTTAAGCCTACTTCACCACAGTAGTTCGTTCATCATCATCCGACGTCGGGGCTGCCCGAAGGAGTCGTTCTCGACGACCTACGCAATCTGCCTCCGGCAGACAACCAGAGATGGATAACAAAAGCTCCCACGGCCACCCCTGTAAGATTCTTGGCTTGATCTTTGGATGAGGAGGACTCCCTCAAGTCACCTTTACGTTCCAACGAGGAGGAGGTCATTCACCCACCGGAGAACCCCGTTCCGACCGTCGCCCCCAAAGCGCGCAATCTGCTCGCCCTGTGCCCAGGTTGGACCCCCCTCCACTCTTCTGAAGGTTCCTGTCACCTCCAACCTCGTCTGGGCTCCCCGCCACCAGCCACACAAAGCCAACTTGCATACGATCACTTTGACTCTGGTCCTACCTCTTACTGAGTTCGGAGAAGCCCATAGCAGCCCCGTCCCTGGCCTGCTACCTTTCTGGGTTGGACTGTACAGAGGTAGATCAGTCCGAGTTTTTGGATCGCCAGCAACCCAAGCCATTCCCAAATGTCATGCGGCTCCTGTAGCAAGCTCCCACATCCTTCCCGGTCAATTTGGCACCAACCTTGCATCCGACAGCGTCCGGAGCAGTCCATGTCCACCCTGACATTAGCGTGCAGTCCTGCAGGCCCACCCAAGATAGAACTGAACCAGTTCGTAAACACGGCCCCCACAGTGGCCCCTATCGAACTCTAGACAACCGGCCATCCCTACAGTGATCTCCCACCTCGTCCCTAGACAATTCGGCACCAACGCCGCATTCTGCAGTGCTCCGATGAGTCCGTGGTGGCCGCGACACCGGCTTGCTATCCTACAGGTCCAATCCGGGCAGAACCGGCTATCGGCTCTTTCCCCACCCTTGGTTGGCCGACCAAAGGCCCCTCCCTACGTGGAGATAGTGTTTGGTTGTAATTAATCATACCCTACCCCTTGTTCAACCCTCATGTGAGAGGCGTAGTGATGTAACACTAATATCGCAGGTCAAGTCTTCATCGGCGTAGCGTGCGGGTTGCATTCCCATGCTTCCCCGCTTGCCCTTCGTCTCCGATCGGAATCGGTTTCTTCAAACCGATTGGGTAAGCGCTTGGTTCCCCTCTCCTGGTCATTTCCTTTTCTATTTTACTATCATTGATGCGGGACGGACACGGGAGACGACACTATTAGGGGCCACCCTCGGACGCTAGATGAAGACGCGACCAGCAGCACACACCAGGGAGACACTAAGCCCGACACTAAGAGCTCCTAGTGGCAAAACGTCGCTAACAGAAGTGGAAGCTCACTCGTCGTCCCAAGCGTGGGAAAGCGCGGACCGTGCGCGGTTAAGGAACCGGCGGAGGTCAAGGGTAGTCCGACTCAACTTCCGGACTCGGATCGAGTCACAGGACGGGTCACTCTCACTCTCACAGCGGTGATATGGATACATGGGCTAGTACCTACACTCTCGGCAGCGGCAAAAGACCGTATACTAGCTAAGCAAATGAATGCCAAGAGGTTCGGACCATTACCTCCACGCACCCGACGCGGCGAAGACAACCCCGGCCGAATCACGGACTCCCGGTTAAACAATATCACAGCAATACAAAGATTTGACCCACTCCACGCAGGGAGGTAAAAGGTCACATGTGGAGCCCGGGAATCATGCAACTCGGGTTGACGGGCAGCATCTTGATGTCGCCCGGCGGTGCCGAACTCCGCGTTTTCGTGCTTTCCGAACGGCGAGTTCTGCGGGCCCGCGGGGCCCACGGATGGCGCGGTCCTCCGGATCTACGGGGGTGGGACCCACTATGATGGGGGCCCCTGGTGGTGCGCCTCCACGGACGGTGGTCGGCCGGGAACACCGATCGGGGGTCGATCGGTCCCGATCTCCAAGCTTTGAACTAGCTGCCCACGGATTTTGATTTCTGTTTTCCGACGCGCGCTCCGGCGAAAACGGTCGATGTGATCAATCCCGACGTCGGATCGGGACGCATAAGCTATCGTTGGAAAGCTCTCTTCAAATGCTTCAATTTAGACCCAAGGAGATCTACTGGATCTGGTCGGATCAGAACTTTAATGAATTTAAAAGTCCCTGTTGTACAGTAATCGAAACCTCAGATTTACAGGGTACTTGTCTGAGAACCACCGTTGACTGCCTAGTAATCCTCCGATTCAGCTCTTGATCTCTTCTTCAAAGTTGTAGGGGATCAAACCACGGAACTGGGACTATTTTTGGAATTTGATTGGGAGATGGTGGTGATTTACTATGAGTTTTTGAGTGACTGGTGGTCGGATCTGGGAACATGGGGACAGAACTGTAGCTGGGACTGAGAACGATTTGTAGAAAATATGAAATGGACGAACCAAACATTGATAAAAATTGTGGATGAAGGGGTGGATGCACGGAACACCCAATAAAATTGGGCGAACCAAAGAAAATCAAAAAGTGGACCTAAGACTTGAAACTCATGGCGGCTGGGAACCTGGACAGAACTTTGGCAGAATTGGAATGAAAGAGGGAACGAAAATCAAAAATTATGAAACGGGATCTGAATGACAAACCAATTTTTTTGGGACATCCTTGACACCTATGGAACCTCCATTAAAATCCCCAGGTCGATCAGAGCTCTTGGCTGAGTTGGGAATTTCGTGGAAGTTGCTGTGGTACTGCGCGGGTAGAACTCCGATGAAGACGATGGCGGTGCGGTGGCAGCTCGTGGCGGCGGCGGGGGCGGCGACCGGAACTGATAGGGTGGAGTCTCACCACCAGAAGGAAGCCTTCAAAGCTTCAAGGGGAGGGCGGCCTAAGCCTTGCTCAAGGGATTTTCTTCCAATTCAAATGCATTAATTCCACTAAAATGAGAAAATACAACTCTTTATAGGTTACATGCCAAACCCAATATCCACCCTTAGATCTAGGTATGGGGGAATGGATGGCTTGGATTGGATGTGACCAACCACAATAATAAAACATTTAAAGGAAGCCAATTCCTAATTTTAACACATGTGGTCAAAGAAAGAGAGGAAAGAAAGAAAGAAAAAAAAAACTAATCTAGCCTAATAAGGCCAAAAGAGGGGGCGCCCCAAGCTTGGGCCCTTCTTGGGCCAAATTGCCTCAAGGCTCATAAGGCCTTCCACAAGTCCATATTACTCCAATCTAGGAGGCCCATGTGGAGTGGAGGCTTAATTGGGCCTTAAGTGGCTTAAGAACCCAATATGAAGCCTAATGAAGCCTTATTACCCAATATGGCAATCAACCCTTAATGGACCCTAAAGGACTTACCCATTTGGCTTATTAAGAGCCTTACATTGAACCCAATATGACAAACCCAAATAAAACACTCATCACAACCCAATTACAAGGCAAACAATTGCTAAAACAATACAAGGAAATGCTAAAAATGACCAAGAATCAAGGTGGGGTTTCCAGGCTATCCCCGAGCCAAAGAGAAGCTGCTGTAGCTCGAGTGGTGCTCCGTGTACGGTACTGATGGCTCTCCGGCTCGTGCCTCTCGCGTGCTCTGGTGTCCGCACCAATTCTCCCCGGGTGGGAGAAACTCGACCCTGTCGAGTAAGGGTCTGCATCGCTCCTATATCGCTCCAAAAGATCCGGATCAATCCGCTGCAACTCACCATGGGTGATCCATGTGTCCTCAGTAGCGGGCCGTCCTCTCCATCGCACTAGATAGCGCGGGTAAGATCCACTCCTGGTAACTGTCACTTGCTCGTCCAGTATACGATCTATATGCTCACGCTACCGTGAAAAAGGGGCTGGAGGTGGAAGTGGGCACTCAGGTGTGGGATCACTCTCAAGGGGAGGAGATGGCTCAAAAGGCTCACTAGGGATCACCGCTGGGTCCCTATATGCAACAAGATCCGATACATTGAAGGTAGAGCTTATACCATATTCCTCGGGCAGGTCCACAACATACGCATTGGATCTAACGCGTTTCAACACTCTAAAGGGACCGGCTCCGCGAGCTTGCAACTTCTTAACGGTTCCAGAGGGAAACCGTTCAGGTCTTACCCTGATCATGACGTATTCGCCCTCGTGGAACTCTCGGTGGTGTCGGTGGGCATCGGCTAACTCTTTGTACCGTGCATTGCTGGCCTCAATGTGACGACGGATGTCGTCATGCAAACTCCTAACATGCCTAGCAAACGACTCGGCCGACTCCGACACTCTAGCATGGATAGGCATGGGGACAAGATCAACTGGTTTCCTAGGCCTACGACCTGTGACAATCTCAAAGGGACTCATGCCGGTAGACCTATTCACCGAATCATTATATGCAAACTCAACCATGGGTAGAATGAGGTCCCAATCCCCGATGCGGTCCTTGACTAGACACCTCAAAAGATCTCCCAGACTCCTATTGACCACCTCGGTCTGACCGTCTGTCTGGGGATGATATGCAGTGGAAAACTTGAGGTGCGTACCCATCATATGCCATAGTGTCTTCCTAAAGTAGGAAGTGAATCTAACATCACGGTCAGACACTATAGTGCGAGGCAACCCAAACTTGCACACCACATGCGTAAGGAAAAGGCGGGCTACCCTCGAAGCATCCGACGTCTTCGAGCAAGGGATAAAGAGGGCCATCTTCGAGAAACGGTCAACCACCACATAGATCGAATCATGCTTCCTAGATGTACGTGACAATCCCAAAACAAAATCCATGCTAACATCCTGCCACGGGGTATCCGGCACGGGAAGAGGCGTATAAAGGCCCGAGCTTTGCTTCTTCATCTTGGCCGTAGCACATGTACGGCACTGAGCCACGATGTTAGCAACATCGCGCTTCAAGCTCGGCCAATAAAATCGATGCTCCACTGCCTCAATAGTCTTGTTCCGACCAAAGTGGCCGGCTAGACCTCCCGCATGTAGTTCCCACACTAAGAAATCTTGAACCGAAGTTCGGGGAACACACAGCCTGCTACCTCGAAAGAGGTAACCCTCCTGAAGCACATACTCATCAAGGTCTCTCGAGGGTCCAGTCTGGAGAGTGGTAAAAATCTGACCGAAGTCAGGACAATCAACATAGGCCTCCTTTATCTTCTCTAACCCTATGACCTCGGAACACATGGTGGTAAGCAAGCATGCTCGCCGACTCAAGGCATCAGCCACCTTGTTCTCCACTCCAGCCTTATGTTTCAGCACAAAGGTGAAATGCTGGAGATACTCGACCCAACGACTATGAGGTGAGTTAAGCTTCTTTTGTGAATGGAGGTACCTCAATGCCTCGTGATCGGAGTATAGGACAAACTCCTGATGTAAAAGATAGTGCCTCCAATGCCTAAGAGCCTGAACAACTGCATAGAATTCTTTATCATAGGTGGAATATCGCAGCTTCGCGTCATTCAGCTTCTCGCTGAAATATGCGATCAGGTGGGACTCCTGACTCAAAACTCCTCCAATCCCAACACCCGACGCATCACAAGAGACCTCAAACACCTTCGAGAAATCAGGCAATCGAAGGATAGGTGTCTGGGTCATGCGCTCCTTGATATCCTTGAAGGCGACAGATGCGGCCTTCGTCCATACAAATGTGCCCTTACGGATGCAATCCGTGATCGGGGCGGTGACGGAGCTAAATCCGCGGATGAAGTGACGGTAGAACGTCGCAAGACCATGAAAGCTGCGGACATCATGAACGGTATGGGGTTCCGGCCACTCAACAATGGCCCGGACCTTCTCCGGATCGGCGGAGACCCCAGTACTAGACACAATGAAACCCAAGAAGGTAAGCTGAGGTGTCATAAAGGCACACTTCTGTGGGTTCGCAAATAACTACTCTCGCCGAAGAAGTAGACAGACCTGCCGAAGGTGGTCTAAGTGGTCCCCTGTGGTGCGGCTATAGATAAGGATATCATCAAAATACACCACTACAAAGACTCTAATGAAAGGTCGAAGGACCTGAGTCATGAGCCGCATGAAAGTGCTAGGGGCATTGGTCAACCCAAAAGGCATGACCAACCACTCATATAGACCATCCTTGGTCTTAAATGCGGTCTTCCACTCATCACCTGGCCTAATCCTCACCTGATGGTAGCCACTCTTAAGATCGATCTTCGAAAAGATAGTTGCACCTGCCATCATGTCTAGCATGTCATCCAAGCGGGGAATAGGGAACCTGTACTTCACGGTGATCTTATTGATGGCACGACTATCAATACACATTCTTCATGTGCCATCCTTATTCGGGGAGAGTAATGCGGGTACAGCACATGGACTCATGCTGTCCCGGACAGATCCTCTCTGCACAAGCTCATCGACCTGCCGTTTAAGCTCGGCATGCTCTGTGGGGCTCATTCGATAATGAGGAAGGTTGGGCAAAGAAGAGCCCGGAACAAGGTCGATGGCATGCTGAATATCCCGCATAGGTGGGAGTCCCTCGGGAAGCTCATCGGGGAATACATCAGCATACTCCTGCAGAATAGGAACCACCTCGGGTGGGAGCTCACCCTCGGAGTCCCGCTCCACCTCTCGGACCGTAATGGCAAACACCGGACAGCCCTGACTAAGCTCCTGCTCCATTTCCCGGGAGCTAATCATCATCAATCTCCTCGTCGAGGGCTCTCCTGGGCCAGAGGTAACGGTCATAGTCCGAGCTGGGGATGGAGTACTGGGCCCAGGTACGGAAGGCTTTGGAGTACTAGGGCCAGTAGGACCCCTGACTGATGGGCTCCTGGGCCGAACGGGGTGGAGGGTGACCCGCTGGCCATCGTGGTCGAAGGTACAGGTGTTCGACCGACCATGGAGTGTGGCATCTCGGTCGAATAACCACGGCCTACCAAGAATGATACTTCCCACTTCCATGGGGAGAACATCACACCAGATCTCGTCACGGTAGGAGTGGAGCTGTAGCAGGACCAAGCACCGCAGCCTGACCGAAATGGAAGTGGTATCCACCCATGATACCTGATAGGGACAAGGATGGTCTACGAGTGTGAGACCAAGACGAGCGACATCGTTCGTGGAGATTGCATTGATACAACTCCCGCTATCGATGACCACCTTGCAAATTTGCTTTCCCAGCCTACAGAATACCTGAAGGATAGTGGTCCGACGCCAGTCATCACTGACCTGTGGCTGGGTGAGGATACATCTGACGACCCCCACGTGGGTATCGTCTGACTGTTGGACATCCTGGGCCTCACCTCCCATCTCATAGTACTCGTCAGCTAACTCTTCATCTGCCTCATAGCTGACTAACTCGAGGCCCGTATGGGTGGTATCCTCGGCCTGTGTGTCCCCAATGTGAAGATATGGGCGGGTGGGACACTGGTTGGCGAAATGGCCAAACCCATTGCAGCGATAACACTGCTGCCGTGATCCACTAGGCTCCCCAATCATAGGTCCTTTTACCTTTATCCTCCCGACGGATAGGAGGCGTAGGCAACAAAGGACGTGCAGGAGGTGCGGGTGCCGGTGGACGGACTATGGGTGGGGTCGTAAGATGCTGGGGACGAGGAAGGTCCCTCGGGGGTGGAGGACGAGGCCTAGGAGCAAAGGGCTCGGGGCGAGCGGGCTCCTGAGGTCGAGTCATGGGGGCCCTCGGATACGTGCCAGATGAGCCACGGGACTCGACACTACGAAGGGGAAAGGAGCCCAACCGATGGGGTGACTCAAACTCGGCCTCGAACTGCTCCAATTCGAGAGCAATCTAATATGCCTGCTCCAAAGTGGTGGCATTGCGGTGAAAGAGTTCATATTGATAATTAGGTTGCAAACCTCTCCGAAAGCGGGATATCGTCATGGTGCTCTCTTCCGTGACCCCGCACCGCAAGTAATACTCATCGAACTCGGCGGTGTACTCGGTCACGGATCGGTTCCCTTGGGAGATGCTTTGCCACTTGTCTATAAGACGTTGGCGATATGAGGCAAGAAGGTACTTCTCCCTCAATTTGAGTTTTATATCATCCCAGGTACCGATTTGGGGTTGACGTCGTTGGTTGAGCAGGCTCTCCACATTGATCCAATAAGTTTGGGCCTGCCCGTGCAGCTTCATCTTTGCGTATCGGACTCTTCGGTGGTCCGTCATTTCAAACCACTCGAAGTACCGGTCCATGCCGGCCTCCCAATCTAAATACACCCTAGGGTCCAAGGACCCGCTAAAAGTGGGAGGGTCCGCACGCACACCCCTAAGAATGCGGTCGTCATCCTCGTCATCACGATTCCGTCGTTGATGACGACGACCGTTACCCCCGTGATCATTGTCGGAGGCATAATCATCCACTATAGGTGCCCGTTGCCTCCCGACATCCTCCACCTGAGCCCTTGGCACAGCGGGTTGCTACACCGGCTCTTGTTGGCCGTTCGTCAGCGCGGGTTGCGCCGCTACTGGGCCCCTCTCTAGGACGGCAATCCTCCCAACAAGGCCTTGAATGGACTGCTCCAAAACCCCGGCCCGATCCTCGAGGACCTTCATCCGCCCTTCTAGACGCGTCCCTATGCCATCCATACGCGTACTAAGACCATCCATACGCGTGTCTAAACGATCCATGATGGCCCGAAACATCTCGGCCGTGGAAGAATCATCGGAACTACGGGCTCGGGACTCCGCCATAGGTGGTGGTGGCGAGTACTGGGTACCTCTACGGGTGGGCATGCAACTGACACACGACCTAGAAGACACCGACTAATGCAAACACACACTAAATGATGCACTTAGACCTAAACCAATATCCGATACGGGGCGGAGTTAATCGATCCGAAGATCACACCCGCAAGTGTGCGACCTCCCGATAGGCGTAGCCTAACGTTCGGACAACACCTTTTAAGATACCGAATAAAGGGTGCAAATGCAATTTAAAACACATTTTTTTTGTTGTTTTGAAAATAAGGATGATCCTAGACTCGACTTAGACCATGATGCATGACTTATGCAACGACTACCCTAGACTCGACTTGCTCTGATACCAAACTGATGCGGGACGGACACGGGAGACGACACTATTAGGGGCCACCCTCGGACGCTAGATGAAGACGTGACCAGCAGCACACACCAAGGAGACACTAAGCCCGACACTAAGAGCTCCTAGTGGCAAAACGTCGCTAACAGAAGTGGAAGCTCACTCGTCGTCCCAAGCGAGGGAAAGCACGGACCGTGCGTGGTTAAGGAACCGGCGGAGGTCAAGGGTAGTCCGACTCAACTTCCGGACTCGGATCGAGTCACGGGACGGGTCACTCTCACTCTCACAGCGGTGATATGGACACACGGGCTAGTACCTACACTCTCGGCAGCGGCAAAAGACCGTATACTAGCTAAGCAAATGAATGCCAAGAGGTTCGGACCATTACCTCCACGCACCCGGCGTGGCGAAGACAACCCCGGCCGAATCACGGACTCCCGGTTAAATAATATCACAGCAATACAAAGATTTGACCCACTCCACGCAGGGAGGTAAAAGGTCACATGTGGAGCCCGGGAATCATGCAACTCGGGTTGACGGGCAGCATCTTGATGTCGCCCGACAGTGCCGAACTCCTCGTTTTCGTGCTTTCCGAACGGCGGGTTCTGCGGGCCCGCGGGGCCTACGGATGGCGCGGTCCTCCGGATCTGCGGGGGTGGCACCCACTATGATGGGGGCCCCTAGTGGCGCGCCTCCACGGACGGCGGTCGTCCGGGAACACCGATCGGGGGTCGATCGGTCCCGATCTCCAAGCTTTGAACTAGCTGCCCACGGATTTTGATTTCTATTTTCCGGCGCGCGCTCCGGCGAAAACGGCCGCTGTGATCAATCCCGACGTCGGATCGGGACGCATAAGCTATCGTTGGAAAGCTCTCTTCAAATGCTTCAATCTAGACCCAAGGAGATTTGCTGGATCTGGTTGGATCAGAACTTTAATGAATTTACAAGTCCCTGTTGTACAGTAACCAAAACCTCAGATTTACAGGATACTTGTCTGAGAACCACCGTTGACCGCCTAGTAAACCTTCGATTCAGCTCTTGATCTCTTCTTCAAAGTTGTAGGGGATCAAACCAAGGAACTGGGACTATTTTTGGAATTTGATTTGGAGATGGTGGTGATTTACTATGAGTTTTTGGGTGACTGGTGGTCGGATCTGGGAACAGGGGGACAGAACTGTAGCTGGGACTGAGAATGATTTGTAGAAAATATGAAATGGACGAACAAAACATTGATAAAAATTGTGGATGAAGGGGTGGATGCAAGTAACACCCAATAAAATTGGGCGAACCAAAGAAAATCAAAACGTGGACCTAAGACTTGAAACTCATGGCGGATGGGAAGCTGGACAGAACTTTGGCAGAATTGGAATGAAAGAGGGAACGAAAATCAAAAATTATGAAACGGGATCTGAATGACAAACCAATTTTTTTTGGGACATCCTTGACACCTATGGAACCTCCAGTAAAATCCCCAAGCCGATCAGAGCTCTTGGCTGAGTTGGGAATTTCGTGGAAGTTGCTGTGGTACTGCGCGGGCAGAACTCCGATGAAGACGATGGCGGTGCGGTGGCGGCTCGTGGCGGCGGCGGCGGCGACCGGAACTGATAGGGTAGAGTCTCACCACCAGAAGGAAGCCTTCACAGCTTCAAGGGGAGAGGGAGGGGCGGCCTAAGCCTTGCTCAAGGGATTTTCTTCCAATTCAAATGCATTAATTCCACTAAAATGAGAAAATACAACTCTTTATAGGTTACATGCCAAACCCAATATCCACCCTTAGATCTAGGTATGGGGGAATGGATGGCTTGGATTGGATGTGAACAACCACAATAATAAAATATTTAAAGGAAGCCAATTCCTAATTTTAAAACATGTGGTCAAAGAAAGAGAGGAAAGAAAGAAAAAAAAACTAATCTAGCCTAATAAGGCCAAAAGAGGGGGCGCCCCAAGCTTGGGCCCTTCTTGGGCCAAATTGCCTCAAGGCTCATAAGGCCTTCCACAAGTTCATATTACTCCAATCTAGGAGGCCCATGTGGAGTGGAGGCTTAATTGGGCCTTAAGTGGCTTAAGAACCCAATATGAAGCCTAATGAAGCCTTATTACCCAATATGGCAATCAACCCTTAATGGACCCTAAAGGACTTACCCATTTGGCTTATTAAGAGCCTTACATTGAACCCAATATGACAAACCCAAATAAAACACTCATCACAACCGAATTACAATGCAAACAATTGCTAAAACAATACAAGGAAATGCTAAAAATGACCAAGAATCAAGGTGGGGTTTCCAGGCTATTCCCGAGCCAAAGAGAAGCTGTTGTAGCTCGAGTGGTGCTCCGTGTACAGTACTGATGGCTCGCTGGCTCATGCCTCTCGCGTGCTCTGGTGTCCGCACCAATCATCTCTTACTGCCGTCGGGTTGTGAGAGAGCGCCCGCTCGATCCCACTTACTTGCTTTATGAACCCCACCGTGGTGTGAGTCGAGCGAAACCATCACAAACCTACGCCCTCGGCATGCTGGCTGCCCACTAATCGTGGGAATCCCAGCCCCTCCGGGGGTCAGCCTGAGCCATTTGCCATCTCTTAGATCAGCGAGGTCCTGCCCCGGTCCCCAAGATCATCCCAGGATTGCCATCGGATAGGGTGTGCACCGTGTGGGCGTCTCTGCCAAAATTGAGTCTGTTCCCTTGTGTATGTGGTTGCGAACCTAGGTCCAAGGTGCATTCGATCAATCCCATTGCATCCCTAGGTCATCTCACATCAAGTGGTATCAGAGCAAGTTCATGACTTTTCTCTATAAGTCGATCCTAGGCGCATTTGCATTCATCACCCGGTGCATCAAATGTGCCCACTAGCTTGGCTACCTCTCATTGGTCATATCCATCTCACTTGGTCATCCACAAGGGTCCGATCGACCCCCCCCCCCCCCCTTGGACATAATCCAATTTGAGGATCTCCTCTTTGATGGATCGTGCCCTATTGCCTATCTAAAGTGGGATAGTACCATGGAAAAACTCTTTGAGAGGGCTATAATATATGGACCCATGAGAGTCCATTTTGCCAAGCATCGGCTTTTGCATGAAGCCGGGGATAAGTGGCGGGACATTGAAGGCTTAAGGGGGATTAGAAGGCAAGAGCCCATTGACACATGGGAAGACATGAAAATTGAATTTAGGAAGATCTATGTTCCCTGAACCTCCCTCTCCTGCTCGGAGAGCCATAGCCTGAGGAGCACTATCACTCCTCCTTTCTCTCCCGGCTAGTTTCTGGCCACCATAAAGGCCCAACCTCCACAACGGCCATCACCTCCTACCCCGACTAACACCTCTACACTTCACCACCGAACCCTCCCCACTAAAACCCAAGTGGCCCCGGCCTCCGCCTCTCCATCTAACCCCATGAGGACCACCACCCCCCAACTCAAACTCCCTCACCCAACCCCCACAATTCAAACCCAATTAGGCCCCGCCTTTGCCCCTTCACTTGCCCCATGATGAACACACCTTCCAAGACCAACCAACCCAAACCCCCTCCCCTATCCCACCTTCCACTTCCTACCCCAACCCAACCCCAACATAGACCCCCGCTACTACCACTTAGGACCCCAACTGGTGCGGACACCAGGGCGACCACGTGACACGTCGGCGAACCGAAGGTGCCATACACGGAGTGCCAAGTGGACTACATCGGCTTCCCATCGAATTGGGGATAATTTGGCTTCCATTTGGACACTTTTTGCATTAAATTTGGGCTTGTATTGAAGATTATACATGGGTTTTCATATTGGGCTGGTTGCTAGACCCTTAAAAGGCCAATTGGTTAAAGGCCCTTAAGCATTCCATAAGAAAGGAAAGGCCTTGGACCAATATGAAGAACCCATTAGCCTAGCAAGGCCCAAATGGGCTCCCTTCCTACATGGGCTCTCTAAGTGGGAGAGGCCTCATACTAGAATGGGCTTCTTTTACTCTTGGGTTCTCAAGATGGAAAGGGCCTTAAGCTAGAGTGGATAGGTGGGCTTAAGCCAAGACCACCAAGTGGCCCATTCTAGGCCCAAGAAGGGGGCGCCCCATTTTTTGGCTTATTAGGCTAGATGGTTGATTTGTTTTCTTCTCCAATTACCACATGGGGTATTAGAAGGCTACTGGTCAATTTTCCAATGGCTGCCACCTAACATTTTACAAGAAATTCAAAGTTAGGTGAGCCACCATTGCCCCTTGTCCCCCCCTTTCACTATCACATTGTAATGGGTTCTCCCCATCTCTCATTGTGTATCCCACGCTGCCCCTCCCATCTATACCTCTTGTACTGCCTATTTAAAGGCTTGTACAATGTGTGTTTAAAGGTTAATGAAAAGATTTTGTGAGAAATTGCATTAAGTGAGTGATTCACTTCTTCTTCCTTGGGTGTGACTCCCAACCCTGTCCTGTGATTAGACAGTATTCAGGTCGTGAGACTCGACCATATACCCCCCTCTTCCTCTTATCTTCTGGCTTCACCTGATTTATCCTTGATACTACTACGAGTTAGCAAGGATTCAGCTTTAGTTTCGTGTCGATCCGAGTTCGTGAGAAACGGTGGCGATTTTTCTCGTGGAGTCACGCAGATCGGTTCCTGAATGCTGCCCAAAATTAAAGATGTCTGTGTTTTAATTCCTGCAGCCCAACCCTGATGCCATCAGAAGTTTATTTCTAAAGATAAATCGTAGTATTTCAAGTCCTCTTCGCGTTGCCGCTGGTTTTGCCTCGATCCGTGACCGGTTCTGATCGTGACGACAGATCTCCTGGGATCACGCGGGCTGGTCTGAGCAGGTCCGGCTGAGATCTGAGTCGACTTTCAGAGCCTGCGCCACCTTCATCTGACCAAGATCCGTGTGAGAGATCTTCAGAGTATTTCTTCCTCAAGGCGTCGCCGACGTTCTCCCACAAAGAGCGCCCTGATCCGATATCGGAAACCATTATTTCATATTTTTACCGTGTCGCTGTGCAGTTCTATGAGCACAAAATCAGAACCTGAGAAGTGTCGTTGCTGCGCCCAGATCTGAAAGCATCTGATCACGCCCTTCGGAGTGAAGATACTAAATCCAGTCGTAGACATTCTCCAACAAACGGCGCTCCGATCGGGCATCGGATCTGGTCGTACCAACCTCCTCAAGCTCGCTGCGCAGGGTGACCAGCGCGGGCAGAACCGGATCAGTTTTCCGTCGGCGTACCCGAGCGGCTCCGGCACACGTTCCTCGCCTCCTGCCAGTGTGGCCCGTCAACCCAGGTTCCAGCAACCCCAAAATTGGCATTTGTAGCCCTATACCTCCCTGCGTGGAGTGGGCATATATTTCTGAAAGTGTAATCTTATTGCATTTGTATATCAGGGTTGTTCGAAAATCGGCCAGGAGTCTTCCCCACGCCTAGGCATGGAGGTACGTGCTCGTTCCGATCCTTACATTTGCTGTTTAGTATGCTTTCTATATTGCTGCGTTTGTGAGATTAGGGCCGTTAGCTAGTTCTAAATTTCACCGTGATTGTGAGTTGTGAGTGCCGTTCCGTAGCTCCAATCGAGCACCGAGCGCGGATTAGCACCCTAGGCGATGGTGGTTTCTTAATCGCCACGATCCCCACGTTTCCCTCGCAAGGGACGATCGTCGGGCTCAAGAGAGTCGCTGTTGAGAGACGTCTCCACCCGTAGAATACCACGGTGGTCAGCCACCCGGCTTGCCTTAGTGTGCTAGTGCTGGCCGCACATCGAGTTGGTCATACGTCTTAGCCCGAGTCGGTCTTCCGTCCCGCATCAGATTGGTATCAGAACGTCGTTCAAGTCTAGGGTCATTTAAGTCCAAGGTTGCATTTGCATTCCTCTACTCGGTATATCAAAAGGTGCGACACGAACGTTAGGCTACGCCTATCGGGAAGGCCACACACTTGCGCGAGTGATCTTCGGATCGCTTAGCTCCGCCGCGTACCGAATAGTGGGTTAAGTCTAGGTTCCTAGTTAGTGCATTCCAACATAGTCATGTCTAAGTGTGTATTCGAGTCTCATGCCAACTTTGCATTAGTATTTTGGGGTCGTGTCTAGTGTCTTGTCCAAGTGTCGGCATGTCTAACATGTAGTTCTCCAACTTCCCATGGATTCCCAATCGCCCAGGCGATATGACCGTTGGCCCACCCATGGGCTTGGCAACCATCCTCTCTGCTTCTGTAGGCCTGAAGCCTCAGATATTTTTGGCTCCAATGACCCGGGCATCTACCTCAAGTGGGAGGCCACCATGAACACCTACTTTGATTGTTATACTATGTCCGAGGCAATACAATTCTCTTTCGCCAAAGAGCGGCTTCATCATGAGGCTGCCGAAAAGTGGGATTACATCGAAAGAATGAGAGAGGTTAGGGGGCAATGGCCCATCGCGTCATGGTGGGACATGAAGAGAGAGCTTAAGAAGGTCTATGTGCTCCAACCGGACACCTCCAACCGGCCCCACCCAATCACTTCCAACCAAGTGGGTTCTAGTCGGAGGCAAAGAGTCCCACACGTAGATGAGTCAAGACCCAATCCTAGGACGGTTGACTACGGGCGAGTCCATCATGATATCCCTATTCCAACCCACTCCGTTGCCGAACTTATGCAAATGATTTTGGACCGGTTGGATGGGGTGGATAGGACACGTACTCCTAGTGATGTACTCCTACCCGAGCCTAAGGAGGTCATCGCCGGTAGTCTTAACCCGGCCCCATCAACGGGGTCCCCAAGCCCTCTCCTCATTATGGAGATCCCTCCTTCATCACCCGTGAGTGATCCATTGCCATCCTCTCCTTCCGAACTTCATTCGGAGCCGTCTTGTTTGGAGCCACCTCCGCCCGAGCCACCCGTGTTTCTTACGGGAATACTTTTCATCGCCGAGCCACTCCTTAGCTGGCTCAAAGATGGCTTGGTCCCACCTCCCTTCCCGTCCATGGACCCCACACTACCTCTAGTGCCAAGCAACTCATTTCACACCACCTTCCGGTCTAGTCACTATGTGGATTCATTAGATGACCTTCTTAAAGGGTTAGACCGGCAGTTGGTATTTACGCACTTGTTGGCCCCAGGCTTTGACCGACCCACCAGTCGTAGCTTCACCCATTCCACCTTAGGGTCCATTACCTCCGTGTACACCGTGGGTCATGTTACCACGGAGGTTCTTCTACTCCTCCCGTTACCGGCCGATCCCGACTTCACTCCTTTTATCCCAAGGGAGGAGCCCTACCTTCTATACACTGTCCCATCTACCACGATGGACGGAGGTGACCATCACCTTCATGAATTTCAAACATGGGACTATGTAATGGAGGGTCACACATTCTTTGACCCATTCGACCCCTTCTCTAGTGGGCCTCGTGCTCTACCACTTCCCCTCTACTTTGTCAAGGAAGTCCCCTACCACTCTCTTCCCACTCGGGCCAATCAAATTCCACATAGCAATAGGTCCGATTATTGGGAAGCATGGCATGCCTTACCTACATGTAGTGGTGATGAACCTCTTAGCCCACCCACATCTGATAGGAAGTCCTTGCATGCATGGTGTCTTTTTGGGTGTCTAGGAGTACATCATCATACCTACCTTTGGTTGCATCTAGTGTATGCATGGCACACATTTGGGTGTCCTGGTCCGCCATCGTCCATGCGTAGGTCGGACTAGCCATAGGTTTGTCTAAATGTCATGTGTGTGTGTGTTTGTTTGTCTCTCTAGTTGTTTTCTTTCATCCATTTGGTTTGCATAAGTCGTGTCCCAATCAAAGGCCAGTCAAAGCATGCATAAGGAGGTAGCCAATGCATGCTACATATCCGTGGATTCAAAGGGAGAGTACATCTAGATCAGGGTCATACCTGACAGGTTTCCGCCCGGAGACCGAAAGCCACTCTAAGTCCATGATCCCCACCCTTTCTGGGTTAAGAAACAAGTGGGTCCGAAAGCGTACGATATTGAACTACCGAACGACAATGGTGTCAATTCGACGTTCCATGTTTTCTCTGGTAGCATATTGGAACCCGCGGTGATCCCTAGTGAGTCTCGAGCTTGATCTTTCTATTGGGAGTCACCCCTCACCTGAGAGTCCACCTTTCCAGCCTCAACGCATGCATATAGCTTGTATACTGGATGAGCAGGCGATCACCACAAGGAATGGCGCATACCCACACGTCCTAGTGCGTTGGCGAGGATGCCCCACGATGACCAACGCCTTGATCACATGCGTAGAGCGCAAGCTTCGGGACCCTTACTCGACGGGGTCGAGTTCCTCCCACCCGGGGAGAATTGGTGCGGACACCAGGGCAACCACGTGACACGTCGGCGAACCGAAGGTGCCATACGCGGAGCGCCAAGTGGACTACATCGGCTTCCCATCGAATTGGGGATAATTTGGCTTCCATTTGGACACTTTTTGCATTAAATTTGGGCTTGTATTGAAGATTATACATGGGTTTTCATATTGGGCTGGTTGCTAGACCCTTAAAAGGCCAATTGGTTAAAGGCCCTTAAGCATTTCATAAGAAAGGAAAGGCCTTGGACCAATATGAAGAACCCATTAGCCTAGCAAGGCCCAAATGGGCTCCCTTCCTACATGGGCTCTCTAAGTGGGAGAGGCCTCATACTAGAATGGGCTTCTTTTACTCTTGGGTTCTCAAGATGGAAAGGGCCTTAAGCTAGAGTGGATAGGTGGGCTTAAGCCAAGACCACCAAGTGGCCCATTCTAGGCCCAAGAAGGGGGCGCCCCATTTTTTGGCTTATTAGGCTAGATGGTTGATTTGTTTTATTCTCCAATTACCACATGGGGTATTAGAAGGCTGCTGGTCAATTTTCCAATGGCTGCCACCTAACATTTTACAAGAAATTCAAAGTTAGGTGAGCCACCATTGCCCCTTGTCCCCCCCCTTTCACTATCACATTGTAATGGGTTCTCCCCCTCTCTCATTGTGTATCACACGCAGCCCCTCCCCTCTATACCTCTTGTAATGCCTATTTAAAGGCTTGTACAATGTGTGTTTAAAGGTTAATGAAAAGATTTTGTGAGAAATTGCATTAAGTGAGTGATTCACTTCTTCTTCCTTGGGTGTGACTCCCAATCCTATCCTGTGACTGGATAGTATTCAGGTCGTGAGACTCGACCATCTACCCCCCTCTTCCTCTTATCTTCTGGCTTCACCTATTTTCTCTTTGATACTACTACAAGTTAGCAAGGATTCAGATTTGGTTTCGTGTCGATCCGAGTTCATGAGCAACAGTGGCGATTTTTCTCGTGGAGGCACGCAGATCGGTTCCTGAATGTTGCCAAGAATTAAAGATGTCTGTGTTTTAATTCCTGGAGCCCAACCCTGACGCCATCAGAAGTTTATTTCTAAAGAGAAATCGTAGTATTTCAAGTCCTTTTCGCGTTGCCGCTAGTTTTGCCTCGATCCGTGACTGGTGCTGATCATGACGATAGATCTCATGGGATCACGCGGGCTGGTCTTAGCAGGTCCGGCTGAGATCTGAGTCGACATTCAGAGCCTGACCCACCTTCATCCGGCTAAGATCCGTGTGAGAGGTCTTCAGAGTATTTCTTTCTCAGGGCGACACCGACGTTCTCCTACAAAGAGCGCCCCTATCCGACATCAGAAACCATTATTTCATATTTTTATCGTGTCACTATGCAGTTCTGTGAGCACAAAACTAGAACCTGAGAAGTGTCATTGCTGCGCCCAGATCTGAAAGCATCTGATCACGCCCTTTGGAGTGAAGATACTACATCTAGTCGCCGACATTCTCCAATAAACGGCGCTCCGATCGGGCATCGGATCTGGTCGTATCAACCTCCGCAAGCTCGCTGCGCAGGGTGACCAGTGCGGGCAGAACCGGATCAGTTTTTCGTCGGCGTACCCGAGCGGCTCCGGCACACGTTCCTGGCCTCCTGCGAGTGTGGCCCATCAACCCGGGTTTCAACAACCCCAAAATTGGCATTTGTAGCCCTATACCTCCCGGCGTGGAGTGGGCATATATTTCTGAAAGTGTAATTTTATTGCATTTGTATATTGGGGTTGTTCGGAAATCGGCCGGGAGTCTTCCCCACGCCTAGGCATGGAGGTACGTGCTCGTTCCGATCCTTACATTTGATGTTTAATATGCTTTCTATATTGCTGCGTTTGTGAGATTAGGGCCGTTAGCTAGTTCCAAATTTCACCGCGACTGTGAGTTGTGAGTGCCCGTTCCGTAGCTCCAATCGAGCATTGAGCGCGGATTAGCACCCTAGGCGACGGTGGTTTCTTAATCGCCACGATCCCCATGTTTCCCTCGCAAGGGACGATCGTCGGGCTCAAGAGAGTCACTGTTGAGAGACGTCTCCACCCGGAGAATACCACGGTGGTCAGTCGCCCGGCTTGCCTTAGTGTGCTAGTGCTGGCCGCACATCGAGTCGGTCGTATGTCTTAGCCTGAGTCGGTCATCCGTCCCGCATCACCAACCCAATCCTACCTTAACCCACCACCCCGGGTGCACCATTTGGCCACCACCACCCCTCCTGCCGAAGCCCTTCCCATCCGGCTAGTTGAGGAAGTCGTGGTCCACACACCCGACCCCATAGGGATGAACACCCTGGGTCCTATCCCCACCTTGGAGGACACCCTTACCCAAGTTGAGCAAGAAGCCTCACATTTTGATCTTCACTCTACGCCATCCCTTCTAGTTGGGATCGAGCTCATCTTAAGTGTACCCCTGGTTAGATGGCTAAAGGAGAGTCCAACTCATGCTATCACGGCTCATGTCTACCATCCCATGGAGCGACCCCTCCCTATAATGCCCCTCATCTCCCATCATACCACCATCCAATCCTACTACCAAGTAGAGACTATGGATGATCTTATCAAGCGCCTAGAATGGCAACTTGAGCTGACTGGCATGTTGACTCTAGGGACCAACCGAGCTAAAAGCCTTGACCTCATTCACCTATGTGTTGGTTCCATCTCCTCAGTCTGTACCATTGGTTGCTACATTAGTGACCTCCTTTTATTCCTCCCTACACGCGAGGTGCCCGACCTTATTCATAATCTGGAACTTGTTGTCTCGGGTAGGAAGCCGATCCATCCCATTGAGGCCTATGTCTCATCTCCCTTCACACTTAGAGATAACCCCTCACACGATGAGGAACTTGTGATGTGGGAGTTTATGGAGGAAGACCATACCATCCCCTGCCCCACCTTCTTTGATCCTTATGATCCCACCGAGTGGGAACCATGGCACCATCCTAACTCTTTCCCCTCCTCCATTATCGGCCATCCATCACCTCCCACACCCTCCCCCACATATCCTTGGGGCCCAGCACCCATCCTTGGGATTGAACCCTATGCCTCCCTACGCTCGGTCCCAACCGAGGAACCCACCATGTTATTAGTTATGCCAGTTGACATGAGCCCAACCCACATAAGAGAACTTGTAGCGTGGGCTTACATTTGTCAAGGGATAGAGAAGACCTACCTCACCAAGAACCTACCCATTTATGATCCCTTTGACCCATCCTATTGGGAACCTCTAAAGCCACCAACCCCAATCCAACCATTCCAAGAAGCCCATTATGTTACCCCTCCCCAGGTCGATTATGCAAGGGGCGATCCATTCCTATCTTTACTAGCACCCCCACACATGAGTTTACTTATAAAGAGCCTCATCCTGTGGATAGAGCTGTGTGCATCACTTTGCTCATCATCATATTTCGGTAGAGGAGTTCACGAGTTTGGTTGTCCCGGTCCTCCGGTGAGAGTCGATATTGATAAGGTTCATGATAGAATCACATTTGGATGCCCAGGCCCACCTATGTCTAAAGTTGATAGGGACCAAATGCATGATTGGTTCACATGTGGGTGCCCTTGCCCCCTGACACTTGTCAAGCTCTTGCATGATAAGCTCACATGTAGATGTACAGGCCCCCCTATGTCCATCATACTTAAGAGGGGTCTCATGCATGATAGGTCCAAGTTTGGTTATCCGGGCCCACCCATACATGCAACATGTCTCAATTCACTAGCATCCTTACATTCCATACATCGCAAGCACATAGAGCAGGGTAATGAGGCTCACAAAGGGCGGGCTGATGCTCACGGGCGCCACTTGGAATTCCAAGTAGGCAACTCCGTGATGGTGAGAACAGAGCAGCTCCTCCTCGGGGCTACCTCCAAGCTGAGGGCACTGGGATATTGACCTTTCCGACTTGTGAGACTGTGTGGCAACAATGCGTATGAGCTAGAACTACCAGAGGGCTATGGGTTACATCCTACCTTCAGTGTGGCAGATCCAGCACCCTACAAGGGCCCCGTGGTGGACCCTAATGACAGTCTTCAGCCTACTCCTACCTTTGTGAGAGACACCCCCGGAGAGCATCCACCAAACAGCCTGAGGGACCGATGCGAGCATGCAGAGATGATACTAGATAAGAAGAGCCCCACTACTAGGAGCAGGACCCACCCGCGCTACCTTATGAGGTGGAAGAGTCATCCTCCGACCGAAGGCACGTGGTTAAGCTGGGAGGACTTACAGCGCTGGAGTCGGATACGCCAGATCACCACCCCGGCGGACCCATACTCGACATGGTCAAGTTTTCTCCACCCAGAGGGTATGATGGGGACATCACCTATTACTTTTCATTTTTTTGAGTCATATATGTATTTTCCACTTTATTTGAGTCTTACCTATGTAATTTTCTTTAAAATGAGTCAGTTGGATAGGATAATGGGTCAGTATATTAGCTTAATTAGTCTATTGGGCCCAATTAGATTGGTTGGCCCAGGGGTGGACCTTCTTGGTCATTTGTTTGGATGTCAGGGGTATTATGGTATTGTAAAATATGAGGTGCCTATAAATAGGACCCCACTCCCTCCATTTAAGGCTAATGAACGTTGATGCTATTTGAATAGAAGAAAATCCCCTTTGAGAAATCCCCCCTCTCTCTCTATTTCTCTCTCTCTTCCCTCTCTCTCTAAAGGGGGCGCCCCCTTTCTCTCTCTACCTCTCTCTCTATAGACCGCCCCCTCCCCTCTCTCCTCTCCTCCACCTCCGTCGAATTCCCTTTTGCCACATCACCCCTCACTTGCCACATCACCCTCCACATCATCAAGTGACCCCTCAACTTCCCCACCCCACCATTACTCCACCATTAACCACACCACCCCCTAGGGAGACTTCCCCACTCTCCCAAGCAACCTCTCCTCTCCCAAGGGAGAATCCCTCTCCCAACACACCCTTGCACCCTCCAAGACACCCTTTCACATCTCCAAGGCCCCTCCATTGAATACCCATTAGTGGGAATTCAAACTAGGGAGATATCTCCCTCCCCTAGCCATTTGCTCCCCCCCTCTCTCTCCCACCGTTGGAGACCTACGACCCCAACTCTCCCCCTGCTAGCTCCACCCCCTAGCCCTATCCTCCCCTCCTCCTAGCCTGGTTTGCACCCTCCCCATATCCTCTCTCAACCAGGGAAAGCCCCTTCCCCCTTCTCATCTACCCATTCTCATCCCCTATCTCCACTGCCACCCCAGAGACAGCAACTGCAGATTCATCCATCATGTTGCAGCATCACCCTCGATCACTGTGCAAGGTTCCAGGCGACCATCCTTACACCGACAGCTTCGCCTCCGAGCCATCTTCACTGCGGTAGTTCGTTCATTGTCATCCGACGTTGGGGCTGCCCGGAGGAGTCGTTCTTGTCGACCTGCGCAATCTGCCTCGGCAGACAACCAGAGACAGCTTACAAAAGCTTGCACAACCACCCATATAAGATTCTTGGCTTGATCTTTGGCTGAGGAGGACTCCCTCAAGTCACCATCACGTCCCAACCAGGAGGAGGTCATTCGCCTACCGGAGCACCCCTTTCTGGCCGTCGCCCCCAAAGGGCGCAATCTGCTCACCCTGTGCCCAAGTTGGAGCCCCCTCCACTCTTCTGAAGGTTCCTGTCACCTCCGACCTCGTCTGGGCTCCCCGCCACCAGCCACACAAAGCCAACTTGCAGACAATTGTTTTGACTTTGGTCCCGCCTCTTACTGAGTTTGGAGAAGCCCGTAGCAGCCCCGTCCCTGGCCTGCTACCAGTCTGGGCTGGACTGGACAGAGGCAGATCAGTCTGAGTTTTCGGATCGCCAGAAACCCAAGCCATTCCCAAACGTCCTGCGGCTCCTACAGAAAGTATCTACGTCCTCCCTGGTCGATTTGGCACCAACCTCGCATCCCATAGCGTCCAGAGCAGTCCGTGGATACCCCAACATTGGCGTGCGGTCCTGCAGGCCCACTTAGGATAGAACCAAACCAGTTCATGGACACGGCCCCCACAGCGGCCCCGATCAAACTCCGGACGACCGTCCATCCCTACAGTGATCTCCTAGCTCATCCTCGGACAATTCAACACCAATGCCGCATTCTGCAGTGCTCCAACGAGTCCGTGGTGGCCCCGACATCGGCTTGCTGTCCTACAGGTCCAGTCCGGGCAGAACCGGCTATCAGCTCTTTCCCCACCCCCGCTTGGCCAGCCGAGGGCCCCTCCCTGCGTGGAGGTAGTGTTTGATTGTAATTAATCATCCCCTACCCCTTGTTCAACCCTCCTGTGAGAGGCGTAGTGGTGTAACACTAATATCACAGGTCAAGCCTTCATCGGCGCAGCGTGCGGGTTGCATTCCCACGCTTCCCCGCTCGCCCTTCGTCTCCGATCGGAATCAGTTTCTTTAATCTGATTGGGTAAGCGCTTGGTTCCCCTCTCCTGCTAATTTCCTTTGTTGTTTTAGTATCATCTCTTACTGCCGTCGGGTTGTGAGAGAGCACCCGCTCGATCCCACTTACTTGCTTTATGAACCCCACCGCGGTGTGAGTCGAGTGAAACCATCACAAACCCACGCCCTCAACGTGCTGGCCGCCCACTAATCATGGCAATCCTAGCCTCTCCGAGGGTCAGCCTGAGCCATTTGTCATTCCTTAGATCAGCGAGGTCCCGCCCCGGACCCCAAGATCATCTCGGGATTGCCATCGGATAGAGTGTGCACCGTGTGAGCATCTCCGCCAAAATCGAGTTCGTTCCCTTGTGTATGTGCTTACGAACCTAGGTCCAAGGTGCATTCGGTCAATCCCATTGCATCTCTAGGTCGTCTCACATCAGGCAGTGGGAAAACTGGCCCCTAATTAGGAAGGCCCCTACCGAGTGGTCGAGACGCTCGGAAAAGGAGCTTACCGGTTATCTACCATTGAAGGGAAACCAATTCCTCTGACTTGGAACGCTACGAAATTACGCAAATTCTATTTTTGAGCCCTTCCATACATGTAAGAAGTCGATTGAAATAGCAATCCTCATTTTCATTGCATCAATATTTTTTGTACATCAGATAGGCCATAGCCAGTATAATAAATAAATTAAAAAAATAGATAAATGGTACAACATGGATTGATAACTCTGTGCAGATAGGGTTAGCCGCCTTAGACTAAGCCACTGACTCCACCGGGTGTGAAAACAAGCTCGGGTAGTAAGGCAACCGACCTAATCTGCTCAGGTAGTCAGGAAGAGATGGTACTAGTAAAGAAAGACAAGAAAAGGCCCCATCAAGAATAGATGGTGCTGACAAGAAGAAGCAAGAAAAAAGAATAAGAACAGAAGAGAGAGAAAGAAAGGGAACACTCCCTTGGGGTAAAGGGGGGAGTGGGAGGGGAGGTGATAAGTGGGAGGCCTCTCACGCCTCTCTCTAACCATCCTCTCGGGAGCCATCCCCTCTCCCTATGTGGGCGGCAGCATGGAAGTCAAAGAAGAACACCGCGTTACGCATCTTCCCTTCTTGTACGCCATCCACCCAATCATCTTCCATTCTCCTACGCCGAAGTACCCCGAACGCCCCAGTAGCCATAAAGGCCTTCATCTTCATCGTCGGCCTCCATGCTTCACCAGAAGAAGGCAAGGAAGAAGGAGATGATGAGGGAAGCAGCGAAGGCTTGTATGCAGCGTGAAGAGGAGGACGCACCCTTCGGAGCCTTCTGTAGGCCGAAGGGGGGCGGTATCTCACCTTAATTGATCCTCCCCTCGAAAAGGCACGAAGGGACTTTGGGAAAGCATAGGCGTCCTCCCCTAGGAGCAGTTACGCCTCCCTCCCCAAAAATCCATCAGAATCCTTCAATGGGAATACGTGAAAAGGCGGGCTCTTCAAGGCTCAGGGAGGCAGGAAGGCGCCAGAACATCACTTGCGAATCAATCGATCGACGCGTGACCTGATTTTTTGGTAGGAAAATCGTACGAGATTACTGATTTGCTGACATTCGCAGATATGGTGAATCACACTCGGTCAAAGACGGTAAGGAACATTCAATTATTGAACAATATTGCCATTTTGGTAAGAAAAGAAACACATGGAAAGGTTTCGAATGGCCCATAAAAAAAGGGGGGGCCAGCAAAGCAAGTACAAATTAAATCTAATCTATGGAGATAAGAGAAGAGTGAGAGGTTTGTTGTCTTCCTTGAAGCTCGATGGTTGGAGGGCCCTTGGTGCTCGACCCCATTTCTGCAGACGAGGGCACAGTGCCCCCGGCTCCCTCGGTGATGGCTGGCTCGGCACTTACCCCACCTATGTGGGAACTACCTCGATGGCGTGCTCTCCCGAGGCAGCTAGGGTAGACTCCCACTTCTGCGGGGCTGGGGGGAGCCCCACTCTCCCCATCAGAAGAGTCTGAGTCGGGCGTGGACGGGGGAGTGGAGCTAGCTTCGCCAGAATCGTATTTGTGCATGGGGTCGAAGATGAGCAGTTCCATGACCTAAGCTTGGGCCAGGCACACAGCTTGCTAGAACCCCTGCGTGAAGCCCTTCCTCAGTATGTGCCTGAAGCTCGGCTCGTAGTAAGTGAAGGTGACTTTCTTTAGAACCTCCTGATATGCATCCGAGCTGAGATAACGCTCGATCCCCATGGCCTCAGCCTCGGCCCCCTTGGCTTTGAGCTCTACAACCCGTGCCTTAGTTGTGCTTAATTTCATCAGGGCAGCATCTCTGCCATGCTCACCCGACAACAGACTGTCCCCAAGATCCCCCCGCTCGAGCTCCCATTGCTTCGAGCTCTCCGCATAGACTTGATGCTCCTCTTCCAGGAGCGTGCCCTTAAGGTTGGCCGTGTATCGAGCTTGGGCCAGTTAATCCGCCAGTGACTGCATAGCGGCGCTATCTGCTCGAGCATTGGAGTAGAGCAATGCCAACTCTTGGCGGAGGCCCCCGAGCTCGGAGGTAAGCTGGCTGAGCTATCGGTCCACCTTTGCACGAGCCTGGGCTTGTGCCACCTCTCCTTGCTCCGCCGGGGATAGGCGATCGACGAGCTTGGCCCCCAATTGAGCAAGAAATAAGCCCCTCTTCATGACTCACTCAAGGAGTGTCTGGGGGGAGCAACATTGGAACTCGTCTCGTATCGACGGAGGCGCCAGCCCTCGACAGTAGTCGTAGAGCGAGCCCCGAAAGGTGAACCATCCTGGGTGGGCTCGGGGACTCCTCTCTGTTGGCTCAGCTAGAGCCGCTGGGGCTGCCCCCTCCATTCTGTATGCGTGGCCGGATCCTCCAGAGGCCTCCCCAGCTAGAGTGCGATCCGAAGGCTTGGCGACGATTGGGCCCTCCTCTTGGGCCGACACTGTACATTCTTCCTGCAGCGACACCACAACCGAAGGAGCCGGTTGAGCTGGAAGGTTCGCAAGCTCACCCGAATCCCCCCCGATGGCAGGGTGGTTTTCATCTTCTTCCACCTGCTCTGCTCAGTTGACAAGGCCTTCAAGGAATTGAGAATCACGCGTTCCCCGGAACCCTTCCGATTGGATCCCCGTCACTCTGCCTAATTCCCAGTGAGGGACCGTTTGCCTTTGTCCAGGGTTATAGTGGGACCCTCAATCTCTTGGGCCCACGAAGAAGCTGAAGCATCCCGACCTTCGGCCACTGTCCCTTCCTCAGCTCCTTCCGGAAGGGCCGTACTCAGATGCTCCTCGTTGGCGCCTCGGATGTTCTCTGTCACCTAAAGAAGAACTATCAAAAAAATGTCCAGAAAATCGTCATACGTAACTGGGCATTCCAGATACTTACCTCCAGAAGGCAAAGGAATGTGGCAATCGCGTTGGAGATTGGCCTTGGACATAAGTTCCGCGGTCAACCTCCGATGGCATTGAAGGATCTTGATCTCCCCCTCAACTTCTGGGGAGACTGCCAAAGACTTTGGAGGGAATACCGGGTGGAAGTTCAAAAAAGGGGGGAAAGTCCAGCCGAAACCCTTGGTAAACCCTACCCAAAAGAATTGGGTCTTCCATCCCTTTTGTGAAGAATCCCGAGGAGATAGAAAAGAAACATTTTCCCGCCTGAGTGTGCTCTTTTAGCTCATAAAAGGTGTGAAAAAGATATTATGAAGCGGCAACACCACATAGGTGATAGAGAATGATGAAAGAGTAGATGAAGGTATAGGAGTTGGATACCAGTTGGACAGGAGCCACTTGGTAGAAGTTCAGTAATTGGGTGACGAAAATAGGAAGGGGAATGCGGAAACCGCATTTCCATGCCAAAAGAAAGATACATAAAAGCCCCGAGCGGGCACTTAAGCTAGACTCATGTGGTGTAGTCGGAGAGAAATAGTACTGCTAGGGGAGCCGGTATCAGATTTCGAGCTCTTTTACCTCCGCCTCAGCAAGCTCGCTATAGTGGTGACTATCGGGTGCTGGAACAGAGCTGCTGGCCCCTTGCTCGATTTCCTTGCCACTGCCAGTTACGCCGCGCTCCGCCATTGAGGAGTCAGAAGAGGATTCCGAAGTGCTGGGGCTGGGAGATCTCGCGCAAGGAGGAAGCCCACGAATCGCCTCCACGGTGATTGTGTCAAGCTCTGTGAAAGCTCCAACTAGATCTCGCTCGCCCTGATCCCTCTCCTGGGGCATAGGTCTGCCTCCGAACTCGTAGATGCGGGGAACAAAGAACTCTAGCAAGAAGATGGAGAGGGTGAGAATCAGGACAACTTTCCCTAGATAGCCCCAAAGAATGAACCACTGTGACTCTTTGCCGTCACCACGAGTATCCCGAGGTGGTGCATGCGAACTAGCACCCTAAAAGTTGGCATCATGGTGCTCGAGCTCCCACACGCTAGGACAACGGCCTCTGTGGACTCAAAAAGCATGATCAGGACAGCTTGCCACCCAATGCCTCTACTCTCTGAGCCTACCTTTGGCTCGGGAGTAGGGGGAAAGTGGAGAGGGGAAAATCTATGGCCCAATAAGATTCTCGGCCCACTTAGCCCGGCAAAGACTACATAGCTCACCAAGTGATAGCCTCACGGGGCCCACTTAGCCCGAAAGCCTCAAGTACATGGCCCGCCAAGTGAGAGCCTCACAGGGCCCACTTAGCCTGGGAGCCTCAACTACATGACCCGGGAGCCGGGTGTTAACTTAGCTCGGCCACCAACAACTCGGTACCTCGCTCGATCGGGAAGAGTTGAATGGGCGGCCAAGCTATCAAGCATGCGCGGATTAACTATCCGCCCGACTCTCTAGGGAGATGAAGAGCCTGACGCTCATTACAACCCAGGCGTTACGGTGGTGGATAAGGGAAGGGCAAGAGCCCTCAACCCGAAGGAAACGCCCCCTGCGTTCGCTCTCCTCCCTAGCGGCAGAAATGAACTGCTATATAAACCCAGGAAATCCCTCCAAAAAGGGGCAGAAGCCATTTTGAGCCAACTCTACCCACTTCATCGGTGAAGAGTAGTCTCGTGCCCCTCCATATCTCCTTCTCTTATCCTCCTTCGCATAAAGCTCTATCCCCTTGCTGACTTAGGCATCAGTGGGTTTTCCATAGAGTTACTTCCCTGGGCCCCCTGATCCTTTTCCTTCCCTCATTGCAGAATTCTACTAAAGCGTGGCTACAGGAAGCAATCGCCCCCAGATCGGACAGTTCAGGCTTCGGCACGAGATCTCGCCTCTTCAGTTGACAAATGTTATTTTTCCAAAACATGCACACTTAAAAATTCAGACGAGAGAGAGAAAGAAGTGAGGGCAACAGAGAGACGAGAGAGACGAGATAAATATACCGTCAATAATGAATATATTGTCAAAAATTAAACTTTTGAACAAAATAGAATTAATATGCTAATTAATTGTGTGTTAAAAACATTAATAATACTTTATTGCATTAACATGGTCAATGTATCCATCACTATTCATTGTAAATTAATTCATATTTTTAACTTTGAAATATTTATGATATATTTTATAAAATAAATATGTCATCAATTTAATAGTTTTTTGAGAAAAATTATCGATATCAATACTAATTAATATTTAAATGTTTACATATGAGAGTCAACGTTAATGTGTGTGTGTGTGTGAGAGAGAGAGAGGGGGAGTGACGTGAGAGACAGGGAGAAAGAGAGTGATGTGAGAGAGAGGGGAGGGGAGAGAGGTAGAGAGAGAGAATGAGAGAGATATTTAAAAAATTAAAAAGAAGGGTAAATATGGTATTTTACTTAGCATCATTATTGGGTTAACCCACTACCTACCAAATCACAATAGATTAAAAGTAGGTTAGCCCACCTACTTACTTCCAGGTTAATTCTCCTCCTATCCAACCAAAAATAGGTTAACCCGAGACTAACTTAAGTAGGCCGACTTAACCCAAACTCCCTACCAAAGAGGAGCTTAAGGATGTATTCATTCTATCATCGATCTAAATGTTGTGCCGATGTCTGTTTTGATAACTGGCAGTGAGCTTATATTGGAGTTCTATCAGCCTTTGTTCCATTTTCTCATGCGAGTCAAGTATTTTCTTCTCAATACTCTCCACTTCATCTTGCATGTACTCATAAAAATGCTGAATATATGTTTTTATATCAGTCATTTCATCATGAAGTCTCTAAGTATTCTGCATTATATTCGCCATAGTGGAAGATGAGGTAGCTTCTGAATGCATTTCTTCATGTGTCTTCCTCACTTTTTCTTTCTGAGGGCCTTGCGGTGGTTGTTGCTCAATTTCAATTTCTGGCCAGAATACTGCAGGCTTAGATATTTGTTCATGGAATCTTGAAAGATGCTCCCCCTCAGATTGTGCTTCCTCTTCAGCTTAAGGCTACCCCTGAGTGTGTAGCAACTCAAAATTTTATATATGTATTTATATGCAAAAAAAATGAAAGATGAAAATAAAATAAATGATAAACCGTTTTCTTTATATCTTTAAAGTGTAGAATATATAAACGCGAATCCTATCCCACGAGTTAACACAAATGGCGAGATTCACGGCACGATTCTGAGAAGGCGAAGACGTCGGTACTATAGCAGTATTGTAGCATCCGATTTAAGAGAGAATTATTAGCTCTAATTAAATTCTAATTAGTGGATGATATAATTTCTTACCGAATTGAATAAATGAGGTCATGGATTATGTCATAGAGGGGGATTTATTTTAATATTTACATGTTAGAAATTAATGTCAACATAAGTTGGTGTAATAGTAACATGAGTTAGTGAAATAGAAAAATTTAGTGGAAAATTGACTTAGAATTAAATTAGTAATAAAATATCATTGAATAAATGAGGTAATTGATTATGTCATAAAGGGGGATTTATTTCAACATCCACATGTTGGAAATTATTGCCAACATAAGTTGGTGTAATAGTAACATTGGTGGGTGACATAGGAAATTAGGTGGAAGATAGAATTAAATTAGCAATAAAATAATTATAGAACTTGGCCTATAAATAGGGCTGGGATCTTCCCTACTCAAAGCATAAATCCATTGGAGAAGTGCTGGTTGTAGAGAGGAGGAAATCTTGAAATTGGAGGAGTGTTCGAAGTGTTCTTTATTCTTGTTCTTCTTCCTCTTCAATCTTCCACTAGGTAGGTATTCTCTCAGGCCAAACTCAAATTGATGCATGAATTAGATGTAGATGCATGTCTACTTTAATTCCATACCATTTTTTCCAATTTTTATTATTAAGCATGCTAGAAGCATTTTATTGAAGGGTATCATCTTTAACCGTCAGAAGATCCGTCTCGGATCACGGTGTCTTTCTAAGACCGTGTTCGGGATGCACGATCTCCACCCTGATCGAGATGTTTTCAGGTTCTAATTGAACTAATATATCATCTAGCATGTTATATATGCCATGTTAAGTTGCATATCATTTAAATTCACACACGATTAAGTTAAGGATATGAAAGATAATAATTCTATTCCATGAGCTTATATTTATGTCCTAGTTCTTGTTACCTTCATGATATATTTGATCTCTATGACAACATTATCTTTCTAGTATGTTAAATGGAGTAGATATTATATGTTAAAATTACATGAGCTTCGTTGCATAATCGTGATCGATACGAGTTTTAACGATTTCCGTGTTATCACGTTACCGTGTTTTTGACAAGTCGCATAGCTCGCTAGATTTCTAAGGAAAGAGGTCCACGGGTAAACGCTTTAAGTGGATAAGTGGTTTATTAATTAGGACCTTACGAATGCGAGGGGAGCCTCTCACTGTCCCATCTCTTACCTGGCCGTGATTCCTCAATTTTCTTATTAAGCACCCAACTGTGAAAAACTTGATCTAAGCATGTTTAATAAAGTTTTCCGAGAGAACCGATCGAGCCGTGTCCATCAATCTAATTCTTTTTCCGACTTAATGTCGTTAAACATGATGCCTTCTTATTATCTTAAAGTCATTAAACATGATGCCTTTTTATTATCTTAATGTCGTTAAATATTATGCCTTAAATCGTCTTTGAACTTCTACTAGTCCCTTGAATGATAATTTTTGTTAGATCTGTACTTTATTTCATAAGCATTATCTTAAAATTCTTTGGCCATACATATTATGTGGATGTCTAAATATACTTGGGATCAATGATCCGTAACCTCAATGCTTGGCATTAATGGTGCCCGGTCTTGTCCTAGGAGGAGCGCCCGAAAGTACTTGTACTCATGGGAGCTATTATTGACCTGGTGTCGGATTGCACCAAAGTGCTTGACTTGCTAGATTGATTTATGGCATTCCATAGTTCGTAAATTACTCGACTTGCTTGAATACATGAAGAGCTTGAATTACGTGAAATACTTGACTTGTACATACTTGCTGGAAATGGCCAATTCCATGATAATACTTGCTACATAATCATTCTCTACTTGAACTTTACTCTTGATATGTTGTCTACTTGTGATTGCAATTACTTGCATTACTTTACTCTCTCTCCTATTCCTGTTCCATATTTTATTTATGTTTCTCAACATAGCACATATCTTTAACAAAAAATGTTAATTACTTTAAGTTGCTTGATATAGAGATATAAATCCTACTGAGCGTTTTGCTTACCCTACGTTTTCGGTTAACATTGCAGGTAGTTCCAACAATGAATTCCAAACAAAAGGGGACGGGCAAGAGTTAAACGAGGGATCAAGTTTATCTTAGTTACTAGGTTTATGAGTAGTACTCTTGCTAGAATTATATACTTAGAAGTTATATTATGCCTCTTAAGGCTTAAGAATGTTTTAAAACTTTATTTCGATGAAATAAAAGTATCATTTTCTTCTTGTGTCCCATTATGGTTGGACCCTATTATACATGCTCTTGATCGACACGAATGTTTACGACTCGTCGCGCCTCGATATTCTACGTTGGGGCGTGACAGTCTTTATGGTATTAGAGCCTAGGTTTCATAAACCCTAGGTTTCCCTTGATATAGGTTCTAGATGTTGATATAGAATTTTAGATGGAGTCTTAAACCTTTCCAGTGAGATTGGGTAGAGACATGGGATAAACTTTAAGTAGGATAAATCAAGGAAATACACAAAACACTTAAGTTTGGTAGTTGTGGTTACAAGCTTGATTTTTCCAATGGTTGTCGAGAGAGCTCAATGGCGCAAGATGCAAAAGACGGTCCAAGGACTGACCCAAGCGCTACAACAAATAGCTCAAGGAGGAGCTTACCGTGGAGCATGGGATTTACATAGGAACTTCAAAAGTATGAACCCTCCCAAGTTCGATGGGTCCACGGACCCGGATGAGGCAGAATACTGGATGAAGGAAATCGAGAGGATGTTTTGAGTCATGCAATGTGCTGATGAGGAGAAGGTCTTACTCGCTACCTTTCAGCTAGAAAGGGATGGCCGTACTTGGTGGGAGTCGATCGAAGCAACTCTACCGCACGACCAGGTGTTGTGGGAAGAGTGTGTTACTCAAGTACTTCTCCAACCGAGTTCAAGAGAGGAAAGCTGTCGAATTTGCTTCCTTAAAGCAAAGGAGTTTGACGGTGGCGGAGTACAAAGCTCAATTTACAAGATTATCCTGGTACGCATCACACCTTGTAGGTACCGAAAAGATGAAGGTGAGGAGATTCTTAAATGGCTTAATGCCCTAGTATATTACTCAACTCGCCCTGATGGATATCCAAGTATATGCCGATGCGGTGAGAAGAGCCCAACTCCTGGAAGATGCAACGGAGATGTCTGATCGCATCTGGGGAAGAGATGCCAAGAAGGAGCCAGTAACTAGCTCTGGTAACTTCAAGCCCTTCTTCGAGAAGAAGAGGCCCAATGATGGGCGTAACTTCCAGAAGGGCAAGAAGCCAAGATCGAATGATAAACAAATTGTCCCTTTTGTTACCCCATCAAAGGAACTATGCAAGCATTGTGAAAAGCCTGGGCATAAGGCGGAAGAGTGCTAGAGAAGACTTGGTGTATGTCTTCACTGTGGGAGTCAGGATCATAGAATCCCGAATTGTCCACTCCTCAACGAGCAAGCTCCACCGGAAAAGATTTCAGTTGCTATCAAAAAGCAAGGTAGACTTCAAGCTCTTAAGGATGCAGAACTTACCGAAGAAGGAGGTGTTGTGGAATGTACTCTTTATGTTTGCTCAAAGCCCGCCTCTGTTTTATTTGACACTGGAGCAACACATTCATTTATATCTGTGAGCTTTGTTGATACTTTTCCGATGAGGCCTGTCCCGTTAAAATCCAAACTTACTATTACTACTCCTATTGGAGAGGGATCGGAGATTAAATATTTCTATCCTACTAGTGAAGTTATAGTCAACGGTTACAACCTACCGGCTGACTTAGTATGCATGAAGATGGAAGGATATGATATTATTTTGGGAGCTGGCATGTTATCTACATATGGTGCTAGTGTTAACTGTAAATTGAGTACGGTGACCTTTAGTGGGTACCCCAACCTCTTATTTTCTGGTGTCAGGCATTTTAGACACCTATCACTTATTTCAGCCCTTAAAGCCGATAAATTATTGAAGAAGGGTAGTGCAACTTTCTTAGTTTCTATGACTATGACCAAGCATAAGGAACCCAATATGGAGGATATTCCTATTGTTTGGGATTATTTTGATGTATTCCCGGATGAGTTGCTTGGTATTCCTCCGGAGAGAGAAGTGGTCTTCTCTATTGATTTAATTCCGGGAGCTACACCTATTTCAAAGGCTCCGTATCGGATGTCCCCTATCGAAATGAAGGAGTTAAAAGAACAACTAATGGAGTTATTAGAGAAGGGATTCATCCGACCGAGTACTTCACTATGGGGAGCCCCTATCTTATTTGTCAAAAAGAAGGATGGGTCAATGTGATTGTGTGTTGACTACTGGCAATTGAACCAATTCACAATCAAGAATAAATATCTATTGCCAAGGATTGATGAACTATTTGACCAAATTTCGGGAGCTCGATATTTTTCTAAACTTGATCTCAGATCTGGTTATCATTAATTGAAGATCAAGGAAGGGGATATTCATAAAATGGCATTCAGGAGCAGGTATGGACACTATGAGTTCACTATTATGCCTTTTGGCCTAACCAATGCGCCTGCCTCATTTATGCAATTGATGAACATTGTATTCAGGCCATACCTTGATCAATTTGTTGTGGTCTTTATTGACGACATTTTGATCTATTCCAAGTCAAAGATGGAGCATGAAGAACATCTCAAGAAAGCCTTACAGTTTTTAAGAGATCACAAACTATATGCTAAGCTTAGCAAGTGTGATTTCTGGCTCGAAGAAGTTTCTTTTCTAGGTCACATAATTTCCCAGAAGGGTATTGCGGTCGATCCTTCAAAGGTCAAAGTTGTAAAGAATTAGGAGAGACGTAATAGCGTGACCGAAATTCGAAGCTTCTTGGGATTAGCTGGATATTATAGAAAATTTATTAAGGACTTCTCCAAGATCGCGGTATCTTTAACAAGATTAACAAGGAAGGAGACCCCTTATATATGGTCCAAGGAATGTGCAAAAAGCTTTCAGACTCTAAAAGATTGTCTGACTACTGCCCCTATACTCACGTTGCCTACGGAAGGAGGAGAATTTGAAGTTTATACTGATGCATCCGGAATTGACTTAGGTTTTGTATTGATGCAACATGGCAAAGTAATTGCTTATTCCTCAAGGCAATTGAAAAAGCACGAGGAGAATTATCCCATGCATGACTTAGAACTGGGGGCTGTAGTATTTGTCTTGAAGATTTGGCAGCATTATCTCTATGGTGAGGCTTTCATTGTGTATTCCGACCACAAGGGCATCAAGTACTTATTCTCTAAAAAAGAATAGCAATTGTTAGAGTAAATGGCAAACTTAGACCTCAATGTGGGGGAGAAGGGAGAAGAAGTCTTGATTGTAAATATTAGACTCCAACCCAAGTTACACTCAGAAATTAAAGAGTCACAAGATGATGATCCGTTGATTGTTGAAATTAAAGAGAAATTAGAGCAACGGACGGATTTGATTTTGGAGGATGATGGAAGGTTACTTTTTCGATGAAGAACCTGTGTGCCCGATTGTTCTACCATCAAGAGCAAAATCTTAGAGGAGACACATCGATCAAGGAACACTATTCATCCTGGTGCCACAAATATCAAGATCTCAAAAGAACTTTTTGGTGGCCTAACATGAAAAGAGAGGTAGCCGAGTTTGTGAGTCGATGCTTAGTTTGCCAACAAGTTAAAGCCGAACATCTCAACCCAGTTGGTAAGCTAAAATCTCTCAAAATACCGGAATGGAAATAAGATAGTATTGGCATGGATTTTATTGTTGGATTGCCGAAGACCAGATGTGGATTTGATGATATATGGGTGATTGTGGACCCATTAACTAAGTCCGTTCACTTCTTGCCCATCAAGACCAAATGGACCGTGGATGTTCTAGCTACCCTATACATTAAGGAGGTCGTAATACTGCATGGTATTTAAACTTCTATTATTTCGGATAGAGATCTGATATTTACCTCTTATTTCTGGAAAGGTTTGTAATCATCTTTAGGGACTAGGCTGAATTTTTGCACGGCTTTCCACCCTCAGACAGATGGACAAACCGAGAGTACGAATCAGATTATCGAAGATATGTTGAGAGCTTGTATGATAGATTTTGGGAGAAGTTAGCATGAACACTTGCCATTGATTGAATTTACATATAACAACAGTTATCACTCTAGCATTCAGATGCCACCTTTTGAAGTACTGTATGGCAGGGGTTGCAGATCACCTATATGCTGGAGTGAGGTTGGAGAGAAGGGATTAATGGGTCCCGATATTATTCAAGATACAACTCAGAATATCCAGTTAATCCAAGAAAGGCTAAAAGTTGCTCAATCACGGCAAAAGAGTTATGCCGACCATAGAAGAAGAGACCTCAAATTCCAAGTGGGGGAGCATGTCTTCTTAAAGATCTCACCCACACGAGGAATCAAAAGGGTCGATATCAAAGGAAAAATGAGTCCAAGATTTATTGGCCCTTTTAAGATTCTAGAAAGAATCGGCGAAGTGGCATACAAGCTGGCTTTACCTCCACAATTGGCTGGTGTCCATGATGTATTTCATCTATCCATGCTAAGGAAATATGTGTATGATCATTCGCATGTGATTCAATTCGATGTCTTGAAGCTACAGAAAGATTTGTCTTATGAAGAAAGATCGATCAAGACCTTAGATTGGAAATTACACCAGCTAAGGAATAGGGCTATACCGATGGTAAAAGTTCAGTGGAGTAAGCGTGGATTCGAGGAGGCTACTTGGAAATTAAAAGAGGCAATCAGGAAGAAGTATCCAAATTTGATCTCAGGTTAGAATTTTGAACCCTCCATTTGAAATTTTAAATTAATATTACTTGATGTGAATTTAGAGAATCAAATTCTTATAAGTGGGGGAGGATGTAGCAACTCAAAATTTTATATATACATTTATATGTAAAAAAATGAAAGATGAAAATAAAATAAATGATAAATAGTTTTCTTTATGTCTTTAAAGTGTAGAATATATAAACATGAATCATATCCCACATGTTAACACGGATGGCGAGATTCGCGGCACTATTCTGAGAAGGCGAAGGCGTCGGTACTGTAGCAGTACTATAGCATCCGATTTAAGAGAGAATTACTAGCTCTAATTAAATTCTAATTTGTTGATGATGTAATTTCATACCTAATTGAATAAATGAGGTCATGTATTATGTCATAAATGGGGATTTATTTCAATATTTATATGTTAGAAACTAATGTCAACATAAGTTGGTGTAATAGTAACATGAGTTAGTGAAATAGGAAAATTAGGTGGAAAATTGACTTAGAATTAAATTAGCAATAAAACATCATTGAATAAATGAGGTAATTAATTATGTCATAAAGGGAGATTCATTTCAACATCCACATGTTGGAAATTATTGCCAACATAAGTTGGTGTAAAAGTAACATGGGTGGGTGACATAGGAAATTAGGTGGAAGATAGAATTAAATTAGGACGGGCAAGAGTGAAACAACGGATCAAGTTTATCTTAGTTACCTAGGTTTATGAGTAGTACTCTTGCTAGAATTATGTACTTGGAAGTTGTATTATGTCTCTTAAGGCTTAAGAATGTTGTAAAACTTTATTTCGATGAAATAAAAGTATCATTTTTTTTTTTGTGTCCCATTATGGTTGGACCCTATTATACATGCTCTTGATTGACACGAATGTTTACGACTCGTCGCGCCTCGATATTCTGTGTCGGGGCATGATAGAGTGTGTGCAGCCTCTACTGGGGGCTCCACCTCATTTTGTATTCTTTTTTCTCTGGGAGACTGCCCTTTAGCTTGCAATTCCATAGGCCTTAGTTCTTCAGCCAGTTGCTGGATAGTTGTTTCAATTTGCCTATTGGCCGCTGTAATTTCTTCTTGAGTGAAGGGAAACTCTTCATGCTCCTCAATCTATTCTGCAGGCTGTGAGGGTTGCTCTGCTTCTTCTAGTTCTTGGGTAGGTTATGTAACCATTAAACTGGATGCAGTAGGCCTTACCCATTTATTATCTTTCAGCTCAAAGTGGCTTCTTTTTAAAATAGTTGTATTAATGATAATGTGAGAGCTTGCTTTCTCATTGCTTATATTAACATAAAATTTTTTAAGATGTGGGTCACCAGATATCCATACGGTAGCCAAAATACCTTCTTTCCGCTATTAGTCTTTACATTTTTTCTTACTTATTGACCCCCATCTACCATGGTATCAAAAATAATTGAAGCCAAATTTATTTCTTTCTTCTCTAAAATAGCATATAAATGATTTGAATCTTCGACTGAACAGCTTGAATGACTACCTGCCCTGGGACTTAAAATGTGAGTGATAACAGCTAACAACAGGCAATTCTTCGCATATATTTGCATTACATCCAAATTGGCTTTATGTAAATTTCTAAAATGTGAACCAATAATCCAACGTCCTTTTGTTCTTATATCTATTCTATTGTTGAGGTCAAGTATGGAAGAAGAACATTCTAGAAGTCCTGCCAACAATTGTACAGTAATCTCTATACGAACATTTCGAACGAATGTAACAACTTTCTCTCCTTGTTCAACAAAATTGAAGTAGAAAATTCTACCTGCTTCTGTCAAGGTTTCATCCTTCAAAGAACACAACTTGAAAAACTTTACTGCTTGTAAATCTTCGACTAAATCTAATCCGGCTTCTACAAGCTTCTTAAAATCAATGCATCTGCCGACCAACATAGCTGAGTTAGAACTGAGAAATAAAGCTCGTTCAGCATCTGACGTGAAAAATTGGACGTCTGAAGCAATAGCAGCCATGGTTTACAGAGAAGGATGAGAGAACAAGCGGGAATAGAAGATTGGAGAGAATGAAGGGTTTTCGCAGAGCTTGACGATGAAGGATAGGTGAAGATGAAAGGATAGTCAAAACCCTAAAATGTAATTTTTATAGAGCCCGAGCCCACTACAACTGACGATAAGAGAGAGAGAAAGAGAGAGAGAGAGAGAGAGAGAAAGGCAATGAATTCAATTTTTTATTTTATTTTAACTTTATCACTTATTATTTTAGGAATAGTTTATTCAACTAAATGGAATAGCTACAAAGCGATAAGAGACAAGATAGGCGCATTCACAGCTGACGAAATCAACTTAAGCAAGGGATATTCTCATCAATATGAACAGAATATTTAACAGGAGAAATTCATTATTAGTATTGATTAAAAAAATGTCAAATAAAGATAAAAAGTAATGGTGTACCATTTCCACTTAAGCCCTTTTTGATATGCTTTTCTTCATATGTTGGGTGGTATTCTGCTTACTTCACCTTTTCAATTGACCAGCCCTTTGGCTCATAAATAAAGCCTGGTTCCTGATTCTATTTCTTCATTTGCCTCCTCATTCAATTCTACTTGAGATGGGCAGGAGCCGACCTCCTCATATTTTGATCTCAACTGGTTCCAGATTCCTTGTGCGGTTGTACGGGCTGAGACTTTGTAGAGCATTTCCTTTGAGAGTCCATAGCTAGGAAGTGTTTGGCCCTATGAGAGAGATTAGATTTATCAGTATTTGTTCAGTTCTCTCTGGGCTAGGTGACAATGAGGTTTCCCTCGTTAACTATCATCCATGAGTCATAGTCTTGACTATTGAATTATGGAGGCCGGTCAACAGAGTGACCTTTCATCACAATAACCATTTATGATCTTTGCTCTCAGATCGTGAGATCTTTAGATATATGAGAGCCTGGGCTTTGATACCACTTGTTGCCCAAATATTTGGCTATTTGACCTAGAGGGGGGATGAATGGGTTATAAAAATTGATCACATTATAATAAACTTAAAACTCAATGATATACAATAGATGTAAGTTCTCGGATAGAATGTGAGTTATGAAAGAGTGCGACAGGTAACAATGTGAAAAAACTGAAAAAATAGCAACACGATTATAAGTAGAAGCATCTTGTAGCAGTCGGTGTTAATAAATAGTGTGTGACAAAGATAGAATACTAAAATGAATTCAGAGTAAATGAAGGACATAACAAGCACAATGCAGTCATACACACACACACACACAAAATCTCACAAAGGAACACCAAGATTTATACTAGTTCGGTATTGACCTCTAGTCAGTCCTACGTCCAGTCTCTAGTAACCACTAGGAGTTCCAATATCTCCCCTAAATTGGGAATAGTACAAAGGTTGTTTTTGCTCAAGTGTTCAGCTCACCACGGGCATCCCCTCACAGGGATCCCAACTTACTTACGGGTTAGCCAGACCCAGCCAATTTGCAAGCTCGCCAAACCTAGTTGTTTTTACTAGTGTTTAGTCACACCCTAGGCATCCTCTCACAAGGACCCTAGCTGCTTTAATAGCATAACCAAACCCAGGATATCAAGCCTCCAGTAGGCACTCTTGCTCGCAAGCAATGTTACACCCCCGGTTTTTTTTTGATTTTGTGGATCAGGATCTGTGAGTTCAAAGTGCCTTTGTGAGTCCCGAGATGTGTTTTGTGATTTACTCGGGTTTTTAGCTGTCAAGCCTGCAGAACCCTATGTAGGGTGAACCGACGAGCTGTTGGGCTCCGAGACGTTGCAGGTGCATTGTGCATTTTTGAGGATCATGGGAAGTCTTTTTTTCTAATTTTGTATTGTTTGGATTTTAAAACCCAAATCATTTTCCTATAAATAACCCCCACCCCTCTCTCTCCCTCATTTCTCTTTCTCTCCCTCTCTCTCTTCTCACACTCTCTCTTTCTCTCAGCGGGGGCGAGGCGACGAGGTCTGTGAGACGAGGAGTGGCGAGGATGGACGAGGATCGAGGCGGTGGTGTTCGTTCAAGGTTTTGTCAACCCAGCAACATTCGTGAGGCGTTTCGTAATGAAACGACATCAACAACGCACGTAATCTACGATGGAGGTAGGGGGATGGTTTCTTAACCCCTATACTTCCTTTCTCGTAGATTTGGTAGCCCGAGGTGAGCCGAGAGTGGGTTTATTCACGCCGAGGGTTAAAAACATATTTTTAGGGCGTGTGATGGTTTTGTCGAATCGATCGGTGTTTTGCCGTTTATTTCCTTCCATTTTTGTGTCATGGGACCTGGGGAATGATCCTCGTTGTTTTCCCCCTCGATTGGGATCGAGTGGGCGTGGAAATCGAACCACTAGGGTGGGTTCGGATGGGGTTCCCGCCATTTTCGGTCGACCGACCGGTTGAGACCGGTCAACCGAATGACCTGCATTTGAGGCAGGGCTGCTGCCCGGTTCGGTCGACAAACTGGGCAGTTCGGTCGACCGACCCAGCCAGCAATGCTGTTGGCTACTGGTCAGGTCGACCTGCCCACTGGACAGGTCGACCTATCCCCTGTTTGTCAACCAACCCAGGGGTTTTGGTCGACCGAAGTTCCATCCATTGGCCCATTTTGGCCCCTAGTCGACCCGGCTGTAGCCCAATGGTCAACCTATGGCCCCGTGGATGTCCCAGACACTTCGTGGGTACGGTGACTGTATTTTTGGGTGTCCGAAGGTACTATTTTACCTCGATTAGCTTGCCCATGGGTTTTAAGGGTCCAGGTGACCCTCTTGTGTTCCAGGCTTTCGTTTTATGCTTGATCGAGTCACCGTATAACGGCATGAGTGTGAAGGGCTATTCCCACATGTCGTGAGCTTCTCCGACAAGTAGTTTACATGTGGGCCATGCGTATGGCCTTTGACCGAGTATCTCATGACCCAGCCTGGGGCTAGGGCTTCCTTGGTCTGCCTTGTAAAGGAATTTAGCTTGACGGTCGTGAGCCGCCTTGAGGATTATTCGATCATGGTTTCTGACCTAGGGATAGGCCAGATTGACGGCATGGAGCTGTCCCACATGAAGGTCTTGACCCAAATCTTGTGACTTAGGGACCGTTGGATTTAGTAGGTCTAGTTGCATGTCCAGAGTCTGGTGGCCCCGAGCCACCTGCTACTCCATGTTACTCGCAATGGGTGCGTGCGTGGTCTTCCATGTTGACTTTTGGTGACCCCCCACTAGTCATAGCTTGCCTGGGCACAGGTGTGCTTACCCACCTGGGAGTAGGTGGAGAGATACACCCAGGAGAGACGGTTTTTAGGCTGGTTGTCGTAGGGCCTCCCCTGTAGCGGCTCGAGTTCGGGCCGGGAGGAAAACCAGCTAGAGGGCCTGACTTAGGCAGTCAATCAGTGTGTGCACACATGGTCGGGGACTACGGATGCGTGTTGACGAGCATGACCCCGACTAGACCCTTGTTCTGTGGTTACTAGTGCGGTGTCTCAATTTCTACTTGGGGTGAGGGAGACACCTGAGGTACGGACTAAGTCGTCAGTGGATGCATCTGGCCTTGCTTCTAGTGGGCAGTACTCCTGTCACATGAGATGGGTTCCTTCGTGGTTCTTCAGGTGATTTCTAGGTATTTCCCGATATAGAGGTCTAGGGTTTCCGGTAAGCGTTGCCGAGGGTTTTTCCTTAAACGGTGTAGGGTCCATGACAGCGAGATCGTGACCGTGTTCCCAGACCCCGTGGTCTTGGTTTGGGCCTTAGTCAGCGAGGATAGGCCTCCACGACAATGTTGTCGTGTTGTTTCTTCTGGCAGTATAGCCAGGGTTTTCTCGTCAGTCTAGTGGTCCCCCAACTGCTAGATCAGGGTGTGTTTCCGGTACATTAAGAGTAGCTGTAGAGCTGAGATTTTACTAGCCACCGTGTTTGCTATTCCTGCTATTGTTGTCGCTTTCTTTAGCGCTGCTTGTTACCGCCGTTGTTTTATGGTTGGGGTTCTGCGGGACCCCTACTGAGCCAGTGATAGGAGGCCCACCCCAACTTTTCAGGTGTAGCAGTTCCCTCTCGAGGTTCGGAGGTGCAGCGCGGAGGTTCTTAGTTGTCAGCTTGCCGGAGCCGAGTGTTCACTAAATGTTGGGTACATTCCCTTGCCTTAAACTATACTTTTGTTGGACTGGACTCTATAGTTAGATTATTTAGTTTGGTTAATTATATAGTTATTTTCTGCTATATTTCATTATTCTATGTAGCTCCACACACCCCTTTTAGCCCTTCCGAGCCCTCCGCCTCATGGGTGGCGGGCCAGGATTTGAATGGTATCGGGTCCTTCCCAATATCCAGATCTTGGGTCGTTACAAGCAAGGACTTCTCCCCTCAAGGAGAAGTGAACCACTTGTTTAGTGGGTTTACATAGATATATCCTCTTCAAAGGCAGAGTTATGTACAATACACACAATAGTGTTCAAGCCAAAAAAAAAATCAGAGTAAGATATCGGTCTTGAACAGAAAGTAAGGATTAAAGAAGAGGCAAGGAAAGATTAGAATGAAGATCATGTCTGACTTCTTCTTCATGTCAAGCACTCAGTAGTAATGGTGATTGAGACTTGAATTGTCTTTCAACTTCTCTCAACCCATGCAATGTACGCTTGCTAAAAAGATGTGATTATAGATGCACTTGCTCGACCTTGCTTGGCTACTTGGCTAAATGGATTTGTGTATGTTTGCTCTTTCAGCCATTCCAATAGCAGCCGCTATAGAAACTCTACTTCATTTTGCCTATAGCTTCAATTTATACCTCTCTTGTACTATTAGTCTGTTAGATACAGCTTGAGAGACGTTAAGCACATCCTTTGTTTCTGTTAGACTCAGATCGATGTGTATTAGACACATTTGAGAGTGGGAGCAACTTTATTATCCTTGGACTTATAGCTGCGCAGAGGTCTCTTCTTCTTTAAGTTTTCTTGGCTAACACTCTTTATGAGAGGTCTATGAAAGGACATAATACAGATCCTCATTTTTGTTCTTTAAATATGTTTCTAAGAAGAGGATCCTTCTTTTTAGCGTATCTTCTTATAGTGTCCTTTTCGTAGGTTCTCTTTTCCATCTTGGGACTGTCAGACTACAGAGGTTAGAGAAATGTTGCATAAAATATTTGCAACTCTCCTGCTTGTCTTGCACTGTGTCCCTTGAATCTGTCATTGTTAGTACAACTTGAAATAAAATAAATGCTATACCTTTCCTAGTTGTTAGTCAAATGTACATCAAGTTAGAAGAACATAGTACTATAAATTTAGCGACATTTGATGCATTCGAAATTTAAATTTTTACTGTAGGCTGTTCAAATATAGACTTAGTCGATATGTTATCAGTTAGGAGATAATAAGATAGTCGATATGTCTTAGTTCATTTTGTTACACTGACTAGGTAATATACCACAGTTATCAGAAAATATTTTACATTGTAGCTATCAAAAGGTAAGAGATATTATCAGATAGGTTGACAATTAAGTGCAGATAATTGTTTAATCATTATTTTAGTCAGTGAAGAAATTTCTTTCAGTAGGCTGACTAAGATGATTCCATGATAATTTAGCGATCATGAATATAAGGTAATGTGCAGCATCCTGAATTTAATTAATAATAAAATTATGTAGCAATTGGGAGTTTCTTAATAGTAAATTGAATTTCCTCTTAGGCTAAAATTCAACTAATTTATAAAAATCTAAAAAAATTATATTTGTGTAGAGGATCATTTTCCGTGTAGCTTTGTCTTCTAAACCCGACCCAATAGAAAATTTGGTTAGTCCCAATTTCAAGTTTTATCTAGAACTCGGTGTTTTAATAGAGTAGCCCTTGTCCAACCCAATTCAAGCCTAAATCAAGCTCAAATGGGCTTATTCCAGACCTGATCGATCGACCATTGTTAGAGGCCCATTTCCCCTCTATCTCCTATCGAAAACCCTAACCCTAGCCGCCGAAATTAGGTGGATTAACTCGTTGAATTGGTCAAGCGCGAATATCACGCGAGGACTCTCCTCGTCGATCCCTAGCCCTTTACACGACTCTCCTATCAACCCTAACCCTATAAGACGACCCCTAACCCTCATGAGAACCCCCTTTGGGAGTAGCAGTCGCTGGTGTGCTCGACCAAGGCCGAAGACGACGGGTTTTAGAGCGGGTTATTCATCCGATGATAGCATCGGCGTCCCCTTCCTCACTTGATTCAGGTAGATTTTTGCAGGCTAAACCCTAATTAAGTTATACCATCATGAGCGCCTTTGAGTCTTCTTTGTTTTGATAGCGAAAGTCCCAAATTCTGTGTAGTATATCATTCAAAATTTGAGTTTTAGTGGAAGCATGTCACGATTAGGGTTTCAATAGCGTTACTTTCGCCTTATTTTGATCTGAAGTTAGGATTTTGACAGGTTAAAGATGTAATTGAACATGCTATCATGTACGAAATCTTGTGCTCTTTCGATTGACATGGTTTTGCCCAATTTTTATGCAATAGACCGCGTTACAATTAAGTTACAAGCATGGTGTGTCAGAGCTCGCCAAAGGCCATGGTAGAATTCATGGTAGCGGTCTACCAGAAACCGCCATTGGTATTAGCGGCCTCACGATAGACCACCAAATGTCTGTTTTGAATTTAGCGTAATAACAGTCGTTGACCGACCGCTAATCGACATTAGCGGCCCTCTTCTAACCGCTATTAGCGCTCGATTTCCCAGACAGATTGCAGCATGTTCCCTTTTGTTCTCATTAGTTAGACAACATGAATAAGGCATAAACATATCCAATAACTAGGGTTATATGAATTAAATTCTTCCTATGGATTAGAAATGCTGGAAGTTGATCTCTTTTCCCTTCAAGCATGACTTGTCAATCAATCCTCTCTATGAACAAGTAGTTAGTTCTGCATAAATTGATTCATGATTGCCTTAATTTCTACAAATCTATCACTTGTTGAACTTGTTTGATAGTCATGCCACTCTGGTGGTGTTGATTGACCGCATCACACTCGTTTTCAGCATTTCTTAACCTTAATCTTGTAATAGTTGGGACTCTGAGCCGAATACTCCTTCCGTCAGATTAGGACCAATATTATGAGACCTCCGTAAGTCCCCGCGAGTCTGGTATTTCCACTAAGACACCGGGCAGGTTGTACCCTCAAAGCCTGAACCCACCCACTTAATCGAATCGCATTTTGGGCAGCCATGACTGCTCTATCTGTTCCAACCGGAAGACGGCCCTGTTGGGACTGCTAATTGTGTTAGCGGCCACAGGATGACCACTAATTCTGGGTAGCGGCCATGACGCGACCACTAATTGTCTCCTGACTGGCCTGTGTGCCAATTTGCCAAGGTGACTTACCCCTGCTCCAAGTCACTCTAGCCTTGTTCAAGTCGACCTAAGTCCTCTCAGATGCCCTTGGGTTACGTAGACTGAACCCTAGTTCGATCTAACCATACCCAGGCCAACTGAGAACCTATTTAAGTTGACTGTTTTACCATGCTATACCCAGCATGGTAGCGACCCTTCCTGGACCGCCAACTTCTTTTAGCGGCCCTCTATGGACCGTCTTATCCTTCTTATACCGGTTCAGTCTGGACCGTCAATTGCTGCTAGCGGTCTTGGCATGATCGCCACTATGTCCAGAGCTTGTTTTACGTGGTTCCTTGTGTGATGTAGCAGCCATACCAAGGGTAGCATTGGGCTGCAATCTAGTCCCTTCAAGATCCCTTTTGAGGAAATCTTGATTTCCAAGTCATATTCCTATGACTTTTTCCCAAATCTCTATTAGGATAACTCTTGATCTTAAAGATGAGTTACATAAACTAAACCTTAGAATTCTTGGCCGATTCCAATGAATGTCTAGATTTTACTTGGGATCATGGATCCGCCAAATCAGTGCCAACGCATCATTAAGGGCCTGGTCTAGTCCTAGGAGGAGCGCCTGAAAGTACTTGTGTCCCGGGGAGTTTGTAATGACAAGGTGTGGCATTACATTGAGTACTTAGTAGTGTGTGGTCTATGACATTCATTTCCTTCATGAGTCTATTACTCTACATGACTTGCTATACTTGCATGCTTGTTCAGCCAATCCATGGAATATTGTTCTTCTATACTCTTTGTTATTCCCTGAAATTTATATCTATCCACTGTGGCTATTGTCGGTTGTGTTTATTTTATTGTTCCATGTTTCTCGACATGACATTATTAAATTGGCTAATCACTTATACATTGCCTATTATAGAATCTATTGAGCGTTCGATCACCCAGTTGTTCCCCTTTTTTTGGTAGTACTGACGAGGACACACAAACTGATGGGGACGAGCAAGAGTGAAGATTTTGGAGTGAGCCAGTAGAAGTCATGTCGGTGTCTGTCATAGTATAGGTCATGTCGAATTATGTAGTTATGTTAATCAGCAAGAGTTGTAACTTGTTTAGTTATTTCAATTGGGTCGTTATGTAATACGTCGGTTTGGATAAGTGATTGATTAATAAAGTTGGCAGTTTATTTTAATAAGTGTGATATCTTGCATTTTCACATCTATTTTAATTACGTGCTTGCTCTGATTGTCATGAGTGATTATAACTGCTGCATTTCGATTTTTCGCATCAGGACATGACAGTTTTATGGTATCATAGCCTAGGTTTTCTAAGTTCCTATGTTTCTAGAAGTATTAGTAGAACCCGTGATCTTGGTAATGTCTAAGGTTCCACCTAGTAAGATGGGATAGAGACTTGGGTTAAGTTAACTAATAAATTCTAAAAGGAGTTTTGGTAGATCGTTTCTAATTAACTCACCTACGTTGTAGGAATTCTTTGCAATGGCAGCTGAGCGCGCATAGTGGTGAGACATGCAACACATGGTTCAGGGCTTGACTCAGGCCTTACAACAGGTAGAGCAAGGAGGCACGCATCATGGAGCCGGCAATCTTCACCGAAACTTTCGAGGCTTGAATGCCCCGCGTTTTGGTGGCACTACAGACCCTAATGAGGTAGAACATTGGCTAAAGGAGATGGGTCGGATCTTTAGAGTAATGTAGTTTAGTGACCAGGAACGAGTCCTTTTGGCATCATTTTAGCTGGAACGCGATGCACGGGCTTGGTGGGAAGCCGTGGAAGCCACACTCGTTAATAGGCATGCGTCATGGGATGAGTTTAAGGAGCATTTTAATAGTAAATATTTCTCTGATCGTGTGCAAGAGAAGAAGGAGGCGGAGTTCGCTGCTCTGAAGCAAAGAAACCTATCGGTTGTAGAATACGAGGCGTAGTTTGCCCGTTTGTCCCGTTATGCACCACATTTGGTAACCACTGAGAAAATGAAGGCCAAGTGATTTCCAAATGGGTTGAAGCTTCACTATATCAACCAGTTGGCGCCATTAGAAATCCATAATTATGTAGAGATTGTTAAAAAAGCTCAAGTTCTTGAAGATACCATGGAAATGACGGAGCGAATCTGAGGAAGAGACAAGAAGAAGGAACATCCTACTAGTTTCGGGAATTTCAAGCCCACTAATGGCAAGAAGAGGCCGAATGACGGGTCGAGTTCGTCACAGGACAAGAAGCTAAGGAATGGCGGTAAGAAGGCAGGCTCAACCACCCCATCCAAAGCAGTTTGCAAGTATTGTGACCGGCCAGGCCACAAGATGGAGGAGTGCTGGCGCAAGTTAGGCACGTGTGGTGAGGACACCCGAGCCAGAGTACGGCTCGACTCAGCGAACTGCCAGTATCGGACACGCAGCATGACTCGGTCGACACCGACCACTTTATGGCTGGGGACAGTCTGGAGTCTCCACCGAAGCTTTGACACTTTAGTACGTATTAGGTTGTATTTGGTTTGTATTTGGCATGTACTTTGGTTTGTATTATTTTGGGTTCCAAAATGGGTTTGAATTCAAATTCCAAGGAGGGAAAATGGAGCCCATAGATTTGAAAGTTCAAATGGATTCAAATTCAAACTCTAAGGAGGGAAGATGGAGCCCATAGATTTCAAATGGGTTCAAATTCAAACTCCAAGGAGGGAAGTTGGCGCACATACTCTATATATTGCCATGTATTCCCCCCTAGAGGGATTTTAATGAATGAATGAATGAATGAAAACCATCATATTTTCCCAAGAGCCTATCCTTCTTCTTCCTCCCATCCAACCCTAGAGGGTGCAACTCCTCTCTTCCCATCTCTTTCCCTCTTCTTCCTCCTCTCTAGGGTGAGACTCCCTATGGTTTATTACAGGTTATTGGCTGCTCCAACAGCAGGGAGGTGACCTCCCTGTCTTCTCCCCATGCCAAGAGTTCATATGTCCAAGAGTTCCTACAAGTTCAAGGGAGATAGCCGTTGCTGCCCTGCGCACCAGTCTGGGTTGTATGCCTGCAGATTTGGACCGCAAAGACGAGGTTGGCACCCCATGTTCCCGTCCTCAAATCCCATCACCCTCTTCATGACTTTTCTTTCTCTCCATGTCCCCCACACTTCCTGAAAATCCCATGCCCTAATTCGCCTAGTACCATAAGTTGTCTTTATATCCCTTTTCCCTACGCGGGCTACCTCTGTGCAGACCTGCAGAAACCAGAGCCCAGGCGATCCGCCTGGTAGGCCTCCTTCCCGTCCTCTGATCCCATCCACTTATTCATAGATTTTATTACCCTACCTGTCCCCCAACCTCTCCTGAAAACCTCACCTCAAAATTCTCCTTGGCCGAAAACTTCTCTTTGGAGCCATTTTGGTCGCGCAGACTACCCCTGTGCCGCCCTACCGGGATAGTGTTCAAACCCCTCCAAAAAGATAACCCCCAAATCATCTCAAAATGACCAGGGATTTTGAGCATTGCAAATTCACATCTTAAACCCCTCTCCAGAATTTTCTTACAATTTCTAGAGGCCTTTTCCCCTACTTACCACGTCCATCCTCAGTCCCTCAGTTCTGACTGCACTGAATTGCAAAACTGAGCTCAGTTTGTCTTTCCCTCCCATGCTCAAAACCTCCATTGTACACCACCCTGCCTCTGCTACCCAGTAATCCCACGTCTATCAGCTATCCACTAGAGAAAACCCCACCCCATTCGCCTCCAGGAAGCCCCAGTTCCAGCCCCATCTGTGGTCCCATGTCCCGCTGCCAACAGACAAACCAAATCACGCAGGGTCTGCTTCAAAATTCGCCAAGGCTACCACAGTGCTCCGTTGCAGTCGCCGCTCGACCGACATCCCTGGGACATCCCCCGCAGCGTCCAAGCAAGTTGTGTGACCAGCGGACGTGCTAAAGGTGGCGTACCAAGCTCATCTTCCTGCTCCTTCCCTACACGTGCGCAGACCGGCCTGCATTCTGCCCTCCGCTCGAGGCTATTTCGGAGGTCCCCGTTGGCCCCGTCGACTTCCAGCTTCTTCACTGAGGCTTGTCATCCACTAAAGCTTACCTCTAGGGACGTTGGCGCCATCCTCGGCCCCCATGACGTGCCATCCTTGCCGCTGGTCCCTGTTCGTACCGGTTCATAGCGGTTCGTGGATGATGAGCTACACCGACCCATGGCCCGTCACCCCACTTTGCACGACCCCTGGATTACTGTGTAGCCTTTTACCTCTCTGCGAGGGGTGGGCTTTTGTTTAGGTTGTACTTGTTTAGCTATTGTATCGGGTGGTTGTGGATTTGGTCGGGTTTCTTCCCCACGTCCCGAGCGTGGAGGTACGCGTCCGCTCCCTCCTTGGTTAGTTTGCTTATTTAATATTTACTCTTGATGCCGCTGCTTGTGAGATCATAGGTGTGTAGCTACCATATTTACTTATATCGCTGCCACAGTGAGAGAGTGTGACCGTCCCGCTAAAGTCCCGCAATCAATGACACCCAAGAGCGGGGTGAATTGGGTGATAGCAATTTTTACGAAAACTTTTGGCTTTTTATAAAATATGTGATAAACAATAATTAGCAATGTGAAAACAAATAAATCAATTCTCTTAATCTCTCCGTTCCCACATGACCATACAATGAATATAATCAAACCACACAAATAACACATAATGCACAGTGGTGTTTAAGGTGGTTCGGATGCAACGACGGTAATCCTACGTCCACCCCTCACCAAACCCGGTGAGGCTTCACTAGGGGATAAATCTCCAAATGGAGACAACGCTCCAACCACACACGCAGGACAACGCCTGCCCACACACACACAGGGACGCACCCCAACACACACACACACAGAGACGAGGTCTCCAACACGATCCAACAATCGGATCAACAACACACACACTTGCTGCGACAGATGTAGCACTATACACACACAAACACTATGATCTGAATAAAATCACACACACACGTAGATCTAGGAAGACCTACGCACACACGAATGGAACACGACGACCACATGACCACGGATCTACCTTGATCCACACACACACACGAATGTTTACAGTTTATATGGAACACGAATCTGAAACTATAAAACACAAAACACAAATGCAAATAAACCACAATTTAGAAAGCTCCTGATTTGGCTCCCCTTGAAGATATGTTACAGATCTTTACGTTGATTCCTTCTTCACTTGAATAACCTTCCTTTGATCTCTTCTTGAAACTCTTGAATTACTTCTTCTCTTGATTGGAAGTTTCTTGGCTTCAGATGGTGCTTGATAGTCTCCCCCTTGATCTCTCTTTGTTGGTTGCTTGCTCCTTCAATTCATTGGAAGTTGATGGCTTCAGATTTACCTTCAATGTGTTGAGGAAGGATGAAGAACTTCAGCTCGAAGCACCGTTCACGGAGGTGCTATAGTACCCGTGAATCTCCTCCTCTAGCCTCCCTTGATCTCTCTTGATTCCCTTTAAGCATTAGGGTTTCTAACCCTCTTGTATGTGTTTTATAGCATTCGAATGGTCTATGGAAACCCCCCAGACCAGATCCACATTTTGTGGGTGATTGGGTGACTTTAGGATTAAAGAAATCCCTGGAGAATGGCTCTTCTCGAAGTGGAAAACAAAGTCAACAATTGATGGCTCGGGGCTGGCGGTCGACCTGTGGAAGCCGGCGGTCGACCGCTACTGAGAAACCTACAGACGGTTGGTTCCTGGGAATCCCAGTCGACCGCTACCGGGCTGGCGGTCGACCGCCACTGAGAGACCGGTAGACTGGGGGTTGCTGGCAGGGGCTGTCGACCGCCCCTGTGCTGGCGATCGACCGCCAGCTGGGCAGAACTTGGGTTTCCCCAGTTCACTCCGTTAACCATCTAGCTCAGTCACTTAACTCCTGTAGCAGCCCGTTCTCATCTGTGGCATCAACCTTGACAGTCTTGAAGGTGTCAACTGAGTCTTTGACCTGCAAACACATGGATAATTTATTAGAACTATAGCTCAACCATCCAAATAATAAATGCTTGAAGTTCATGCAAACCATTTAAGCATTTATCAAGGGGCGCTGCCCCCTTGACTCCCGTAACCTGACCGGGCAGGTCGATCCCCGCGACCTGACCGCGCAGGTCGATCACGGGCGAGGGCGCACGAAGGCTAGTTTTGCAAGGGCTTGAAACCTCATGAACTAGGTGCATATGAACACTTTGAAACATACATGTTCTGAGGTAAGGATAAAGTTCTGGGCTAAGAATCAATAGATAAAACTCAATCATCCCAAGTAAATTATTCATGAAATAACCTCATGGAACACTCAATACCAAGGAGTGTATAACAGGGTAAGAGCCTTACCAATGGTTCATGATAGTACATGACATATACCACATGTTTTAGATTGTAGAGGAGCATGGTGATTATCCACATGTTTGGTTCACCAGGTGACTGCCATGAGTTTAATCCTGCAAACAAGATAGTCAGGGTTAATACCATGCTTGTTCACATTAAAGAGGTTATGGAATCTCTTGCCTCTTGTAACACCAATCATATGCAAACCAAGGATCAAGACCATGTAATCGTTGCCATTTGCCATCCGAACCATGCAAGTTTAGTTATCATCACGTAATCACACATTAAGTTTAGTGATCATCAAAACCATAACTCAACACCCGCGACTCATCCGAATCGCTAGCGTGGAGTGACCACCCTAGACCCTGCCGGTTTCTCAACTGTGCGGATCGGCGCACTTACCTCTATTGGGGCACTTGTTAGTTTGTGTCGCTTGTTGAATGGCGTAGTCTTCCCTCTTGGGAACGTCTTGTGTTGAGCCTACATTGCTAAATATATGGTGTCGTTGCTGGTCTTAGTTGTCCATCAATCTCATGGTGGCATAGAGTCCTAGCTCGCATAGCATCTCGCATCAATTTTTGGTATCAGAGCCATAGGTTGTCTAGGGTGCATTTGAGTCTGCATTCTACCCCCTTTTGTCCCTTAGAGTCTTGCATTATTTTGCATAAAAAAAAGAAGAAGAAGAAATTCCCTTGCATTTAGTTCCATTGCATGCCCACTTGGCGTGGTACCGATTACCAACGCCCAGTCCCGATGGTTGACCCTACGAATGCGGCCCCTAGTGACTTCTCCCTTCAGCATATGATGCATGCTCTCATGAATCGGATAGATCAGTCCGATAAGAGCTTTAGAGATCATGCTGCATTCATGAAGGGCCGGATGAAGGTCATGGAGGACCGGATGTAGGCTTCCGACCGGACCATTCAAGTGTTGAGTTATGGTTTTGATGATAACTAAACTTAATGTGTGATTGAGTGATGATAACTAAATTTATGATTGATTACACATGTTCTTGATGATTGTGTACATTCATGTTTAAATATGATTGAGATGGCAAATGGTAATGGTACATGGTCTTGATCCTTGGTTGTTTGAATTATTTTTTATAGAGGCAAGAGGTTTCATAACCTCTTTAATGTGAACAAGTCCTTGTGCAATTCATGATGTATTAACCTTGAATATCTTGCTTGCATGATCAAACTCATGGCAGTTGCCTAGTAAACCTAACGTGTGGATAAGTACCTTGCTTTTCTACAATTCAACACAGGTGGTATATGTCATTTACTGTCAAGAACCATTGGTAAGATTCTTACCTTATTATACCATCAATCTCACCATGGGTATTTCATATACCTTTCCTTTTATAGACTTCATTCATGGTATTTGAGGTTCGCGATGGTTGCACGAATTGATAGCTTACAAGGTTGAATGCATAAGTTCTTGAATGCAAAAGTTCCTTATTCTAATCAATGACAAATGCTCAAATGGTTTAAGCTTTCCAAATGTATAACCTAAGTTAAACCAAACCCAAAATGCATGGAATTGATGAGGACATGAAGCTCTTGACTTATGGACAAGTTTCATTGGGCTAACTATTCATTTTTGCAGGTCTGGGCAACTTTGGTCAACCAACGAACCTTGGCCGGTCGACCAGAATTGACAGAACCTAAAAAATCTCATTTCTGCAGGTTTCGTTCGACCGCCACCGTAGGGTCGGTCGACCGTTTTTGCCAGAACCAAAATTGTTATGTCTGCAGACAGTTCCGGTCAACCGACCCAGTGCCGTCGGTCGACCGACAGCCCCGAAGCCCCCAATATTGACTTCATGTTTCAAGTTCGTGGAGAGGTCTTTCTTCCTATTTGTTTAATCCCAATGACCCCAATTAAACCATGATTTGTGGATCTGGTCTGGGGCATGTCCATGGACCATTCAAGGGATATAAAACATCTCATTGGAGCCATAAACACTAACCATCTAAGAGATCAAAAGGGAGGCTGTCCAAGGAGGAAGGAGAGGGTACTGTAGCTCCGTGAATAGTACTTCGTGTAGCAAGATCTTCATCTATCTCCAACCCATTCAAGGTACTTCTGAAGCCAACAAGCACTTATGAAGTGAAGAAGAGAGCAACCAACAAAGAGAGATCAAGAAGGAGGCTATCAAGAAGCAAGCAAGGGTTTCAAGAAGAGATTAAGGGAAGGTTGTCCAAGTGAAGAAGGAAGAGTACTGTAGCAGTGAACAGTACCCCGTGCAGTAAACTCTACATCTACTCCAAGGCCATTCAAGCTTAATCTGAAGCCATTCAAGCGAAGAAGGAATCAACGCAAAGATATGCAACATACATTCAGGGGTAGCCAAATCAGGAGCCTTCTAAACTGTGGTTTATTCATTTTTATGTCTTGTGCTTTAAAGTTTCAGATTTATGTTTCTTATAAACTGCAAACATCCGTGTGTGTGGATCAATTCAGATCCGTGGCCGTGTGTGGTCATCGTGTTCCATTCGTGTGTGCGTAGGTCTTCTTAGATCTGCGTGTGTGTGTGGATTTATCCAGATCTTAGTGTTTGTGTGGTTGGAGTGCTGCATCTGTCGCAGCAAGTGTGTGTGTGGTTGATCCAGCTGTCGGATCGTGTTGGAGACCTCATCTCTCTGTGTGTGTGTGTGTGTGTGTGTTGGGGTGCGTACCCGTGTGTGTGTGCGGGCGTCATCTCGTGTGTGTTTGGAGCGTCATCTCCATTTGGGGATTTATCCCCGAGTGAAGCCTCACCGGGTTTGGTGAGGGGTGGGCGTAGGATTGCCGTCGTTGTATCCGAACCACCTTAAAATTACCGTGCATTATGGTTTGGATTGTGTGGTGTGTTTCAATTCTTCTACCTCCATTCTACATGAGTGTTAGTGTAAATTGTTGTTCCGGATTTATCCACGTATATCTTGCTTAATCCATATCATCATCTAATTAAGTTTGTTAAATCCAATTTGTGAACAAACAGTTTTGAACCTCTTGATTAGCATTGTATCACATTCTTTAAAAAGGCCAAAAGTTTTCTTAAAATTTGTAAACACCCAATTCACCCCCCTCTTGGGTGACATTGATCGCGGGACTTCAATTGATATCAGGACAAAAGCTCGATTATTTATAGATCTAATGATCTAGAGAGATCCAGATCAATAACTACCTATATGTACACCTTGAATTCTCCACCGGTGTTTGATGGTTCCAAATTTGATTTGTGGTTAGGAAGAATGTGCAGTCTTGTCAACTCATATGACCCAAAGCTATGGAAGCTTATTTCACATGGTCCTTATGAGCTGCCTAAAGACAAATCTGTTTGGACCGCAGATTATAAGTTTAAACATGATCAAAATTATTTAGTTTAAAAGTTGCTTACTGCCGCAGTTGGTTCTAATCACTTTCCCTTTGTCTCCCATTGCAGATCCATGAAGGAAATATTGGATAGATTAGCAAACTTCAAGGAAGAGCATGAAGACGAATGTCTTGTGACTGGCACGAGTGATCAAGGAAGTGATCAGCAAAGTGGATCAAGCTCAAAGGTAAATTCTAACTCTGATAATGAAGATGAATTTAGCTATGAAGATTTGTTGATTGCATATGATGATCTTGCTGATAAATACAAGAAGGAAAAATCTGAAAATAAAAAACTAAAAAGGAATGCTGAACAAAATAACTGTAATTCCTCATGTAAAGAATGCCCACACTTGAAGGAATTGATCAATGCTCATATGTTCGATCTTAAAATTCACAAAGATCAAATTTGCTCCTTGAGAAATGAAAACAAAGAGCTGAGAGAGAGAATAAGTCTAATGGACAATGGTCAAAATGAATTTGATCAAAAGCTTGCAAGAGAAAATGAGAAACTGAAGGAATTGAATAGTGCTATTTCTAAAAAATGATAGGATCGGTGCGATGGATACAGAGGGGGGGTGAATGTATCCCTCTTCAAAAATGCCCAGATTAAAACCAATCAAAGACAATTAGATAGAAATCAACTGAACTGCTCTCTTATCACAACCGTGGACTGAGAAGCTCAGACTCACAAATGAGTTCTAATTCTTCTGAGCGAAAGAACAAACACTTCACAATCATATAAGCTCCCAAGAAAATCACAACAAATCAACCATGCATAACATGTGAAGGGGAGATAGAAGACAAGGAGCAAACGCACAAGCCAAGCCACGGCACAGATAATTTTTTAGGTGGTTCGGTCACCAAGACCTACATCCACCCCTCACTCCAAACCGGAGTGAGGCTTCCACTAGCTAATGCTAGAACCGCAGATTCAGTCTGCAACAGGTGCTGCCTAACAGCTTGACCAGGGGAACAACCTCCCCTCTTCCTCCAAACTGGAGGGAACCACTAGTGACACCCAGTCACTAGCAAACCAGAGATCGAAGTCTCTCTTCCTCCAGACCAGGAGGGAACACCTGGACTTGTAACCCACAAGACCAGAACCGGAGACGAATCTCCCTTCCTCCAAACCGGAGGGGAACCCACAAGTGACACCCAGCCACTTGCAAACCAGAGGTCACGGACCTCTCTTCCTCCACACCAGAGGGAACCCCGATCTCAAACCTGAGAATCGGAAAACATAGTGACCAAATGAAAAGGAAAAATAAGAAATGAAAAATACACAGCGATCAGAAAGCTGTAAAGGATAATAACATAGATGTGGCTCCCATGGAGCTGACTGGCCTGGATTTGATCCACGGTCCAGTAGACAGATCTTCAATAGAGTCTTCTTTCTTCTTCTCCACGAACTCTCTCTCTTTCTCTTTTTCTTCTTCTGCTTTCATACTCTGCCTCTCTGCCCCTCCTCTCGTTTCTTCTCACTATGTTCTCTCTTTTCTTCTTCTGCTGGATCTCTTTCTTCTTCTTCTCTCTGCCTCTCTGCTGCTCTCACCTTCTTCTATCACAGTCTTGATTAGTCTTCTCCAGATGGAGAAGGCTTCTATTTATAGCAGCAGTAGATGTAGGGCGTGTGCAGGGCTTGTGCCCTCTCTGTCCAGATAACCTAGGATCACGTGCCAGGTGCCAACCTCGGATCACGTGCCCATTCATCAGCCTGTACAATGACAGAGTTACTTCAGTCGATCAACAAAGAATGTATAGACTTAATAAAATAATGCATGAATAAGCTTGTATGAAGAATAGACTGTACAAACTTCAGACTCAGCTGCGAACTGAGCTAAAGAGTGTATAGACTTGAATGCTTGGAAAGGATTGTATAGACTTCGTCTTGAAGGAGATGCACATATGCACAATGAACATGGATTGAAAGACTAAGCCACGAGCAGAGCTTGTATAGACTTGCTGAACAGTAGCATAACCATATCAGCAGTAAATGTGCAGACTTTGTATTGAAGGATGCACAATAGAATGAAAGTATGCACAATGAATGCATGAGATGCTCAGACAAGCTGTCACCGAATGTACAGACTTTGTCTTAGTGTTTATGCATGAGTCTGTCAATGAATGTACATACTTTCTATGCTGTATGCACAAGACGCTAAGAGAGACACTGTATAGACTTAACAATGCATGGACTATGCACATAGACGCAGCAAGACTCTGTGAGCGCCAAGCAGATGTACAGACTTTGCGAGCGCCAGGACCATGTACAGACTTAGAATGAACAAAGCACACGATGTATAGACTTAGGCAAACGCTGTACAGAAGGAGATGATGCATGCTGTACAGACTTAACACTGCATTCTAGCCAAAACGCTGTACAGACTTTGGATGCTTGTGTATGCATGAGGGCAATGCATTGTATAGACTTAGCGATGTAATGGACATCAATGTATAGACTTTGTGATGCACAACCATATCCAATGTATAGACTTCAATGCAAAGGTTGGAGTGTGACGGATGTATATACTTCACCTAAGCAAGGGCTGTACAGACATTGGAATGTACAGACTTTGCCAAAGTATAGACTTTACTTCGTGCAAGCTACAGGACAATGTAGGCTGTACAGACTTTGAGAGACAATGCAATGTGTAGACTTAGCGTGTGCTGTGAACAATGTATAGACTTTGCGTGGATGACCAGACAGTGTATAGACTTGCACATATGCATGAACAAGTGGCGATGTACAGACTTGGCCAATGTGCAGACTTGAAGCAAGGAGACGATGTGTAGACTTGGCCAATGTACAGACTTGAAGAAATGCATGCACTTACTATGTTATGCTTGGGATGTGCAGACTTCGTGGATGTATAGACTTAGTTAACGAATAGATGCATGAACTATGCACATGCATGAAGAGTGTACAGACTTGCATGAGACGCTGGGTAAGATGGTGGATGTATAGACTTGGGCTGTACAGACTTACTGTATGTAATGCATGCGAATGTATAGACTTGTATGAGACAACATGAGACGCTCAGACATGAAGCACTATGAGACGCACAGAGAGACGATGGAGTGTATAGACTTTATGTGCAATGCAGAGGCTGTACTAACTTCGTGCGTGTGCTAAGACAGTGTATGGACTTGATAAATGATGTGTGCACAAGGAGAGACGATACATGAGACGATGCATGCACAAGGGGTGTACAGGCTTGGTCTTACAATGTGTAGACTTGGCCAACTATCAACTGATGGATGTATAGACTTTAAGTGTGCATATGCCAAGACCATGTACAGACTTAGTGTCTCATGCAACCAGACAAGTGAATGCACAGATAATGTACATACTTAGTGCAAACGTGATGTGCAGACTTTGTAGCATGCAATGTATAGACTTGATATCAAGGAATGCATTGGCTGTACACACTTGAAGTAATGCAAAGGCTGTACAGACTTCAATGTAAAGACTTTGAACATGTGTGCTGACAATGTATAGACTTGATCTATGAATGAGCCAGTGAAGCACATCAACCACAATCGTATGTATAGACTTCAAATACCATTTGATGAACAGAATGCTTCAAGACATTTTCAAGGGCAATCACCAACAGAAATGTTCATTTGATTAAAAACAACAGCAAGTCATTAATGCCATTATCAAAGAATGACTTATGAATATTGACATCATCAAAACCATAGAGACACAACAAAAAATTGCTTGCCTTTGAAAAAGGAAAATCTGTGAATGTTGATAATCTGAAAAAGTGCATGCGTTGCTACAAGAAATCGAAAGTCATAAAACCATCAATGCCACTCTACATGAACAAGTCAATTCTTGTGAAAATAAGATGGTTTCCTATTAATTGCACATTGCATCTCTTGAATCTGAAATTCTTGATCTGAATGCTTCATTGTCTAGGCTTGTGAAAGGAAAAGAAAAATTGGATAAAATCTTGGGGACTAAGGTGAATTTTTAAAGGGAAGGGTTGGGCTATAATCCTGTAAAAAAAGAATTTTGAAAAAAAAGTTTACACATCTTTTGTTCGCAGCTCTAACATAGCCAACACATCAAATGAGTCTCTAAATCAATCTTCCTCACAGACAACAAAAAGATCAAATGAAAATCTAAAAAAGAAAAATTATGTTGCACACACACATGCATCTACCAAGAAAATCAATTTGCATCAAAAACCCAAAAATGCTGCTAGCACCTCCATGCATGTTAAACATACTTCTGCCACACACACAAGCACCTAGAAAGAAACTCTCATGTTTTTATTGTGGAAAACATGGACATGTCATGCATGATTGTTTTATGATGAAGAATGATGATTTAGAAACATGTAGGAAAAGAATGAAACCTTTTACAAATGGGAAACAAGAGTGGAACAAAAAATCACATGCTTCAAAGAATCCTCACACTTTTAAGTATTCAAAGTCATGTTGCAACTATTGTTGTAAATTTGGACATATGGTGCATGGTTGTTTTATGAAGAAAATTGATGATTTGAATGTTGTCAAAAATTGGAAACCACATGCTTATGTTACTGCTAACCCACAAGGACCCAAAAGGATTTGGGTACCTAAGAATGTCAAATGAGAAATCTATTTTGCAGGTGTGCCTTGGAAATATGAAGCATGAAACATACTTTCAATAAAGAAGTTAAGGCATACGGGTCAAGTGACATAAATCAGGTTGAAAGAAAAATCAAAAACTGAATTTGATTTCTCATGTGATATCCCTCTTACTCTCTCCATTAAAAGTGCTATGTCTTATTTTGCCTTATACTGAATCCTATGATAATGCATATGTTGTATATAAGTTGCACTCATGGCAGTTGCTTGCATATCTGTGTGTATATCACTTGTCACATAGCATATTGTTGAAGAAGAGGTTGGAAACCATCAATTTCACTACATATATTGAGTTTGTATACACCTTTATGTTTGCATACACCTTCACATTCTATCATAAAATTTTTTAACATTGTGAACTCATGTAAGAATGCATTGCAACTTCCATGTCTTCATCACACATCCATGACTGCATATAGCATTAGAATTTTTTGGAACATATTGCATTCATGCACACATTAAGGGGGAGCAACCACATTTGTAATATAGGCTTAGTGTTTAGGTTCATGCCTGAGTCATGCATCAAGTTTGAAACTATTAAGGGAATATTAGTTGTTAAAGGGAATTTGACATGTCGTTGTTAATAAATTTGAATCAAAATTGACAAATCAAGTCTTTTTGCCCTTGGATGCAGATTACACTCCCAAAACCCAAATGATGATGGACCAGTCATGGCCAAGCTTGAATCAACTGGAAGAATACCCTGCAAGGATGAAAAATGAAGAGATCCTTCTCAATTGGTATCAGGAGATGGGTAAGGATGTTCTTGTAGAACAACCTCCAGGATCGACTCAAGTACAAACTGATGAAAGTCCTTGTACGTGCTAAAGTAATTACCCAAGGCATGGTATGAAAGGCTCGCATCTTTTTGATTGGGAATGGGTTAAATAGGTAAAGGTTGATCAAACACCTCTCACGAGATAAATCAGGTAAAAGACATTTTAGTGATTTAAGTATATGTGAATGATATTTTTGTTAGAACTACTAATAATGCCTTATGTGATCAATTTGTAGGGATTGTGCAAGGAGATTTTAAAATAAGTGAACTGAATTCTATTTTTCTCTAGACTGCAGGTGGACGACTTGGAAGATGATGGATGCTCAAGGCACAAGTATTGAGAATTATCTCCTAAGCTCTATTTGAAAAACTCACACTTGCTTCAACCAAATCTCCATGAATAAGAAAATAAAAAAAAACCGTTTTTGCCATTAGAATGCAATTGCACTTTTCATGAACCATCATTACATACCTGCATTTCATGAATCTGATCCGTTTGTTTATCATTGCATGACTACATGGTATATCAAATGGTGACTTGAGGAAGGGCAAGTCATTCTTGTCTGAAGACTATCACCATGTGTGAGAATGTCCCTCCGTCTGGTACCATGAGTCACATGTTCATTTAGGTCATAGGTTGCATGATTTTCAAAACATAAAAATGTCAATTGTGTAAATTGTGCACATAGAAAGGGGGAGCTTATTTTTTAATGAATGATTTGGAATTGTGAGTCTAACTCATCCTTATGGACTTCAATCTCTTGCCTATTGCTAAAGCTAAATTGGTCATAACTCTATGCACATAAGGTGAATATCTGAAATTCATGCAATGGCCTACAGTCACCTTGTGATGTTTTTCATATGACATGTATTGATTCTAAAAACTTGACCTGTTATTACCCTATACTGCTGTGATGAACATGTCTGAATGGTTGAATAGAATTGAAAATCTTGAGAAGTTTGTGTGAAGTGATTAGCTTTTGAATATTTCTCATTTTGAATTAGATGATCACATTTGAGTTTAACTGCACATCTGGTATATCAAATGGCGTTTGTGGAAGAGTGGATTATGTCCACTTGGAAGCATTCCCTATGCGTGAGCTGGGTCTTCGAACCAAAATCTCCACCTCGTACCAGATCATGACAATTGTGATTGGCTTGTGAATGGTTGATTTGTGAATAAATCCTTGACCTGAGCTAATTATATTGAAAATATATTTTTGATCAAATGATCTAAACATTCGGCTTGTGGATGAATTCTCATTTCAAATTTGTGAAATGCTCTTAAAAATCTGATTTTGAACAATTCTAAAAATTGGGTTGCACTGCTTCATTTTGATCATTTTATGCACCCTTATTCATAAAGGCCATGTCATGAAAAATATTTGTTGAATCATTAATAAAATGTTAATGCTTCAATGAAGAATTTGTCTCACTGGTTTAAAAATCAAGCTCTTGTAGGTTGCCTTTGTATATTGCATTGCATTCTTATATGCCCATAGGTTGCATCGCATTAGAACTCATGCATTAGCTGCATTTAGTTCATTCAAATTGGTATCCATTCAATTGGTATCAGCATTTTTGCATCACATTGCATAATTACATTACATGTTGCATACATTCCTTTGTGTGATTGCTTGCTATTATATGTTATTCACCCCCATCCTTGGATTTTATATGACTTATACTTTCTTGATAAATAATGTTGCATTCGAGTCATTATTGGAGTGTTTCATGTCATACACTCTGGGGAGTTCATATTTCATAAGTGCATCTATTTAGGGGGAGCTGCACTGTTATGTGTTCATGACAATTTCGGTATACATGCTGAATCAAATTCGCACACTTTATGCACAAAATGTGAAAATGAGTGTTTAAGATAAGGATATATGAATTTCTTTTCAACACTCTCGAGATGTTAAACTTACTACATGTATGTTGAAGAGACAGTTGAGGAAAAAGCTACCTACCTATCCTTATTTGAAAAATTAGAAATGAAAAAGAATGATAGAGCAATGCTCAGTCTCTGATGTGACACGATCCCTCGGACCTAGATTCGTAAGCAAGCAATCGATCGATGAACCCACTCTAGCGGACTCACCCTTGTAATGCACACTCGGTTCCGTAGACGGACCGACGATAGTGGAGAGGGTCCGAGGAGGGACCTCACCTTTCTAGGGATTTGATTTGCTTGGGATGAACCCCTAAGGGCCTAGGATTCCCAATTCCGTGGGCGGCCAGCACGCCAAGGGCGTGGGTTGTAGGGTTGCACTTTCAACTCACTCCGCGGTGGTCACACAATTCAATGGAGTTTGAGATCGGGCGCTCACCTCACCGCCGATGGGCAACTAGAAATGATACTAAGACAAGCAAAAGTAAAACCAGCAGAGGAAGTGACCAGAAGCTCACCTGATCGGCGTGAGGATGCTGATCCCGGCCGGAGACGAGGGCGAGCGGGGAAGCGTGGGCTACCCGCACGCCGCGCCGATGACGCTTCGGCCGCTTACCTGCTAGTACAATCACTACACCCTCACAGAGGGGGTGGACTCTGGGTGGGGATGATTAATTACAATCAAAACTACCTCCACGTAGGGAGGGGCGGTCAGCCGGCCAGGCAAGATCGGACGAAAAGCTAAAGGAGTCGTCGAAAGAGGACTTCGCGGATTCTGCCCGCTTTTGGAACTGCCTGATAGTTACTCGCTGTTGGCGCTGCCACGGGTTCTCCCGAACTTGGAATTCGTCGAAACTAGCGCTCATACTTCACTGACTGATCCGGGAGGGCTTCTAAATTTTCTTGTGGGTTTGAGGCCTCGTTGACGGGCCGGGGCAGGTGCTGTACCGGTGCTGCTCTGTTCTGGCTCTGACTGGTCCCAGGATGCTGTAGCAGGTTGACAAACTCGCCACGAACTCCCCCGAGATCCGAATGATGCAGGACCAGAACGGACGCGAGCGTGAACGAGTCTTCTTCGATCCGCAACCAAGAAGAGCACCAGAGAGGTCGGAGTCGAGGAACCAGCCCGAAGAGTGGGGGGGAATCAGGACTATCTCTGACTGGCCGGACCTACGTACCTGAGGGAAAATAATTGGAACGGGGTACTCTGAACTCCAAATGAGACTCCGCTTGTTTTGATGGATAGGGGACTGGTAGAGGTTCATCCTGGTAAAATAGTGCTCCAAGGGGAGCTGGGGTGTGGTTGCAGTAGATTCTGAACTGAGGCTCTGGTCTCTGCTCAGGTGCCGGATGTGCAATCGGGCAAGAACGGACGTCGCGGATGGCTCCAACTTCGGAATGAGGCGGCATCACCTCGCCTGCGAAGCTGACTGGAAGAGCTTTCCTGAAATATATGATACACCTCCAGAAGATGAGCGGTGAAGATGTGGCTACCTCTGCAACTTGACCCTTGACTGCTGCCTGCGAACTGAGATGAATTGGGAGGTGATAGGTGATGGGAAACGGGGTAGATGGGATGGGAGATGGGGTGGATGGGTGTGGGGGCAACCCTGGGCTGTGTGGGGGTCTGGTAGAGGGTGATCCAAGGTGTGGGAGGGGCAGAATGGGGGCTGGAAGATGGTCTAGCAGGTGGAGGAAGGGGGAGCTACGAATTTGGGTTGGGAAGGAGAGAGGGAAGGAGAGATCTCTCCCAAGGTTGGAATGTGACTTAATGGGGGTTGTTAATGGGGGTCTTGGGGATGGGAAGGGGTGTGTTGGGAGATGGAGAGGTGTGTTGGGGAAGGGAAGGGGTGGCTTGGGGAAGAGGAAGGGTTGCTTGGGAGAATGGAGAGGTGCCTAGGAGAGGGGAATTCCACCTAGGAGTTGGAGGGGAATTGAATGAGTGTATGGGGAAGGGGGAGGGGTCTTAATGAGAGATGAATGGGAAGGAGAGAGAGAGAATTTTGAAATTGGGGGTGGGGAGGAGAGAGAATGGGGTTTGTCCCCTTTAGAGAGAGAGAGAAGAGAGAGAGAGAGAGGGGGGGGAATCGACCCCTTAGAGAGAGAGAGAGAGATTCTCACAATTGTAGTGAAATTTCAAATTTTCTTTCAACCATTCATTAGCTTCAAATGGAAGAAATGAGGTCCTATTTATATGGATCCCACAATTTACAATAAGTCCATGACTTTTACACTAATGATAAGAAACCAAGGGGAAGGGGGGGCGCCCATGGGCCTAGCCCATTGAATTGGGCCCTTTAACCTATCAAACCAACATAATGACTTAAGACCTAGGTAAATGACTCATTAACCTAGGTACTAGACTTAAATAAAAGGAAAATTACATGATGAGAAAATAAAAATTACATCATATGACTTGAAATAAAGTGACGAACAAGATGAAGCACAGCTGGCAAGCATCAGGATCCTCGAACAAATGAGATCGCCGGTGATGTCCCCATCAGTCTCACTGAGTAAATTGGGCACATGTCACCTGAGACGTGATGTGGTTCAGTTCTGTAAAGTGTTGACTAGAGTACCTCTGTTCAAAATAAGGTGAAATGGTTCAGTATTCTGAGTAACCGGAGATTCTGGCATGAGCTCCATGCGTCTACTCGGTAAAAAAGAATTATTTGAACCTGATCATTCTTAGAAAAATTCTGATTATCTGTGTAAAATTGTTGCGGTAGAGCGAAGCCTCCAATACGATGTTCTCAAAATTAAAGTGTAGTCTGTAAAATATCTCCTTGTGTTGATCTAAAAATCTGAATATCCATAATACAACTATCGTTTTTCATGTTACTCACTCACACATTTGGAAATTTGATTTATTATGTATTCAGAAAATTGATTGACTGCTTTAGCAATTGCATGTATCTCCTATATGATTGCACAATCTCCTAGGTGTTACATATGAACATTCCAGTTGTTATGACTCTCATGCATCCTTCTTATCCCATTCCCCTCTTAAATAAGTACGGGGGAGCTATGTTGCATGTATATATAAGTATTTGTTTGATTGTACATCTCATATGGCATCACTTACATGTGTTGCATTTCATGCATTTCAAATCAAAATTTAAAAATCTGAAAAATTATGAAAATTCAAAAATTAAATGGACTTCAAATGCTTCACACTTGCTCAATAAGTTTTTTTTCGGCATTGAATGGCCAATAGGGAGAAAGATTGGAATCATATTGATTGTTGGTCCATGATCTGCTCATTTTTCCATGTGAGAATAATCACCAATTGACATCATCTGATTGGAATCATATTGATTTGTTAGTCCATGATCTGCTCTTGCTTCATCTACACTTCCAAGGTGTGCTACTGCTGTTTTAAAGGGGAAGATAAGTTTGGTCTTGCTTCGTTGGCTTCTTCCAGCCTGTTTGATATTGTTGATTATGTCAAAGGGGGAGAACGATTTGCATTATCCCACTTTTTGATAATGTCAAAGGGGGAGAAAGATTAATGATTGTGTGTGACAGGGGAGAAGAATATTTGTGCCATTCTGTTGTTTCATCGCTAAGTTTGTCATCATCACTAAGTCTGTCATCATCAAAAAGGGGGAGATTGTTGAGTTATGGTTTTGATGATTGTTGCGTTATGGTTTGATGGGGACATCACCAGCAATCCCATTTGTTCGAGGATCCCAATGCTCGCCAACTGTGCTTCATCTTGTTCGCCACTTTATTTCGAGTCATATGATGTAATTTTTATTTTCTTATCATGTACTTTTCATTTTATTTAAGTCCAGTACCTAGGTTAATGAGTCATTTACCTAAGTCTTGAGTCATTATGTTAGTTTGGTAGGTTAATAGGCCCAATTCAATGGGCTAGGCCCATGGGCACCCCCCCTTCCCTTGGTTTCTTGTTTTTAGTCCAAAAGTTAGGGACTTATGTTAAATTGTAGGATTCCTATAAATAGGACCCCAATCCCCCATTTGAGGACTAATGAATTGTTGAATGAAAGTTTGAAATCCACAAAAATTGTGTGAGATTCTCTCTCTCTCTCTAGGGGTGGATTCCCCTCTCTCTCTTTCTCTCTCTCTAAAAGGGGCGACCCCCATCTCTCTCTAGGGCGCATTTCTCTCTCTCTCCTCTCCCCTTACCACCTCAGCTCCACCTCAACCTCTCTCCTCTTGCCACATCACTACCACTTGCCACCTCACCTAGCCACATCACCCTTGCCCTTTCATATCCCCATACCCCATTACTACCCCCATTAACTCCACTACAATCCCCAAGAGTCATCTCCTTCTCCCAAGGGAGAATCCCATCTCCCCAAGCACCCTTCGACCTTCCCATACAACCCTTCCCATTCCCAAGACAACCCTTCCCATCCCCAAGACCAACATTAATCCCTCCATTAACCACCCATTCAAACCAAGGGAGAGAATCCCCCTCTCTCCCCCTCTCCACCTTGGCAACCTGCACACCCCACCCCTCCCCCCTGCTAGCTCCGCCCCCCAGCCCTTCCTCCCACCCCCACATCCTAGAGAACAACCCCATCCCTCACCCCACACACCTAGGAGTACTTCCCACCCCTCTCCCCCACGTCATCCTCTCCATTCCCTTCCATTTGATCACCATCTCTCTCTACTACCAGTCTGAAACTTGTAGCAACAGAGTACCACAAGGTTGCAGAGGTTGCAACGTCTTCATCACGCATTTTCCGGTGGTCTATCCTCTATTTCCGGAAATATCTTCGAAGCGGCTTCGCAGGCGAGGCAGTCCCGCCTCAATCTGAGTTCAGAGCCATCCGGGAGAGCCGTTCTCCCCTGACTGCGCAGATCAGGCCTGGCCAGCGACCTGAGGTGACTTCCTGGAGCCTCCACGGCCACATCCCTCAGCTTCTGGAGGCGCCACTTGGCCAAGAGCTTATACTACAAGGCATCCACCATCACCAAAAAGCGGGGTCCCCTTCGGCACCCGGAGGAGCATTTTCTGAATTTTCTCCCCCAGGTGCTCCATTCTGTCCATTCCTGGACTGAACAGACAACTGTTCACTTCTTGGACTGCTCCGGTCTGCTCCAACCTCCGCCAGTGTTCCCGCAGGTGCCATTTTGAAGAGGACCCCACGATGGTTCTAACGACTCTGGCCGTGTTCAAATCAGAGTTCGGGAGCGTTCATGATGACCTCTCCTTCTTGCTGATGAGATACCCCTACTGTCAGAATCAGGAATCAGGGGCCCTATTGGCGACCCGTCCACGATCAGCACTGGCACTCAAGGAATTCGTAAAAATTCAGGCATCATCCTGAACCAACCACGAAGAGATTCCAACCAGTCTTGTCATTGGAAAAATTCGGGAGTGGCCGCAGCTATGACATCTCCAACTGCCTATCCCCTATCCCTGACGGCGGGCAGGATCGACATCACCCACCGGTTCGGTTTCGATTAAGTTTTTCCCCTTCCCCACCTGGCCGGCCTAGCACCCCTCCCTGCATGGAGGTAGTGTTTGAATGTAACCAATATTCCCCCACCCCACGATCACCATCCTGCGAGAGGAGTAGTTTTGTACTAGCAGGTCTTCGGCTGAAGCTTCATCGGCGTGGCGTGCGGGTAGTCCACGCTTCCCCGCTCGCCCTCGTCTCCGACCGGGATCGGTGTATTCACACTGATCAGGTGAGCTTCTGGTTGCACTACTCTACTAGAATTGCTTTGCTTGTTTAGTATTGCCTATTAGTGCCATCGGTCGGTGAGTGAGAGCCCGATCTCAAAATATCATCGATTTGAGCGACCACTGCGGAGGGAGTTGAGAGAGCGACCCTACAACCCACGCCCTTGGCGTACTGGCCGCCCACGGAATTGGGCATCCCAGGCCCTTTGGGGGTCCATCCTAAGCTTGACAAACCACCGGAGTAGAAAGGTCCAACCTCAGACCCTCACCACTATCGCCGGTCCACCTACGGACCCGGGTGTGCGCGACGCGGGTGAACCCACTTAGGTGAGTCCGCCGTTCGGTTCGGTTACTTGCGAATCTAGGTCTAAGGGGTCGTGTCACATCATGGTTTTGATGATAACTAAACTTATGATTGATTGCACATGTTCTTGATGATTGTGTACATTCATGTTTAAATATGATTGAGATGGCAAATGGCAATGGTACATGGTCTTGATCCTTGGTTGTTTGAATTATTTTTTTTTAGAGGCAAGAGGTTTCATAACCTCTTTAATGTGAACAAGTCCTTGTGCAATTCATGATGTATTAACCTTGACTATCTTGCTTGCAGGATCAAACTCATGGCAGTCGCCTAGTAAACCTAACGTGTGGATAAGTACCTTGCTTTTCTACAATTCAACACAGGTGGTATATGTCATTTACTGTCAAGAACCATTGGTAAGATTCTTACCTTGTTATAGCATCAATCTCACCATGGGTATTTCATATACTATAGACTTCACTCATGGTATTTGAGGTTCGCAATGGTTCCATGAATTGATAGTTTACAAGGTTGAATACATAAGTTCTTGAATGCAAAAGTTCCTTATTCTAATTAATGGCAAATGCTCAAATGGTTTAAGCTTTCCAAAAGTATAACCTAAGTTAAACCAAACCCAAAATGTATGAAATTGATGAGGACATGAAGCTCTTGACTTATGGACTTGTTTCATTGGGCTAACTATTCATTTTTATAGGTCTGGGCAACTTCAGTCGACCAACGAACCTTGGCCGGTCGACCAAAATTGACAGAACCTAAAAAATCCCATTTCTGTAGGTTTCGGTCGACCGCCACCATAGAGTCGGTCGACCGGTTTTGCCAGAACCAAAATTGTTCTATCTACAAACAGTTTCGGTTGACCGACCCAGTGCTGCCGGTCGACCGACAGCCCCGAAGCCCCCAAAATTGACTTCGTGTTTCAAGCTCGTGGAGAGGTCTTTCTTCCCATTTGTTTAATCCCAATGACCCCAATTACACCATGATTTGTGGATCTGGTCTGGGGCTTGTCCATGGACCATTCAAGGGCTATAAAACATCTCATTGGAGCCATAAACCCTAACCATCTAAGAGATCAAAAAGGAGGATGTCTAAGGAGGAAGGAGAGGGTACTGTAGCTCCGTGAACAGTACTTCATGCAGCAAGATCTTCATCTATCTCCAACTCATTCAAGGTACTTCTGAAGCTAATAAGCACTTATGAAGTGAAGAAGCAACCAACCAACAAAGAGAGATCAAGGGGGAGGCTATCAAGAAGCAAGCAAGGGTTTCAAGAAGAGATTAAGGGAAGGTTGTCCAAGTGAAGACGGAAGATTACTGTAGCCGTGAACAGTACCCTGTGCAGCAAACTCTACATCTACTCCAAGGCCATTCAAGCTTAATCTGAAGCCATTCAAGCGAAGAAGGAATCAACGCAAAGATCTGCAGCATACATTCAGGGGGAGCCAAATCAGGAGCCTTCTAAACTATGGTTTATTCATTTTTATGTCTTGTGCTTTAAAGTTTCAGATTTGTGTTTCTTATAAACTGCATTCATCCGTGTGTGTGTGGATCAATTTAGATCCGTGGCCGTGTGTGGTCGTCGTTTTCCATTCGTGTGTGCGTAGGTCTTCTTAGATCTGCGCGCGTGTGTGTATTTATCCAGATCTTAGTGTTTGTGTGGTTGGAGTGCTGCATCTATCGCAGCAAGTGTGTGTGTGGTTGATCCAACTATCGGGCCGTGTTGGAGACCTCATCTCCATGTGTGTGTGTGTGTGTTGGGGTGCGTACCAGTGTGTGTGTGCGGGCGTCGTCCCGTGTGTGTTTGGAGCGTCGTCTCCATTTGGGGATTTATCCCTGAGTGAAGCCTCACCGGGTTTGGTGAGGGGTGGACGTAAGATTGCCGTCGTTGCATTCGAACCACCTTAAAATTGCTGTGCATTATGGTTTGGATTGTGTGGTGTGTTTCAATTCTTCTACCTCCATTCTACGTGAGTGTTAGTGTAAATTGTTGTTCCGGATTTATCCACGTATATCTTGCTTAATCCATATCATCATCTAATTAAGTTTGTTAAATCCAATTTGTGAACAAACAATTTTGAACCTCTTGATTAGCATTGTATCACATTCTTTAAAAAGGCCAAAAGTTTTCTTAAAATTTGTAAACACCCAATTCACCCCCCTCTTGGGTGTTATTGATCGCGGGACTTCATCAAGGTCTAGTTGGACGGCCCAACCAGGATAGAGCTCCGCATGAGGATGTCCCCGGGCAGGCCCACGGCCCACTTGACCCTGCTCTTCGGCCCGCACACCCTAGGGCTGACGATCGGAGACCGCGTGTTCAGGAGTTTGATGATTTTGGGTCCAATAATGAGGTTAAGGGTTATGGCCGTGCTCGGTGTGGCTATAGGCCCCATAGGGACGACAAGGATGACTGTCTCCTTAGGTCCGTGCGTGCTGATCATCCCACCTTTGATCGATCCTTGGACCCTAAGGTCTATGTTGATTGGGAGGCGGGTATGGACCACTACTTTGAGTGGTACGAGATGACGGACCACCGGAGAGTCCGATTTGCCAAAATGAAGTTGCTAGGGCAGGCATAGACCTATTGGAGAAACGTGGAGAGCCTGTTGATGCAGCGACATCAACCCCAGGTTGAGACATAGGATGATATCAAGGTAAAGCTCAGGCAAAAATACCTTCCTGCCACATACCGTCAGAGGCTTATTGATAGGTGGCAGGGTCTCAGCCAAGGGGATCGGACTGTGAGGGACTACATCGTTGATTTTGATGAGTACTACTTGGGATGTGGGGCCACGGAGGAGAGTGCCATGACCATCTCTCGTTTCCGCCGGGGTCTACGGCCACACTACCAGTGTGAGTTATTTCACTGCCATGTGACGACCCTGGAGGAGGCTTATTAGGTCACACTCGAGTTAGAGGAGTTTGAGTCCGAGTTTGCTCTGGTACAGCGTCCTGGACCACATATCCTCTTGGGTCGGACCCTTGTGCTACGACTGGACCTTATCCTCAGGGACCCGTGGCCCGTCCACAGGAACCCGCTCATCAAGACCTCGCTACCCCTAGACCTCGTCCTCCCCCTCTGAGGGATTATCCCCCTCCACCCCATGCTCATGCCCCTACCCCTCGGCTCCAGTAGCCCACCATTCCTGTCCGACCCCAGCTTCCACCTCCTCTGGCACATCGTGATGACAAGGGAAAGGGACCGATGACTGGTTGTGCACCTCCGGGCACTGGGTCCCGTCATGAGTGTTATAGGTGCCGAGGAGTTGGTCATTATGCTGTTAGTTGTCCTACCCTATCTTCTTTGGTCATCGGGGATTCTTCGACTGGTGAGCTCGCTCATGGGATCGTATCTGTCAGTTATGAGGCTGACCAGGAGCTCGCGGCGGAGTTCCTTGATGAGCTGATTGAGGGCGAGGAGCTAGATGTCCAGGGCACGCATTGCCAGGATGACGTTCAGTTATGTGTTGTCAGGTGTATCTTGACCCAACTGTGGGTGAGTGATGACTGGCGTCGCACCACCATTTTTCATACCTTTTGCAGGCTAGGCGAGAAAGCCTACAAGGTGATCATAGATAGCGGGAGTTGTATTAACGCTATCTCCACAGGTACTATGAAATGCTTAGGGTTGACCCTCGTGGACCTCCCCTCCCCTTATCGCGTGTCATGGGTAGATTCCACTTCTATTTCCGTCGGGCTACAATGTCTGGTGCCATTGCAGTTCAATGCCTACTAGGACAGGATCTGGTGTGATGTGTTGCCTATGGAGGTAGGCAATATTATCCTGGGAAGGCCTTGGTTATTTGATCAGGATGCTGCCCTCCATGGCCGGTCAAACACATACACATTCGACCATAATGGCCATCAGATTATCCTTCACCCATCCCAGCCAAGGAGTCTATCCACCCGGGGTCCTATTGGGCCTAGTACCCCGACTCTTACTGTTCCAGGGCCCAGTACCCCATCGCCGGCTCAGGATATGACCTTACCTCTGGATGTCCCCACCCCGAGTGTTCCTCCAACTAGGAGGTTGATGCTAGTCAACTCTCGGGAGTTGGAGCGTGACTTTGTTAGAGGGGACCCTATTTTTGCCATTGTAGTCTGAGAGGTGGTTGGAGAGACGGAGAGTGATCTCCCATCTAATGTTGCTGATGTCCTTCGAGAGTTTACTGATGTATTTCCCGATGATTTACCTGAGGGACTTCCACCCATTCGGGACATTCAGCATGCTATTGACCTGATTCCGGGGTCCTCATTGCCCAACTTGCCACATTATAGGATGAGCCCCACTGATCACGCTGAGCTTCAACGTCAAGTCGAGGAGTTTATGACGAGGGGATCTCTCCGCGAGAGCATGAGTCCTTGTGCCATCCCTGCACTGCTTGCCCCTAAGAAGGATGGTACTTGGAGGATGTGTGTCGATAGCTGTGCAATCAATAAGATCACAGTGAAGTATAGATTTCTCATTGCCTGCTTAGATCATATGATCGATATGATGGCGGGAGCTACTATGTTTTCTAAGATTGATTTGAAGAGTGGCTATCACCAGGTGAGGATCAGGCCCGGTGATGAGTGGAAGATGGCCTTTAAGACCAAAGATGGTCTTTATGAGTGGCTGGTCATGCCCTTTTGGCTGACCAATGCTCCCAGCACTTTTATGCGGCTAATGACCCAGGTCCTTCGACCTTTGATTGGGGTCTTTGTAGTCGTCTATTTCGATGATTTCCTTATATATAGCCGCACTCGGGAGGCCCACTTAGACCATCTACGGTAGGTCTGTATTATTCTGAGAAGAGAGAGCCTTTATGCCAACCCTAAAAAATGCGCTTTCATGACTAGTCAGGTCACATTCTTGGGGTTCATTGTGTCTAGCGAGGGAGTCTCCGCCGACTCGGAGAAGGTCAGGGCCATAGTGGAGTGGCCCGAACCTCGTACTCTTCATGATGTCCACAGCTTTCATGGACTGGCAATCTTCTATCGCCGTTTTATTCGAGGCTTTAGTTTCATCACTGTCCCTATCACTGATTGCATCCGAAAGGGGACGTTTGAGTGACGAAAGCCGCCTCGGCCGCATTTGGGCTCCTCAGGGAGCGTATGACCCAGGCACCTATTCTTAGACTTCCCGATTTCACGAAGGTATTTGAGGTCTCTTGCGATGCCTCCGGGGTTGGTATTGGCGGTGTTCTGAGTCAGGAGACCCACCCCATTGCATATTTCAGTGAGAAATTAAGTGATGCTAAACTGCGTTATTCTACTATTGATAAGGAGTTTTACGCAGTTGTGAAGGCCCTTCGGCATTGGAGACATTACTTGTTGCACCAGGAGTTTGTCCTATTTTCTGATCATGAGGCACTCAAGTACCTGCATGCCCAGAAGAAGCTCAATTCTCATCATAGTAGCTGGGTGGAGTTCCTTCAGGATTATACCTTTGTGCTGAAGCACAAGGCCAGTGCGGAGAACAAGGTGGCCGACGCTCTGAGCCGTTGCCCTTATCTTTTGACCACCATGAGTGTAGAGGTGGTAGGGATGGATAGGATGAAGGAGGCATATGTCGATTGTCCAGACTTCGGTCCGATTTATACCACCCTTCAGGCAGGGTCATCCCAAGAGCACACTGATTATGTGTTGCAGGATGGTTATCTCTTTCGGGGGAGTCACTTGTGTGTTCCTCGGACTTCAGTTCGTTACTTCCTTACTTGGGAGATGCATGCGGGAGGTCTAGCCGGCCACTTCGGTCGGAATAAGACCATCGAGGTAGTCGAGCATCATTTTTATTGGCCTAGTTTGAAGCGTGACATTGCTCGCATTGTGGCCCAGTGTCGTACTTACACTGTGGCCAAGATGAGGAAGCAGGTTTCAGGTCCTTATACCCCTCTTCCTATGCCTGATAGGCCGTGGCAGGATATCAGCATGGATTTTGTTTTGGGGTTGCCACGGACCGCCCGCAAGCATGATTCTATTTTTGTGGTGGTTGATAGATTTTCCAAGATGGCCCTCTTCATTCCTTGCTCTAAGACTTCAGATGCCTCTAGGGTTGCTCATTTATTCTTCTCTAGTGTAGTGAGCCGATTCGGACTTCCTACGTCCATTGTGTCAGATCGAGATGTGCGGTTCACTAGCTACTTTTGGAAGACCCTTTGGCATTTGTTGGGCACTCAGCTCAAATTCTCCACAACCTACCATCCCCAGACTGACGGGCAGACCGAGGTAGTCAATAGAAGTTTGGGGAACCTCTTGAGATGTTTGGTTAGGGAACGCGAGAAGGACTGGGATCTGATTTTGCCACTTGCTGAGTTTGCATATAATGACTCAGTCAATAGGTCCACAGGCATGCGTCCTTTTGAGGTTGTCACAGGATATAGACCTAGGAAGCCAGTTGATCTAGTTCCCTTACCCATGCATGCTAGAGTGTCGCAGTCTGCAGAGTCATTTGCCGAGCATGTTAGGGGTTTGCATGATGGTATTCGTCGGCATATAGAGACTAGCAACGCACGATATAAAGAGTTGACTGATGCTCATAGACACCCCCGTGTGTTCTAGGAGGGAGATTATGTCATGATCTGGGTTAGACCGGAACAGTTTCCTTCTAGAGCCGTGAAGAAACTATAGGCTCGTGGTGCTGGCCCCTTTAGAGTTTTGAGGCGAGTTGGATCTAATGCATATGTTGTAGACTTGTTGGACGACTATGGTATCAGCTCCAGATTCAACATCTCGAATTTAGTCACATATAGGGACCCGATAGTGATCACTAGTGAGTTGTTTGGGCCTTCTCCACCCCTTGTGAGTGAGCCCTTCCCTGAGAGTCCACTTCCAACCCCGTCACCTCAGCAGCATGAGCGGATAGAGTCTATACTGGATGAGCAGGTGACTACCACTAGGAGTGGTGCGTATCACCGCTACTTGGTGGGTTGGAGAGGACGGCCCGCGTCCGATGATGCATGGATCACCCGGGCAGAGCTTGAGAGGATAGATCCAGACTTGCTCGAGCGATACCAGAGCAATATTGACCCTTACTCGACGGGGTCGAGTTTCTCCTGCCCAGGGAGAATTGGTGAGGACACCTGAGCCAGAGTACGGCTCAACTCAGCGAGCCGCCAGTATCGGACATGAAGCACGACTCGGTCGACACCGACCTCTTTGTGGCTGGGGGATAGTCTGGAGTCTTCACCGGAGCTTTGACACTTTAGTACGTATTTTTATATGTATTTTTATTTTGTATGTATTTGGTTGTATTTTATATTTTGTACGTATTAGGGTGTATTTTGTATTCTGTTGGCCCAGACTAGATGGCGGACAAGAAGGGGGGTTGAATTGTCCCCTTGACCTAGATGGCGGATTTTAAAAAACTTTCTAAACTTAACACAATGGAATTAAAACAAAATACTAGATTGGCCTAACCACACATGAGATTTAACAGGTTCTCTCGATCTTTCCGATCTCACTCGTAACAATAATGCAACTGATAGATAAAATTATGCCTAATATGGATAACAGAAGTAGCAGTGTGCAGTGGTGTAGTGAGTAAAAATCTATTAAATTAACATGTGAAGGGAGATAGAAGAAAAGGACAAGCACACATGCATTCACAAGAGACACAAGGATTTTTAGGTGGTTCGGGACCACGACGGGCTCCCTACGTCCACCCCTCACCCAATCGGGTGAGGCTTCACTACAAGCTACTTTCGTAGCAACACAGGGACGAACCCCAACCACACACACACGCGCTGCTTCTGCAGCAATATCCACACACGGGGAAAATCCCCAACACGCTGCCACCGCAGCACACACCCACACACAGAATATGGGAACACGCCCCGGACACTAAATCCACACGGAGACGAAGCTCCGACAACACATAACCAACCATAGGGAAACTTTCCCCACAATAAAGCCCAACACATGGAGACGCAGCTCCGCCCACACAGTATGATATTCTGAGTTTGATAAAATAAAAGGATATACAATGAACACCAAAAAATATTTATCTATGCTCAGCTTAAAGGATGGAAACCCTTGTTAATCAAGAATAGATGACTCAAGTAGATGCAAACAAGATGAAACAATGAACCCCCATGAGTAAAGGGAGGTTTAAGAAGATCTTCTCTAATCCCCAAGCCGGAGGGTAGCCGGATGTCGACGATGAGAATGTCCACGCGTTCATCTTTTCGTTCCGCTCCTTTCTTCCTTCTATCACGATTGCAAACTCCTCCTGGATGTAGATGATATCCACGTTTTTCTTCAGCTCCACTCTTTTCCCGTCGTTCTCCTGCAAAACAGATAGAAAGATTAGAGCTCCTCTTTTATTTCTTCCAAATTCGCAACATATAGATACCATGAGGATAAGTTGTGCAAAAGACCACAATACCCTTGTAAAACCCTAGCAAAACCACCCTAATATGTTCATTAATGACCCAAGGGTATTAGGGTAAAATTTCATCCCATTTGGAGTCCATTTGGTTGGGCTACGGTGCCCCACGATTTTCTCGCGCGGAGCTGCGAATCTGGGGGGGTCGACCCATCTATTTCCAGAACCATGTCTGCTGCAGAACAGTTATAGGGGTCGACCCACTTTGTAAGGGGGGTCGACCTACTTGCAGCCAGAATGTTGAAAGCTCCCTATTTTGCCCAGGGGACGACCCATTGAGCATGGGGGGTCGACCCATTGACCTTGTGACATAAACAAAAGGTTTCCTAATGATGTTCTAATGATCTAACATGCACCCCAATGTAATCAAACATGAATTACATTAAAAATAAATTCTCACCTTTGTCTTTCATGATTTTAGGAGCATGATGAAGCCTGCACTTTATAAAAGCTCAATCTCATCATTCTTTCATCAATGTAAAATGAAGAGGCTAATATGGAAGATGTAATATCCAACCAATATAAATAGCAAGATTAGAGAGTATCTAGAATAATGACTGAAGCATGGTTCACAAGGATTTAACATTGACTTAAAGGAATGCAAATGGAAATGTAAGCTTACCATTGTTCCAACTGAATGATATCAATATGAACCTGCATTTCAGAAAACTCAACATCATGTCAAACACAATTCAATTCATATGAGGAAATTAGCATCAAACTTTCTCTCCATATAACTCTCATCCTACAGAGGAGAATGTTGAAATACAAGTAGAAAATTAGTGATGAAAAGCCTTTCAATCTATTTTCTCCATAAGCTAACATCACACATGATTAGCTCAAACCAGCCATGAGTTGCTTAGTTAGTCCGAAGCAACTAGCATTTTCACACCCCACACATATCAATTAGACTAAAATAGTCCAATTCTGAATAAGGAGCAACAGAACCATTTTTGACTGAATCAAGGTTAAGTGAATGTGCATCTGAATTTTTAGACTTTGTGTATGTATGAAACTGAATGTATAGACTTTGTGTATGCATGAAACTGAATGTATAGACTTGGAAGCTTGAAGGCCAATGTACAGACTTGGCTTGAAGGCCAATGTACAGACTTGGAAGTTTGAAGGCCAATGTACAATGTACAGACTTGGCTTGAAGGCCAATGTACAGACTTGGAAGCTTGAAGGCCAATGTACAGACTTGACTTGAAGGCCAATGTACAGACTTGGAAGCTTGAAGGCCAATGTATAGACTTGGAAGCTTGAAGGCCAATGTACAGACTTGGCTTGAAGGCCAATGTATAGACTTGGAAAGCTTGAAAGTCAATGTACAGACTTGGAAAGCCTGAAGCAATGTACAGACTTGGAAGGCTTGAACCAATGTATAGACTTTGATGCCCAAAGATAATGTATAGACTTAGTGTAATGCAGAGGCTGTACAGACTTCAAATGTAAAGACTTTGAACGTATGTGCTGGCAATGTATAGACTTTGGCACACAATGCAACAAGACTCTGGACGATGTATAGACTTTACCTTCAATATGCAACATAGTGTATAGACTTTGTATCAAAGAGTGTATAATATCAAGGAGTGTACATACTTTGGAAATAAATGAAGCATTTCAGAGCAACTCAAAACAAACATTCATCTGAGGCACAATCAGTTCATAAACATGAATAAACATGAATTATAAATGCAGTTCAGAGCATGTATAACCATGGGCAACAAGATATCACGCATTTGTCAGTTCATTAAGAACACCGACATAATGTTTCCATGAAGACACCAATGTGAACATCAACATTAAGGATGTGTGCATGAAGGACCATTGTTTATGAACCACCTGCAAAACAAGATATTATAGTGTTAGCTTGTTTATTGTGCAGACGCCATTTAACCATAAAACACACAATATATTAGAATCATCAAAACCATTGTCAGAGAAAACAAGGGGGCGCACAGAACCCAACAATCTCTCCCTTTTTGATGATGACAATATATTGTGACTATTTAAATTCAAATTCAAATATCTCTCCCCCTTTGGCATTATCAAAAAATGGGGGTTAAGATGACAAATGTGAGATTTCAGCATGAATGAAAGAGAATGAAATATCAATGGCACACGAACCCAGCAAGGACCGACCATTAAAGGAAGGTGTGTGAATCATGAAGACCAAGCAAGAAATGACATTTGATGTGCAGCATGTAAGATGACAAAAATTATATGCAAATGCTCAATTTTTGAATTTTGTTTAAAATTATATGCAAGATGACCAAGCTATGCACAAGTTTTGTTGAAAGCACATTATTCTCCACAATTGTCAAGAACAAAAAACCAGCTGACAATGGGTTATTTAACCTGTTATTTGCAAGTATAAGCTAAAGATGCATCAAGATGAAATGTGATATGAACAAACTAAATCAAGCATTCAAGCATTCAAGCATGCATAATAAGATATAGACTCATGCAAGTCTCTTCGAGACGGGTGTAAGGATTATGCAATCGATTATAGAACATGATGTGCATGTACAATACTAAGAAGGTCGTGCTTACATAAATAAGTACTGCATAAACCATGATAAGCGACCGATTCATAAGAAACATTCAAACAATCAAACCCAAGGTGCAAATGTGAAGATTGAGCAATGAAGTTCAAGTCAATATGAAAAATCAGATTTTCTAAAGAACACTACAACGTACTTATCATTCATACACTTTCAACATAATGCTCGACTATTGGTAGCTACGTATGACCCCAAATTTTTTCTTTAAAGTACTATAAATGGTGTGACTAACCTTTTGACACGAGTCATGCCCTTTGTTTCAAGGGCAATTCCCAGTTACTCAGTTTCGTCACTTTTTATGATGTGGATGAGACACTTTTCGACGCGAGTTGTATCCTTTGTCTCAGAAACACTTCCCGACTACTCGGTGGCAAATCACACTTATTTTAGTGTGGATTAGTTTCTCCTTTCGACGTGAGTTTCCTCATTTGTTTCAGGGGGGATTCCCGGCTACTCAGATCCACGTTCCACTTATACGACTTTTTGGTAGGGTAAACAGCTTTTTCATCACGAGATATGTGATTTCCATGTATAGAATCAATAGTCCTCTAAAGTGTAGAGTAGAAAATATTAATCCTTATTAAATTGAATCATTATCTCAAAAAGGTGCATTTATGTGGGTGGTTGTTTTGAATGTAGGATATGAATTAGTTTCATCATAGTAATGTCTCCCCCTAAATGGATGCACGGTTATAAAAAATCTCCCCCTTAATATATGTCATGTAACAACATGTCTAAATCAATGCAATTAATTTAGCAAGGTAATGAGTCATAGAAGGAGTCAAAAAGATGGGTATAAAGTATATACATGCATTCAACCAGGGATCTTTCAATGTTTTCAAGCAAATGATTATCGGTACTTGGTGGAGTACATTTGTCCGAAGACCACCATCACGCATGAGAAAAGCTTCCAGTTGGACATAATCCAACCTTCCACTATCGCCATTTGATATACCAAATAATCATGACATTCAAGCACACGAGTATGCAATGACATGCAAATGTATGCATGTAACCTAAAAGGATGATTGAAAATTTATTCCTATTCAACAGTATGCAAAGATGTGTATGACATGTGTAATGTATCATGCAAGTAAGCATATAAAGTGAATTTGTAAAAGTGAATCATTATTTGCAGGATGTGATTAGAAGAGTGAAAGATTTTATCCACAGACCAAACCTTTCAAACCTAAACAGTTATTTGCAAGAAGCGAAGGAAGAGGTGCATACGAAAGAAAAGTCATGTATGTCAAAGATGAGGCTCTCAAGAACTGAATTTATTCATAAAATGTGAAACAAAAATTGTTCAAATGGAGGTACCAAGTTTTTCTCAAGATTCAAGCTCTTACCAAGGTTAAGTAGTCCAATAGGAAACAGTATACTAAATTCATTACCTGATATGCTCATCTTTTCCTTGCCTTGAAGGATCTTTATTTATCATTGGTTTCTTCATTCTCAAGGCACCCCTGCTAGACAGATTCTCATTTTTGAGTTTTGAGTACCCAAGCCATCTTGGGTCCCGATGGGTTAGTTCTTACACGAACAGATGAGTTCCTATTTTTCTTAGCAAACCAATCATCATCATTTCTCATAGTGGAACAATCATCCATTGAATGTCCACTTTCACCATAATAATAGCAATAAGAAAACTTTCTTTTCATGAACCATTTTTCATCATTCTTCATTGCAAAGCAATTATTCATCTTGTGTCCATGTTCACCACAGTAGTAACATGAAAAATTCTTTTTGAGAGACCATTCATCATCATTTTTCTTTATGAAGCAATGTTCAAAGACATGACCATGTAATCCACAGTAATAGCAATGAGAGTTGAATGTTTTCCTAGTGGGTTTCACATGATCTTTAAACTCATTAACAATTTTCATTTGTGACTGCAATGCTTGTTCATCATCAGATTTCATTAGAAAGCAGTCATACATGTCATGGCCATATTGTCCACAATAATAACATGAAATATTTCTTCTTTTCTTTGATGCATGATCATATTTGACAGTTTGAAGTTTTTCATGCACACAAGAGTGATGATCAACATTTTTCTGATTTTGATCTCCTTTATCATGCAAAGACAATGATTCATTCAAAATTTTGATTTCATTTTGCAATGACATAATATGCATTTCAAGATCATTAATCTCTTTTTCACAGGAAGTGACTTTTTCATTCAACAAGAGATTTACACTTTTGTGACTTTCAATTTTCTGTTCAAGGATATGCAGTTTGTCACAATCATCATCAAACACACATTTTCCTTTTTCAATTTTTTTGAGACTTTTCAATTCTCCTTCAAGTAATGAAATTTGAATTAACAATGCAGTGTTTTCATCTTGGAGTTTGTCAAATGATTGTTTGCTCATGGAAGTGTGTTCATGTTCTTTCATTTGAAAACTCACATTATCATTAACCATTTTACCCATGACTTCATTGGATTCAAATTTATCATTCAAATTTCTAAAGCTTTCAATTTCTTTTCTTAATTCCTTCAGTTTTTCAGACTCATCAGTAGATATGCATTTCTCTTTTTCAAGCAAAAGTAATCTTTCAGACATGGCAGAATTCAGCATTTTCAGATTCTCATTATCTTTCTCAATTTGTTGAAATTCTGAAATTTTATCCTGTAATGATTTGTTTTCAGATTTCAGATTTGCAATCGATTCTTTGAGTTCTTCTTCAACAAGCATGTGAGATTCAATTGATTTTTCATGCTCAATGCATTTTTCACATGCAGAATTATCAACGTGATAGCTTTCAATTTTCTTTTTCAAATTCTTATTTTCAGATTTCAATCTCTTGTACTTACTCGATAATTCATCATATGCTTCCACTAATTCTTCAAATGAGATTTCATAAAGTTCAGAGTCAGAGCTTACCTCCTTGGACTCTAAGCTTGAATGATCATCCTTGCTATTAGCCATCATGCAAGCATCCTCTAGCCCTCCTTCATGAACCATGATCAATTGATCCATGATTTCTTTGGTCGAGCTACAATCAAGAACAAACGAAAATTTGTTACAGTCAATTGCAACTTTAAGAGCACTCAAAACAAAAAGATTATCAGAATTCATCTTCCTATGTTCATCAGTCCATCTTGACTCATTTTTTTGTAAAACATGAGGACCATGAGTAATTAATTTCATAAGCTTAGGATCAGTACCAGAAATCCAAATAGTGAATTTTCCAATCCAAGATACATAATCAAAACCATCAAAGACAAGAACAAAATTTAGATTAGCCATCATAAAAAGATCATTTCTCATAGACCGCAAGGTCCGCTGAATAAAATCAGAGACTGGGCTCTCATACCAATTGTTGGCCCAGACTAGATGGCGGACAAGAAGGGGGGTTGAATTGTCCCCTTGACCTAGATGGCAGATTTTAAAAAACTTTCTAAACTTAACACAATGGAATTAAAACAAACTACTAGATTGGCCTAACCACACATGAGATTTAACATGTTCTCTCGATCTTTCCGATCTCACTCGTAATAACAATGCAACCGATAGATAAAATTATGCCTAACACGGATAACAGAAGTAGCAGTGTGCAGTGGTGTAGTGAGTAAAAATCTATTAAATTAACTTGTGAAGGGAGATAGAAGAAAAGGAAAAGCACACAGGCATTCACATGAGACACAATGATTTTTAGGTGGTTCGGACCACGACGGGCTCCCTACGTCCACCCCTCACCCAACCGGGTGAGGCTTCACTACAAGCTACTTTCGTAGCAACATGGGGACGAACCCCAACCACACACACACACGCTGCTTCTGTAGCAATATCCACACACGGGGAAAATCCCCAACACGCTGCCACCGCAGCACACACCCACACACAGAATCGGGGAACACGCCCCCGACACTAAATCCACACGGAGACGCAGCTCCGACAACACATAACCAACCATAGGGAAACTTTCCCCACAATAAAGCCCAACACACAGAGACGTAGCTCCGCCCACACACTATGATATTCCTAGTTTGATAAAATAAAAGGATATACAATGAACACCAAAAAATAGTTATCTATGCTCAGCTTAAAGGATGGAAACCCTTGTAAATCAAGAATACATGACTCAAGTAGATGCAAACAAGATGAAACAATGAACCCCCATGAGTAAAGGGAGGTTTAAGAAGATCTTCTCTAATCCCCAAGTCGGAGGGTAGCCGGATGTCGACGATGAGAACGTCCACGTGTTCGTCTTTTCGTTCCGCTCCATTCTTTCTTCTATCACGATTGCAAACTCCTCCTGGATGTAGATGATATCCACGTTTTTCTTCGGCTCCACTCCTTTCCCGTCGTTCTCCTGCAAAACATATAGAAAGATTAGAGCTCCTCTTTTATTTCTTCCCAATTCGCAACATATATATACCATGAGGATAAGTTGTCCAAAAGACCACAATACCCTTGTAAAACCCTAGCAAAACCACCCTAATATGTTCATTAATGACCCAAGGGTATTAGGGTAAAATTTCATCCCATTTGGAGTCCATTTGGTTGGGCTACGGTGGCCCACGATTTTCTCACGTGGAGTTGCGAATATGGGGGGGTCGACCCATATTAAAGGGGGGGTCGATCCATCTGTTTCCAGAACCCTGTCTGCGGCAGAACAGTTACAGGGGTCGACCCACTTTGTGAGGGGGGTCGACCCACTTGCAGCCAGAATGTTGAAAGCTCCCTGTTTTGCCCAGGGGACGACCCATTGAGCATGGGGGGTCGACCCATTGACCTTGTGACATAAACAAAAGGTTTCCTAATGATGTTCTAATGATCTAACATGCACCCCAATGTAATCAAACATGAATTACATTAAAAATAAATTCTCACCTTTGTCTTTCATGATTTTAAGAGCATGATGAAGCCTGCACTTTATAAAAGCTCAATCTCATCACTCTTTCATCAATGTAAAATGAAGAGGCTAATATGGAAGATGTAATATCCAACCAATATAAATAGCAAGATTAGAGAGTATCTAGAACAATGACTGAACCATGGTTCACAAGAATTTAACATTGACTTAAAGGAATGCAAATGGAAATGTAAGCTTACCATTGTTCCAACTGAATGATATCAATATGAACCTGCATTTCAGAGAACTCAACATCATGTCAAACACAATTCAATTCATATGAGGAAATTAGCATCAAACTTTCTCTCCATATAACTCTCATCCTATAGAGGAGAATGTTGAAATACAAGTAGAAAATTAGTGATGAAAAGCCTTTCAATCTATTTTCTCCATAAGCTAACATCACACATGATTAGCTCAAACCAGCCATGAGTTGCTTAGTTAGTCCGAAGCAACTAGCATTTTCACACCCCATACATATCAATTAGACTGAAATAGTCCAATTCTGAATAAGGAGCAACAGAACCATTGTTTACTGAATCAAGGTTAAGTGAATGTGCATCTGAATTTTTAGACTTTGTGTATGTATGAAACTGAATGTATAGACTTTATGTATGCATGAAACTGAATGTATAGACTTGGAAGCTTGAAGGCCAATGTACAGACTTGGCTTGAAGGCCAATGTACAGACTTGGAAGCTTGAAGGCCAATGTATAGACTTGGAAGCTTGAAGGCCAATGTACAGACTTGGAAAGCCTGAAGCAATGTACAGACTTGGAAGGCTTGAACCAATGTATAGACTTTGATGCCCAAAGATAATGTATAGACTTAGTGCAATGCAGAGGCTGTACAGAATTCAAATGTAAAGACTTTGAACGTGTGTGCTGGCAATGTATAGACCTTGGCACACAATGCAACAAGACTCTGGATGATGTATATGTTGTGTTCGGTGCAATGTATTCAGAGGGGGGGTGAATGAATACCCTTTAAAAAACTTTCTTCCAATTAAAATACTAGTGCTCAGAACTGCGGAATAAAAGCACTAAGACTAACTGAAGAAAAACTAATCCAGTCATCTACTGAACCTGTATACAAATATGAAGTGCGCTCTTAGCAAACATCTAATGTGGGCAGCAATTAGACAGATCATGCAAACACGCAAAACCACTGTCAAGCATATAGAATGCGCATCAATGAAATGAACACATATGGAAGATCAACCTATCTCGACCCTACGCATTCATCTAGCGCCAAACACACAAAGAAGACAAACCACTGCACAAAGGGTTTTTAGGTGGTTCGGTCCAACAGACCTACATCCACCCCTCACTCCCAACCGGAGTGAGGCTTCCACTAGTCACACTAGCACAGCAGACTCAGTCTGCAACAAATGCTGCCAAACAGCTTGACCAGGGGAACAACCTCCCCTCTTCCTCCCAACCGGAGGGAACCACTAGTGACACCAGTCACTAGCAAACCAGACACGCAAGTCTCTCTTCCTCCAGACCGGAGGGAACACCTAGTCTTGCAACCCACAAGATTAGAACCGGAGGACCAATCCTCCCTTCCTCCAAACCGGAGGGGAACCTAGAGACCCAAGTCTCTCTTCCTCTGAACACCAGAGGGAAGCACAAGTGACACTACGTCACCTGCAAACCAGAGGTCTAGGACCTCTCTTCCTCCCACTCGGAGGGACCCCTGGACTTGAAATCTACAAGCCCAGAACCGGAGGACGAGCCTCCCTTCCTCTAACCAGAGGGAACCCACAAGTAGCACCCAGCTACTTGCAACCGGAGATAGCGATCTCCCTTCTCCTGAACCAACAGGAGGGACCCCGACCTCTCTACAGAGAATCGGAAAAAACAGCAAATGGATAGTTTAAAAGAAAAAACGAAACCAGCAACAGAAAGCTGAAAAGATAAAAATAGATGTGGCTCTCGTAGGAGCTGGCTGGCCTGGATTTGATCCACGGTCCAGCAGGAACAAATCTACAGTTGAAGCTTCTATCACTCTAGCTCACTCTTCTTCTCTGTTCTCCTTCCTCTTCTACTCTTCACACTTCTGCTATCTCTATCTCTCGCTCAAATCTCTCTTTCTCTCTCTTTCTCACTCTCTTTCTCTTCTTCTTTTCCTTTTCTTCTTCTTCGTCTGGATCGTGGCTCTCTGTATTGACTTCACCTTTCGCCCATTCGATCTCCCTTCTTCTGTGGAAGAAGGTTCATATATATAGCAGGAGCAGCAGCAGCAGCGGCAGCTCCATCGTGTGACCTCCACACTTTCAGCCCTAAATATTAGGACCACGTGGTAGTCTCTCAGCAGGCTTCATTCCAGCCTCGGATTCACGTGCTGCCCAGGCACTCGGAAATGTTCTTCCTCGAACCTGCAAGGAGATACAAACCATTAACACTGAGGGCCACAATAACTAAAGCTGCACAAGGTATGTGGTAGCAGTTCTAGATGCACTGAGAAAGACACGACATTCAGTGGTGACAAAAACAAACATTACAAGGAGAACGACACGAAGTCACTGTAACAAATCAAGCACTACGACAAGAATGACACGAGTACACTGTAACAAATCAGACGCAACGAAGGGAACGACACGAAGTGAGGTTATAAAATAAAAGAGACACGAGGTCTAGAAAAGGCAACACAAAGACACGAAAATAAAAATAACAAAAACACAAATACTAGACCAACACGAGGTTACGAATGCAAAAACAACACGAGGACAAACACGGGCTGACAACAGAAACCGACACGAAGTGGTTGCAAACAACCAAGACACGAGGTCTACGTAAAGCAACACGAAGTGTGGTCAAGGCGAGAAAGACACGTGGTCTAAGAGAAAGACCAACACGAAGACAGTGAAAACATCACGAAGTAAAGAACAACGACACGAAGTGTAGTGGTGACAAAAACACACACTACACAGAGAACGACACGAGGTGGCACAGAAAGCAACACGAGGTGGCACAGAAAGCAACACGAGGTGCTGCGATGTCCTGCACGCAAATAGAGGAAAAAATGACACGAAGACACAACAAGGAAAATGACACGAAGACACAAGAACAACAGTAACCGACACGAAGTGTGGTTACTAAACAGGAACGACACGAGGTCTACAGGGAAACGACTCGAAGTTCATCAGAACTATTAGAGCTGCTTCAGAAACACGACACGAAGACATGAGAAGGAAAACGACACGAAGTGAAAACGACACGAAGACAATGGATGCTACAGTGCAATGTCTAGACTTGAAATACAAAGTAAACGGCTGTACAGACTTGAAGATGTAAAGCCAATGTACAGACTTTGAAGAACAGTCCAATGTATGGACTTGAACTGTAAACAACAATGTATAGGCTTTCAATGTGAAGACTTGAATATGTGGAAGCTACAGTGAAAGAGTGTACACACTTGACCGTGAACTCTGCAGCGAATGTATAGACTTTCAGTGAAGGGCGTTGTGTAGACTTTGGCTTGGAACGAAGGTAGGAATGAGGCTGTATAGACTAGGCCAGAACGTAGGGAAAAATACCAATGTGCAGACATGAACATCCAGCAGTGTATAGACTTCGTGAACAAAATGCAATGCTGACACTTGGCAAATAGAGTAATGCATGAACAAACAATTAGCCACTATGTTAACCCAATCTAGCCATATTCATGAATTAGCTATTCAAGCAAACAGTCAGATATTCAGGCAGTCAAACAGTCATCTATAAGAATTAGCACACCTCAGTGTGACTCATGGTATGTCAGTCATCATCAAAACCACACAGGGGCACAACAATCTCCCCCTTTTTGATGATGGCAACACTATGAGTGACACTGACTCAGAGCTCAGATTAGATTCTTCTCCCCCTTTGCCTTCAGCAAAAAGACATGAGTTGAAGAGTGAATTAAAAACAATTGTTAATTAAAAACTCCCCCTTTTGACTAAGCTGCCCCTTATACTTTAGCAAAATGAATAAACCAGAGATGTCATATGAGACACTCATGATAGTTCAGCAGAAGATGGCAACGCAATATCAGAAGCAATTAAAAACAATTCTCCCCCTTAGTCAAACAACTTATGCAATCATGCATATGCAACAATACTCCCCCTTTGACATGGTAGATGATATAGAGCGAATGTAGACAAATAACATGATCAGACAATCTAGCACATTGTCCCCTTATGCATATAGTCTCTCAAACATACCAGAGAATTCTACCCTTATGATCCATGAAGCAAGAGAAATCTACAAGGATGAACTCTGGTTATTCAAAGACAGCAACTCTCATATATGACAACCAGTCTGAATGAAATCACAGTGATAAAGGGCTATAGGATGAGCAGATTCAACGATTTGTGAAAGATTGAGATAATGAACTTTTCAGCAAGATACCAACTTCATAAAATCAAAATCTTAAGTTCTGGATTTCTCCATCATAAAAGCTTATGAACCCTTGATTGTCAGATATGGTTTAAGAATGATGTAAACTGAAATTTTTCAAAAGAAATTGTACTCATATCTGAACCAACACTTAATAAAAAAGGAACTACAAGCTCATATAAGATTCTAGTTCAACCAACTTCTATCTTAATTAGTTTACTTTCCATGACAGCTTTAAGAGAAACATAAGTGAATGCTCCTGAATTTTACTTGTTCTTTCAGAATTTGATTTACACTTGTTCAAATCTTTCTTTAAAGAACAATTTTGGTTTATCAACACCTTTTGACGTGGAGAGACACCTTGATCAGAGGTCAGAGTCCCCAGTTACTCAGTGTGACAACCGTATTGTTTCTCCCATTTTAGAGAACAGAGATAGCATTAAAAGTATCTTTGGCATGAGGATACACCTTGATTAGAGGCCAGAATCCCCAGTTACTCAATACAACTATGCCATTGCTCTGCCATGTTTTCACAATAATTTCCAATCATCTCTTTAAACAGAGTTAACCATGGTACTTCATGACACAATTCTTTGGACAGGTTTCTCAGTAGCCATAGTCATTGCTCTATCCATACTTTTACTTAAAAGGATTCAGAACAAGTTAGTTGTTTAGGAACAACCACATACACTATATATCTCAGTCAACGTAGACATGGATATCAACTTTTTAGATTTCAGAAAGTCTTACATGAATTTACATGAAGCAGACAGTTAAAGTTTATTAAGAGGTTGAAACAGATATTTTCAAGTTTCTTGAGACTAAACAAGAGTACATAAGACTTAAACCACTTCCAGTTAACAAATGTTCTTAAGCATGTATAATGGAAGGCTCCTCATTAAAGGTATTTTAACTTTTATGAAGTAGTATTCAGGCTGAAGGTTTACTTCATATCTCAGCAGAGTAATTCAAGTGAGAATATTCACTAAACAGCATGATTCTGAAGAATTTTAGCAATTGAGCTGCTCTTGAGCAAAGAGGTTCAAAGTTGACTGAATAGAGGAGAAGCTCTCATTCAACAGATTTAGGAGACACAAACAGATACCAATAAGGTAAGCATTCAGATTATGAACAACTTCAGAAGTAGTCAATAAATCATTTGATACCACTTTAAATGATGGAATCACTGACACTTCAGATATGACAAGATGAATCATATAGCTGGAGAAGAACGGATTAAACATGCTCCCCCTATCTATATGCAGTGACATTTCCCTTCCCTTTTTTTTTTGATTTTTCAAAGAAGTGATATGCTATCTATCTTTTCAATATTTTCAATGGAAAGAAATGCAATGCAATTAACTTCTTGTATGCAGGGGCATGAAGTAAAATATTCACATGAAAATGCAGACATTCTCTGAAATGCAGATTTGACCCTTGGTACTTGGCGGAGAACTTGGCCTAAAAGACCATCTCACACATAGTAAGAACCTCTAGACAGATTTCCTCTGCCCTTTAGTAGCTTTCCATTTATATACCAAGTGGTCATGCATGATAATGCAATACAAACAGTCCTATATGCATCAGATTTTCAATGAATGTATGTCATGTGCATGTTTATGCCATTCTCATATATGCACACAGCTCACAGTACAAACAAGAAAGCCCACAAAGATCAATGCGAGAGTCAAACTAATTAAAATAAAATATGTATGCATGAAGCTATGACTTCTCAACTCAACCATAAACAGATTTGAGAAATTTACCTGAATGGGGTTTTATCAACTTGGGTGCCTTGGTTTATTTCCCCCTTTTTATTCTTCAGCTTCCAAGGCACACCTGCAAGTTAGCACACTATTTTGCATGGGTAGGTACCCAAACAGTCTTGGGTCCTGCATGGTTAATAGTGACACCTTTGGTAGGTGTTCTAAACAACCTTTTCACATTTAGGTCATCAGATCTCATCAGATGGCAATTATTCATTGAATGACCTAATACACCACAATAATAGCAAGAGACAGCAGATTTCAGATTTGTTTTATGCACATTCTGATTAGTATGAGTTCTATGTGCATATGTATGAAATTTTCTGTTAACAGAATTAGGATTCTGTTTACCAACATAAGCCAGCCAACAGTCAGCAGCTCTATGGCCTGGCTTCCCACATTCAAAATATGTAAGTGTTTTCTTCTCAAACACAAATTCATTTCTATCAGAGATATTTCTATTGACAGGGAATCTACCAGATTTATTGTTAAACTTCCTTCCCTGAGCATGCCAACATTGGGCTGCAATGTGGCCCATCTTGCCACAGTGAAAGCATGAATTAGAATTTCTTCCACCAGCCCTCAGCCAGCATTCAATGGCTCTGTGGCCTGTCTTTCCACACTCAAAGCATGTAATGAGATTATCTTTAAAAATAAATTTGTTCTTATTAGGACCATGTTGGCTAGCAGGAGATTTACTATGATATGAATGAGATGTTTTCTTATCATTTGCAAACCAGCATTGTGCAATTGTGTGTCCTGATTTACCACAGTGAAAACATTCAATTCTCTTTTTCTGAAATGAAGGATTTCTATCATTAAGGTTCCTGGCAGTCATATCATCTTTCTCCATCAATTTACATTCATGCATCAGATGACCAAATTTATGACAATAACGGCATGACACTGTCTTTTTAGATGCATGTGAATGTGTGTGTGAACTTTGATCAACATGCCCTAATGAACCCCTTTTATTTAATTTCTGTTTTCCAATCTTTTTCTGATTTTTGTTCTGCTCTTCAGTTTTCTGAACAATGGGCTGTTTATCTTTTGAAGTGGTGGCTACATTTGAAACCTTTACAAAAGATGTCATCAACTTGCTCTGAAATTCTTTCTTGTTACCATTATTGTAGCCCAGCCCTTCCTTCCTAGTGCTGATTTTTACACCTAGTAGCTTGTCTAGGTTTTTCTGCCCACTTACGAATTTTGACAAAGTAGTGTTCAGATCATTTATTTCAGATTGAAGAGAAGAAATCTGATGTTCATAGTTGACTATATCTTCTTCACAGACCAGAATTTGTTGATGCATCACATCATTCAAAGTTCTAAGAGTTTCAATCTCTTGTTTCAATTTGAGCTCATCTTGATTTTCATCAACGGATTTTCCTTTTTCAAATGTCAGCAATCTCTCTGACATGGTGGAGTTCAACTGTTTCAGTTTCTCAATTTCTTCCTTTAGACTAGTGTTTTCCTGCTCAAGTTTATCATCATCAAATATTACATCAGTTAGGAAACTTGGGTATTCTGATGTACAGTTTTCAAAGTTTTCCTGAAATTTTAAGTTTGCAACACTAACTGCCTTGAGCTCTTCATTGATCAATCTGTTTTCTTTTTCAAGACTGATTAGTTTTTGGTCAGATTCCTGACATTGTTTTCTAAGTTTAGTGTTTTTAGATTTAACATGATCAAGTTCTGATTGGATTCCATCTAGTTTAGACACTTGTCTTCTGAGTATTTCATTTTCAGTTTTCAAAACTTCAGTATTTTCAAAATCTTCAGTCCCAGAAACTGGATCCCCTAGATTTGTTATCTTCTTTATCAGACTTTTATTCTTCTTCCTCAGTTTTTCATGGGAGTGTAACAGATTAGCATATGCATCTTCCCAGTCATCTAAAGTGAAATTCTCGAAAGGGTTTACCTCCACAGCATCTTCAAATTCATCTTGTTCACTGCTATGGTCACTCTTATCAGTCATCAGACAGCTGTTCTCATTCATCCTCTGAACTAGTTTCAACTGATCCAGAATGTCCTTTGCAGACCTGCAGTCAAGAAAAACAAGAATGTAGAGCCTTGTCAATAGCTTTTTTTCATTAATCTCAAAACTTTCTGATTCTCTCCATTTCTTAATCTATCACTTTTAGTCCATTTGGACTCTTCCTTTGGCAGTCTATGAGGACCATGTGAAATTAACTTCCACATAATTGTGTAGACTGCTAACCCATGAATTAAAGTTAGAACCATTGTAAACCGGTGGAGAACCCATGGATTAAATTGGCAGGTAGATTTATGCAGCAAAGAGTAAAGTCAGAAATACACCAAGGGACAATAGGATCCTCTGCAGATCGTTGGATTTGATCAATCAGAGAACTGCTCTGATACCAATTGTTGTGTTCGGTGCAATGTATTCAGAGGGGGGGTGAATGAATACCAATAAATGAAGCATTTCAGAGCAACTCAAAACAAACATTCATGTGAGGCATAATCAGTTCATAAACATGAATAAACATGAATTATAAATGCAGTTCAGAGCATGTATAACCATGGGCAACAAGATATCACGCATTTGTCAGTTCATTAAGAACACCGACATAATGTTTCCATGAAGACACCAATGTGAACATCAAAATTAAGGATGTGTGCATGAAGGACCATTGTTTATGAACCACCTGCAAAACAAGATATTATAGTGTTAGCTTGTTTATTGTGCAAACGCCATTTAAGCATAAAACACATAATATATTAGAATCATCAAAACCATTGTCAAAGACAACAAGGGGGCGCACGGAACCCAACAGGTTTATATTTGGCATGTACTTTGGTTTGTATTATTTTGGGTTCCAAAATGGGTTTGAATTCAAATTCCAAGGAGGGAAAATGAAGCCCATAGATTTGAAAGTTCAAATGAGTTCAAATTCAGACTCCAAGGAGGGAAGATGGAGCCCATAGATTTCAAATTTCAAATATGTTCAAATTCAAACTCCAAGGAGGGAAGTTGGAGCCCATACTCTATATATTGCCATGTATTCCCCCCTAGAGGGATTTTAATGAATGAATGAATGAAAACCAGCATATTTTCCCAAGAGCCTCTCCTTCTTCTTCCTCCCATCCAACCCTAGAGGGTGCAACTCCTCTCTTCCCATCTCTTTCCCTCTTCTTCCTCCTCTCTAGGGTGAGACTCCATAAGGTTTATTACAGGTTATTGGCTGCTCCAACAGTAGGGAGGTGACCTCCCTGTCTTCTCCCCACGCCAAGAGTTCATATGTCCAAGAGTTGCTGCAAGTTCGGGGGAGATAGTCGTTGCTGCCCTGCGCACCAGTCTGGGTTGTATGCCTACAGATTTTGACCGCAAAGACCAGGTTGGCGCCCCATGTTCCCGTCATCAAATCCCATCACCCTTTTCATGACTTTTCTTCCTCTCCCTGTCCCACACACCTCCTGAAAATCCCATGCCCTAATTCGCCTGGTACCAAAAGTTGTCTTCACAGCTCTTTTCCCTATGCGGGCTACCTCTATGCAGACCTGCGGAAACCAGAGCCCAGGAGATCAGCCTGGTAGCCCTCCTTCCCATCCCTTGATCCCCTCCACTTCTTCATATATTTTCTTCCCCTACCTGTCCCCCAACCTCTCCTGAAAACCTCGCCTCAAAATTCTCTCTGGGCAAAAACTTCTCTTTGGAGCCCTTTTGGTCGCGCAGACTGCCCCTGTGCCGCCCTACCGGGATAGTGTTCAAACCCCTCCAAAAAGATGACCCCAAAATCATCTCAAAATTGCCTAGGATTTTGAGCATTGCTAATTCACATCCTAAACCCTCTCCAAAATTTTCTTACAATTTCTAGAGGCCCTTCCCCCTACCTACCACGTCCACCCTCAGCTCCTCAGTTTTGACTGCACTGAATGACAGAACTGAGATTAGTTTGTCTTCCCCTCCCACACCCAAAACATCCACAGCACACCACCCCGCCTCTGCTACCAGTAATCTCACGTCTATCAGCTATCCACCAGAGAAAACCCTGCCCCATTCGCTTCCAGGAAGCCCCTGTTCCAGCCCCATCTGTGGTCCCCTATCTCGCAGCCAACAGATAGACCAGATCGCGCTGGGTCTGCTTCAAAATTAGCCAAGGCTACCACAGTGCTCCGTTGCAATCGCCGCTCGACCGGCATCCCTAGGACATCCCCCGCAGCGTCCAAGCCAAGTCGTGTGGCCAGCGGACGTGCTGAAGGTGGTGTCCCGGGCTCATCTTCTTGATACTTCCCTACGCACGCGCAGACTGGCCTACATTCTACCCTCCGCTCGAGGCTATTCTGGAGGTCCCCGCCAACGTCGTCAACTTCCAGCTTCTTTGCTGAGGCTCGTCATCCACTACAGCATACCTCTAGGGACGTTGGCGCCTTCCTCGGCCCCCGTGACGTGCCATCCTTGCCGTTGGTCCCTATTCATACCGGTTCATAGCGGTTCATGGACGACGAGCTACACCAACCCATGGCCCGTCACCCCACTTCGCACGACCCCCGGATCGCTATGTAGCCTTTTAACTCCCTGCGGGGAGTGGCCTTTTGTTTGGGTTGTACTTGTTTAGCCCTTGTACCGGGTGGTTGTGGATTTGGCCAGGTTTCTTCCTCACGCCCCGAGCGTGGAGGTACGCATCCGCTCCCTCCTTGGTTAGCTTGCTTATTTAGTATTTACTCTTGATGCCGCTGCTTGTGAGATCATAGGTGTGTAGCTACCATATTTACTTATATCGCTGCCATGGTGAGAGAGTGTGACCGTCCTGCGACTCATCCGAATCGTGAGCATGGAGTGACCACCCTAGACCCTACCAGTTTCTCAACCGTGCGGATCGGCGCGCTTCCCTCTATTGGGGCGCCTGTGAGCCTATGTTGCTAAATATATGGTGTCTGTTAGGATCAAGTGGTATGCTCTGATACCAATTGATAGGATGCTATAACCGATCTAGAGAAGGGGTGAATAGATCAGACACCCAATTAAGACCAACAACAACAGCTCCAAGTGTAGAATTAAAACAAGCTATTGTTGGATGACAGAAAGACAAACAACACAATCAATGGAAGCCGACCTAACAGATCTAGATCAAGATGGTCCTAAGTATTCGTCTACTACGGATCGAAGAAATAAACAGGATGCACACAAACCACACAGCAATCGCACAGTAGACAGAGATTTTTAAGGTGGTTCGATCTCAAACCCGAGATCTACGTCCACCCCACACTCCAAACCGGAATGTGGCTTCTACTACTGATGCACAGCTTCGTTGATCCACAGCTTTGAAGTCAAAACCCTACACACCGCTGGGCGTTACAGCTTATGCCGTCCAGAGGAATCCTCCTCTACAAACCACTGGGGACTTACAGCTTTACCTGACCAGAGGATTCCACCTCTACAAATCGCTGAGCTTCAAAGCTTGCTCCGCTGACACACAGCTTGAAAACACAGTTTCAGAAACGAAAAAATAAATCAAACGAAGAAACAAAAGAACCCACTAGGGGAATGTAGCTCAACACTGAGCAATTTCAGCTCTGGTTCTGAACCGAGAGACTGAGGAACAAACACTCATAGTATTCTCTAAGACATCTCTCTTTCAGCTCTCTCCTTCTCTTCTTCTCTCTTTCTTCTTTTTCTTTTCTCTCTGGATCGTGCAAGCTCTCTCTGCTTCCGCTCTTTCGAAGTATGTTCACGATCACCCTTCTCCTGAGGAAGAAGCTTCCTATTTATAGAGCAATAGAAGGATAGGGTGTGTGGTCACCACAATTCCCGCCCAAACACCTTCGTCACGTGGCGGCATCTCAACATATCTGCTTTCCACGTGTCACGATCCTGGCACTTTCTTCAATCTTGGATCGCGTGCCCTTCTTAGTCTTTACGAAAAGGCACATGTCAAGGAATCAGATATAATGTCATATTTAGACAATTATACGACATAAAAAGGAGATTGCACAGAATAGAGATTTTGATGCACGGACTCAATTGTGGTGTTTACATATACATGCACAGACTCAATCATCTCTTCAAAAGTAGATGCACAGACATGGTTTCAACACAAGACCTACGGATACATCGGCTGAGTGTGTGCAATGGGAAAGTATTGCATTGACCTGTTGACTTGCCACAGAAGACGTTGTACAGACTTAGCATGCCCCGTGTCTGAGCTTGCACGGACTTATTCACACAGAATGCTTGACTTGCATAGACTTAATGTGTAAAAGTAGAATGCATGAACTTCTTTGCACCGAGTTACCTAAGACATATTGCACCGACTCTAAGTTCCTGGTGCAGAGGTTGCACCGACTCGATGGCGTGCATTGAGAAGAATTGCACCGACTTAGTCGTGTGCATCAGCGAGGATTGCACAGACTCAATGCAAAATTAACCATGTGTTGCACTGACTCTATTCAAAGTACAGACTAAGATGCACACACCATTGATATGATTATCTGACATATGAATGCATCATAATACTTACACCATCGTATATAGAAATAAAGTCAACTAGGTCACACACCACGGTTGCTAATCATCAAAACAACTATTGTCAATCATCAAACCATTTCATCACAAAGCAGTGCACGAACTGCTTAACAACCCAGAGGAGTCCCAACAATCTCCCCCTTTTTGATGATGGCAACCCATAGAATGAATACAATGAGATGATGTATTTTGATGAGACATGAATGATAATCAAGTGTCATGAATGCAACTACACAAGATGCACAGACTTACTCCCTGAGTGAGTCCTTTGAATTTTCCCTTGAATATCTGACTCCTACCCCTTGAACATAGACTCTCCCCTTGAATATCTGAATGCAAACACACATTATCCCCCTTTGCCATCAGCAAATAAGGAGGAAGGAGGAGGAATGAATCGAGCAAATGGAGTATGTGATAGTTCAGAATGTGAGCAAATTATGGGGCAACCCTTAAGTCATATGAATCAAGCAATGGGCTTTCTTGATTAAAGTCAGGTTTAACAGTTATAGAAGGTAAAGTGAATTCACTGACTTTCTGAAATAGGGTTATATATTCCATTTATAGCAATGAACCCGAGTCACATAACCATAAAAGTCTAGGTCGAGACAACACCCTACTTATTTCAGAGAGAGTGAATAGCAAGGAGAGTCACTTGAATTTGTATTGAGGTTAAACAAATGACACGCAATGACTTTTGTTTTTCCAAGGGTTACAGTAATTTTCTTTCATGAGTTTCAGAAATTTAAACTTATTGAACAGTCATGTGTCATTTATGCCGTTGACATTAGGTGTATACGTTGATTAGAGGCTGATACGCCCAGTTACTAAGCATAAACCACTATATCTGTCTCTGATCAAAAGCTACATGGATAGTTTGCACTTTTGACATTAAGGGTACACCTTGATCAGAGGCCAGTACCCCTAGTTACTCAGTGAAACCTCTCTTATAAATTTGACCACATGAGCAGAGTTAACCCAAGTCACTTCATGACTTAAGGTACTCTCCATTTCTTTGATGGAGACCTCAATTTTTCAGTGTAACTCAATCATTGCTCTGCCACATTGTTCATTTATTTTTCTTTAATGATCTTATTGTTGCTGCCCTTATAACTTTTAGTGGTGCCTTGTTTAAGAACAATACAAACTTTAGTTTTCAAACCTTAGACTTCACTAAATCTGTCATGTTCAGATACTGTGAAGACATGTTCTATTATAGCCATAAGATAGAGGTAAAGAGCTATAAATATTTTCTATCACCTTATTTTCTGAAGATAGTCTTTTGAACTCTACATCCTATTAAATTTAAACCTTCAGTTCATTCAATTGAGCGCATGTGATTCTTAGAGCAGAAGAGTTGTAATAATTACAGCTCACGACAATGAACCAATTACAAGACTGTTGTCCATTCTTAGTAAAAGGAGTGGACATAGAAGTGCAGAATCAACTCAAGAATTTTCAAAGGAAGTAGTTCCTGGCAAAATCAATTTGTACCAAGGACATAGAAGATGCCACATGGTGGGACTTCTGAGACAGAGGAGAGAGTAGAAGGAGTTGAACTTAGTTCAGATATTGCTATCCTCCCCCTGACATCAAGATGCATTAACTTAGATATGCAATAGGAAAACTTTGCACCGACTTTATCCTTCATGAGCAATGCAATGCACTGACCTTATCATGCAGTTTGGATAAAAGATGCACCGACCATCATGCTACGACCTTACATTACGCATCAACAATATGCAAGACATGCATCGACATTAGCGTGCGAAATGTAGACAATGCACGGACTTATATGTATGTGCGGTATGGACATGCACTGACCTACATGTGACTAGAATGCAATATGCACAGACCTAAAGACATACAATGACTTATGCTTCATGCAAAGTATGTAATGACCAGAGTGCTTACACATTGCATAGGCTAGGTGCAATACTTGCATCAAGACTCTATGCAACTCATACACAACCATCAGAAAACATCTGTGCAAGACATCAAACAACCAATTACTCAAGAATCTTCTTTATTCAACTTTTTAAGGAACAGGCTGACACAATCACCTCAGAACATATCAACACACAGCTCAAGAATGAATTTTATTCATCACTTTCTTGCTGAAATTTACATAGCCCAAATTCTCATCTTAGATATTTAAATCTTTCATTTCCAAGGGGTTTAGTAAAGATGTCAGCAGTCTCTTTTTCAGTTTCAACAAATATTAATTCAATTTCATTTTTACTTACAACATCTCTAAGAAAGTGGTGTTTTATTTCAATGTGCTTAGTCCTAGAGTGATGAACAAGATTTTTAGTTAGGCAAATAGCACTAGTATTATCACATAAAATTGGAATGCATCCCAATTTTATCTGATAATCTGAAAGCTGGTGCTTGATCCATAGTACCCGAGCTGCACAATTTCCTATAGCAACATATTCAGCCTCTGCAGTGGACAATGCAACTGTGTGTTACTTCTTAGAAGCCCAGGATACTAGGCAGCCACCTAGGAATTGGCAATGCCCACTAGTGCTTTTCCTATCTATCTGACACCCAGCATAATCTGCATCAGTGTATGTCAGAAGCTCTAGCTCACACCTAGCAGGGTACCAAAGTCCAAGTTCTTGAGTGCCTGATAAATACCTAAAGATCCTTTTCACTGCTCTAAGGTGGGACTCCTTAGGACTGGCCTTAAATCTGGCACATAAACACACTATAAACTGTATATCAGGCCTAGATGCAGTAAGATATAAAAGGGATCCGATCATACCTCGATATAGCTTTTGGTCCACTGTATTACCTTTGGAGTCTTCATCAAGACTTGTTGAAGTACCCATTGGTGCTGTAATTTCCTTGAGGTTTTCAAATTTGAACTTCTTCATCAGATCCCTTATGTACTTAGACTGGGTGATAGATGTTCCATCTTTTGTTTGAGTCACCTGTAGTCCAAGAAATAATTTTATCTCACCCATTGAGCTCATCTCAAATTCGTGTGTCATTAGTTCAAAAAATTCCTTACACAATTTGGGGTTAGTTGACCCAAACACAATGTCATCCACATAAATCTGAATAAGGAGAATGTCTGGATGACTTACCTTGGTGAACAACGTTTGGTCAACCTCACCTCTTATGAACTTCTTATCGGTGAGGAATTTGCTGAGTCTGTCATACCAAGCTCTAGGGGCTTGCTTCAAGTCATAAAGAGCATTATTTAACTTATAAACATGATTAGGAAAATCTAAGCATTCAAAGCCAGGAGGTTGTCTCACAAAGACATCCTCTTTTATTTCCCCATTGAGAAAAGTAGATTTAACGTCCATCTGCTGGAGAGTTATTCCTAATGAGCATGCATATGCCAAAAGCATTCTAATTGCTTCTAGCCTAGCTACAGGGGCAAATGACTCTTCATAGTCAATTCTAAATTCTTGATTGTACCCCTGAGCAACAAGTCTAGCTTTATTTTTAACTTCATTACCTAGCTCATCAATTTTATTCCTAAAAACCCATTTTGTTCCAATCACAGTCTCATGATCAGGAGGTGGGACCAGATGCCACACCTTGTTCCTGTCAAAATGATGAAGCTCTTCGTGCATGGCATTGATCCAATGCACATTTTTGAGAGCACTATCAATGGTTTTGGGTTCAACATGAGAAACCAATGCATATGCATTTAATTCATTTTGAGCTCTAATGAAACCTCTAGTCCTAGGGGGTTCATGCAAGTCACCAATGATATTTTTAATAGGATGATCTCTTAAAAATCTGACATTTATAACTTGGTTACCTTGACCTCCATTTACCTCCCCCTGAACAACAGGCTCCTCTGCATTGCCTTCTTCAGCTTCTTCTTCTTGGTATGATTGATCTTTAGGTTTTTCTTTCTTGAGAATTCATCCGTCATCTTCTTTCCTGCATTGACCAACCTCACAATTATTTAGGGACTCATCAAAGACAATATGTGGAGATTCCTCAACAGTTTTAGAATTAAGGTTGTACACTCTATATGCTCTAGAGTTTTCAGAATATCCAAGGAAGATTCATGGATCACTTTTAAGTTCAAATTTATCAAGATCTCTTTTATCATTAACATGAATGAAGCATTTACACCCAAAGACCTTGAAATAAACAATTGAAGGTATCTTACCTTTTAAAATCTCATAAGGAGTTTTCTGAGTGAAATGTCTTACCATGGCTCTGTTGACTACATGACATGCAGTATTAACTGCCTCTGCCCAAAATTTTCTTGGTAAGCAACCTTCAACAAGTAGTGTACGGGCCATCTCCACAAGTGTCCAGTTCCTCCTCTCTACTATTCCATTCTGCTCATGTGTTCTTGGGGAGGGGAACCGATGAGTAATCCCATTGTCCCTGCAAGAGTTTTCAAATTGTGAGTTTTCAAACGCACCTCCATGATCAGACAAAATATTTTTAATCAAAATTTCATTTTTCTGTTTGATATTTAAATAGAACTCCTGAAATTCAGTAAAAGCATCATTCTTGTGAGTGATGAAAAAGACCCAAGTATACCTAAAAAAGTCATCAACTAGGACATATCCATATCTCCTACCTGACAAGTTGACTGATCGTGTGGGTCCAAATAGATCCATATGTATCAGCTCATAAGGTTTGAGAGACATGTTTTCAGTTCTTGATTTAAATGACTTTCTGGTTTGCTTTGACTATGTACACGCATCACACACCCTATTTTCCTTCTTAAAAGATATTTTAGGGAGTCCTCTTACCATGCTGTGTTTATTCAATTTGTGCAAGACAGTGTAGCTAGCATGGCCTAACCTACGATGCCACAGAAAAGCTAAGTCCTCTTTATTAGCAGTGAGGCATAAGTTAGAGTGTGCAATATCATCTAGATTTACCATGTAAATATTATTCATTCTTTTTCCAGAGAATTTAACCACATCAGAATTAGGTTCAAAAATTTTACAGCTAAGTGCATCAAATACTACCTTGTGCCCTTTATCACAAAGTTGGCTGATACTTAGACGATTATATGCTAATCTATCCACCAGCAAGACTTCATCAATGCAACAGGTAGAGCACTTACCTACTTTACCTGATCCGATGATTTTACCCTTAGTGTTTCTTCCGAAGGTGACAAGGCCTCCATTCTTCTCTGTCAGCAAGCAAAATTTGTCCTTATCCCCTGTCATATGCCTGGAGCAGCCACTATCCAGGTACCACATGTTGTGCTTGGCTGCCAGGCATACCTGCAATCATAGTCACGGAGAAAAATTTGCAACCCAAAATTGTTTGGGCTCCAAAGTAGAAATAGAACAATTCATACATGAAAACAAGATTTTTGGGATCCACGCTTGTTTGAGAGCTTGTTGATTGGTGGGTTTTTCGACATTTTTTCTATTGTTTCTCTTCTTCTCAGCATTGGCAGGCTGAATTTTTCTTGACTTGTTATTTGTCCTGCCGTCATTGTTCCTTGCAATTTGATTGCTTTTGTGCCAGTGCCTAGGCCAATGAGCATTCAGGAAATTGTGGCCAACGTTTGTCCTTGGCCGACTGTAGGTGGTTTGTTTCCTAGAAGCCCATATTCTAGACTGCCCAACCCAGTTTCTAGTCTGAGGTCTATATGTCTGTGTGGTACATGACTGATATCTAGACCTCCCTTGAGCTCTATTCCATCCAGACTTATAGAATTGTTGTGGCTCCACATGATGGTAGGTCTGGACTCTGGGCTGGTGGAAATGGCTCGATTGACTTCTGGTAAGAGTGTTTCTACCTTGCACCCTAGACTCACTTTACTTCTTCATGGGATAGGGTTGAGTCTTGCTCTGAACTGCTGGCAGTGACTTGTTAACCCTAGCCTGGGGTTTTGGTGTGTGCGAAGGTTGACCCCTAATCTGAACTCTACCCTGAGAAGTAGGACATTGTGTACTATCATGGCTAAACTCACCCATTTTCTGCTTGCCCTTGTCCTCAGCACTGGGCAATTTGGAATCAACAACTTTAACAACAGACTTTACATTTCTCATCTTGATGAGGGATCCCTTTTCCTTCTCAGCAACAAATGAAATTGCTTTCAAAGCAAAACTCCCTTTAGCTGTGGGGTTATACCTGAGGCCTTCTCTTCTGAATTTTACTTTTGACCCTAAGAGTGCATTCAAATTATCAGATCCTTGGGTCATGTTTTTGATAATTTTTTTTTATCTTCATTCTCTTTTTCTAGGTGATCAATTGAATTTTTTAGTTCATGGTTAACACGTAGTACAACTTCATATTTCTCATTAATAATTTTCATTTCATTTTCATAATTTTGCAATTTCAATTTTAATTTGTCAATCACATTTTTCAGATTATCATTTTCTCTTCTAGAATCTATCAATGTATGCTTAACATTATCAACTTCAGCACAATTTTTTAACATGTCATTTTCAAATTGCAAGCGGGCAAGTTTATCAGACATAGTTTTGTCATTCATAAGAGAGTTTACTTTCTTCTTCAAATGCATGTTCTCTTTTCTGATATCATCTACCTTATCTAGCAAATCTTCGTAAGCATCTTCCCAATCTGAAATAGTTTAATGCTAAAAGGAGATGATACCTCGTCGGAGTCTTCCACTTCATTTTCATCATTTCTGGCCATCAGGAAGATGGGCTTTTCTTCGTCTTCACTTTCTAATATGCTGCTCAAGGTCCCCTCGTCCTCGTCGCTCCATGTGCTCACCATTGCTCTTCCTTTGGGAGCTTTCTTCTTGGCTTTCTCTTTCAGCTTTTGGAGCTCTGGACAATCGGCCTTCATATGACCGGCCTTCCTGCAATGGTAACAGACATTAGTGTCAATTTTCTTGGCATAATTAGATTTGTACCTGTTGTATCTCCTCCCGCCATATTGTCTTCGGTTGAAATTTCTTCCTTCCTTCCTGAGAAATCTTCTGAACTCTCTGGTCAGCATTGCTATCTGATCTCCTTCAATTTCCGATCCAGAGAGACTCTGATCACTAGACGATCCATTGTAGCTGGATCGACTGGAACGACTGTTGCTTGCCTTCAGAGCGATAGACTGCTTCTTTTTCTCGAGCTCCTCTGTCTTTGGAAGATTCATTTCATAAGTCATCAATGAACCTATCAGCTCATCCACTTTGGTGTTCTGGAGATCCCTCAACTCCTCAATAACTATCGCTTTTGTATGCCATACTGGAGTTAGGGATCGCAGTATCTTTCTCACGATTTCATAATCAGAATAGTTTTTCCCCAGATTTCTGAGACCATTAGTTATGAGGGTAAGACACGCGTACATCTCAGTGATGGTCTCGCTGGGCTTCATCCTGAAGGCTTCATACTCTGAAACTAGTAAATTAGCCTTGGTCTCCCTCACCTGAGAGGTTCCCTCATAGATAACCTCCAGCTTATCCCACATCTCTTTCATTGTGGCACACGAAGAGACTAGCAAATTCAGTGGGATGTAGAGCACATTGTATGGCATTGATGGCGCTCCAGTTGAGAGTAGATTTCCTGATCTCCTCTCTCGTCCATATATCCTCATTAAGATGCAGCTCGAATGGTCCTTTACTGACCACCTTCCAAATTTCATAGCCTTTCGCCCTCAGAAAAACTTGCATACGGTTCTTCCAATATGCGTAGTTCGACCCGTTAAAGTATGGGGGCTTCGTGGTGGAATGTCCTTCAGCTGTCATCCCTCTTGCATCCATGGCCATTTCTCTTCAGGACGTTGATCCCTGTAGAAGAGTTAGACTCTGATACCAAGTGTTAGGATCAAGTGGTATGCTCTGATACCAACTAACAGGATGCTATAACCGATCTACAGGGGGGTGAATAGATCAGACACCCAATTAAGACCAACAACAACAGATCCAAGTGCGGAATTAAAACAAGCTGCTGTTGGACGACAGAAGGACAAACATCACAATCAATGGAAGCCGACCTAACAGATCTAGATCAAGATGGTCCTAAGCATTCGTCTACTACGGATCGAAGAAATAAACAGAATGCACACAAACCACATAGCAATCGCATAGTAGACAGAGATTTTTAAGGTGGTTCGATCTCAAACCCGAGATCTACGTCCACCCCACACTCCAAATCGGAATGTGGCTTCTATTGCTGATGAACAGCTTCGCTGATCCACAGCTTTGGGGTCAAAACCCTACACACCGCTGGGTGTTACAGCTTATGCCGTCTAGAGGAATCCTCCTCTGAAAACCGCTGGGGACTTACAGCTTTACCCGACCAGAGGAATCCACCTCTGCAAACCGCTGAGCTTCACAGCTTGCTCCGTTGACACACAGCTTGAAAACACAATTTCAGAAATGAAAAAATAAAGCAAACGAAGAAACAAAAGAACACACTAGGGGAATGTAGCTCAACACTGAGCAATTTCAGCTCCGGTTCTGAACCGAGAGACTAAGGAACAAACACTCACAGTATTCTCTCAGACATCTCTCTTTCAGCTCTCTCCTTCTCTTCTTCTCTCTTTCTTCTTTTTCTTTTCTCTCTGGATCGTGCAAGCTCTCTCTGCTTCTGCTCTTTCGAAGTATGTTCACGATCGCCCTTCTCCTGAGGAAGAAGCTTCCTATTTATAGAGCAGTAGAAGGATAGGGCGTGTGGTCACCACAATTCCCACCCAAACACCTTCGTCACGTGGCGGCATCTCAACATAGCTACTTTCCACGTGTCACGATCCTGGCACTTTCTTCAATCTTGGATCACATGCCCTTCTTAGTCTTTACGAAAAGGCACTTGTCAAGGCATTAGATATAATGTCATATTCAGACAATTATACGACATAAAAAAGAGATTGCACATAATAGAGATTTTGATGCACGGACTCAATTGTGGTGTTTACATACACATGCACAGACTCAATCATCTCTTCAAAAGCAGATGCATAGACATGGTTTCAACAAAAGACCTACGGATACATCGGCTGAGTGTATGCAATGGGCAAGTATTGCCCTGACCTGATGACTTGCCACAGAAGACGTTGTACAGACTTAGCATGCCCCGTGCCTGAGCTTGCACGGACTTATTCTCACAGAATGCTTGACTTGCATAGACTTAATGTTTAAAAGGAGAATGCATGAACTTCTATGCACCGAGTTACCTAAGACATATTGCACCGACTCTAAGTGCCTGGTGCAGAGGTTGCACCGACTCGGTGGCGTGCATCGAGAAGAATTGCACCGACTTAGTCGTGTGCATCAGCGAGGATTGCACAGACTCAATGCAAAATTAACCATGTGTTGCACCGACTCTATTCAAAGCACAGACTAAGATGCACACACCATTGATATGATTATCTGACATATGAATGTATCATAATACTTACACCATCATATATAGAAATAATGTCAACTAAGTCACACACCACTGTTGCTAATCATCAAAAAAACTATTGTCAATCATCAAACCATTTCATCACAAAGCAGTGCACGAACTGCTTAACAACCCAGAGGAGTCCCAACAGTGTCGTTGCTGGTCTTAGTTGTCCGTCAGTCTCATGGTGGCATAGAGTCCTAGCTCGCATAGCACCCCGCATCAACGTGTCTACATTGTGGCAGCAGGGACCATAGGATCCCTGAGTGTCTTCTTATTTCAGATCAAGCTACACAGGACAAGCAGTAAGGAAGTCAAAGGCGGCAGGGCAAGCTCCAAGCGCTCTAGGAGAACGAATCAGAAGCCACCGAGGAAGGTGGATTGGTCAAAGGTACTCTTACTAGTCTCTCTAAGCCAGCGTTCATCCTTTTCGACACCGGAGCAACTCATTCATTTATTTCTCAGAATTTTGCTAAGTTTGTATCTGTGAAGCCTGTGTTAATGGATTCTCAATTAGAAAGTTCAACCCCTATCAATTGGAGTTCAGCTATCAAGTATTATTATCCTTCTAGTGAGATTCTAGTTAATGGTCAGAATTTGCCAGCAGATCTAGTATGTATGAAGATGAAGGATTATGATGCAATCCTAGGAGCAGATTAGTTATCTAGATATGGAGCTAGCATTCATTGCAAATCTGGCTCAGTGTCTTTTTCTGAGCATCCTGAGCTTTCTTTTCTTGGTGTTAGGCAGTCTAAGTATGTGCCACTTATTTTGGCACTTCGGGCCGAGAAGTTATTAAGGAAAAGGTGTCAGGCATTCTTGGCCTTGATCTCTTTGACCGATAAGAAGAAGTTGGAGCTGAAGGACATCCCTATTGTCCAAGACTTTCCCGATGTATTTCCTAAGGAATTGTCGGGACTTCCCCCTGACAGAGAGGTAGTTTTCTCTATCGATTTAGTTCCTGGCGCATCACCAGTCTCGAAGGCTCCGTATCGTATGTCCCCTGCGGAGTTAAAGGAATTGAAAGAGCAATTGTTGGAGTTGATGGAGAAAGGGTTCATTCATCTAAGTGCATCCTCATGGGGAGCGCCAGTGCTTTTTGTAAGGAAGAAGGATGGTTTGTTGAGACTGTGTATTTATTATCGTCAATTGAACCAGCTTACTATCAAGAATAAGTTTCTATTACCAAGGATCGATGAGCTATTTGATGAGATATCAGGAGCGCAATAGTTTTCCAAGATTGATCTTCGATCAAGATATCATTAGTTATGAATCAAAGACGAGGATATCTTTAAGACGGCGTTTCAAAATAGGTACGTGTATTTTGAATTTGTAGTAATGCCTTTTGGACTAACGAATGCTTTTGCAGCTTTTATGCAGTTGATGAATGATGTTTTTTGGCCCTACTTAGACCAGTGGGTCGTGGTATTTATCGATGACATTCTCATTTATTCTAAGAGCAAGGAGGAGCATGAAGAGCACTTGAAGATGGCATTACATATTTTGAGGGACCATCAAATGTATGCAAAGTTTAGTAAGTGTGAGTTTTGGTTGCAAAAAGTGTCCTTTCTGGGTCATGTTATTACTAAAGATGGTATTACAGTAGATCCCTCTAAAATAGAGGCAGTGAGAAATTGGGATAGGCCTGTGAATGTAATTGAAGTGAGAAGTTTTCTAGGCCTAGTAGGTTATTATCAGAGGTTCATTAAGGATTTCTCCAAGATTATGGTACCTTTGACTAGGTTGACTCGTAAGGAGAAGCAATTCGAGTGGTCGGAAGACTGTGAGAAGAGTTTCCAGGCTCTGAAGGAGTGTTTGACCACTACCCCTCTGCTAGCTTTGGCCTCTAGAGAAGGAGGTTTTGAAGTTTATACTGATGTCTCGGGAATCGGCTTAGGCTATGTGCTAATGCAGCATGGTAGGGCAATAGCATATTCATCTAGACTTCCTCATGAAGAGAACTACCATGTCTATGCTTAGAACTCGCTGCAGTGGTTTTTGCCTTAAAAATTTGGACGCATTACTTGTATAGAGAGACTTTTATTGTATTTTCAGATCATAAGAGTTTGAAGTATCTATTCTTCTAGAAAGAGCTTAACATGAGGTAGAGGAGATGGCTCGAATATCTAAAAGATTTATATTTCTCCATTTAATATCACCCTAGGAAAGGTAATGTAGTGGCTGATACTTTGAGCAGGAAGCCGATGGCTAAGTTGTCAAGCCTTATGCTACAAGAGTGGAAGATGCTGGAACAGTTAGCAAGCCTAGATCTCAATATTGATGAGAAGAAAGATCGGGTTATGATCACCCAGGTTCAGCTTCACCCAGAGTTGTTAGGCGAGATTAAGGCCTTGCAAGACAATGATCCATTACTGGTAGAGATCAAGGAAAGCTTAAACAGTCGACCAGATTTTCTGTTGACCGAGGATGGCAGATTATTGTTCCGTGGAAGAACTTGCATTCCCAAATAAGCCAAAGTGAAGAGTAAGATCTTTGAAGAAGCCCATAGGTCCAAGTACACAATTCATCCTGGAGCTACTAAGAAGTATAGAGACTTGAAGAGAACCTTTTGGTGGCCAAACATGAAGAGAGAAGTGGTTGAATTTGTAAGCAGATGCTTAGTATGTCAACAAGTGAAGGCTGAGCATTTCAGACATGCTGGGAAATTAAAACCTCTCGAGATACCACAATGGAAGTGGGAGAGTATCGACATGGATTTTATCATGGGTTTACTGAGAACTCATGGTAGTTTCGACGCGATTTACGTGATTATTGACAGATTGACCAAATCCGGGCATTTCCTACCTATTAAGTTGAAATGGACAGTGGATGTGTTGGCTGCCTTGTATATGAAGGAGGTAGTGAGATTGCATGGAGTGCCCATGAGCATTGTGTCTGATAGAGACCCTAGATTCTCATCTCATTTTTGGAAAGGATTATAGGAATCGTTGGGAACCCCTATGAACTTTAGTACTACTTTTCATCCTCAGACAGATGAGCAGACAGAGAGAATGAACCAGATTGTAGAAGATATGTTAAGGGCTTGCATGATTGACTTTAAAGGTAACTGGTATTAACATTTAGCCTTGATAGAAATTGCCTACAATAACAGTTACCAATCCAGTATTCAGATGGCACCATTCGAGGCTCTCTATGGTAGGAGTTGCCGTTCACCTCTTTGCTGGAATGAGGTAGGCGAGAAGCAATGGCTTGGACTAGATCTTATTTTCGAATCATCAAAGAATATTCAGATTATTAGAGACCGTTTGCATGTTGCTCAATCCAGGTAGAAAAGCTATGCAGATAATAGAAGAAGAGTATTGGAGTTTCAAGTTGGTGAGCATGTATTTATGAAAATCTCACTTATGAGAGGAGTCCGAAGATTTGGCATCTGTGGCAAGCTAAGTCCAAGATTTGTTGGTCCGTTTGAAATTTTGGAGAGAGTGGGAGAAGTTGCCTATAGATTGGTATTACCACCCCAGTTGTCAGGCGTGCATAATGTCTTCCATGTGTCCATGCTACGGAAGTACGTATACGACCCCTCACACATTATTCAGCATGTAGATCTGGAGCCGATGGAAGATCTATCCTATGATGAGAAACCTATCAAGATTTTGGACTGAGAGCAGCAGCAACTCAGGAATCGGTCCATACCGATGGTCAAGGTCCAGCGGAGTAAGTATGGAACAGAAGAAGCCACGTGGGAATCGGAAGAAGTAATCTAGAAGCAGTATCCTGATTTGTTTTAAGGTCAGTAACCGTGTTTTTCCCCGTTCGACAAGTTCGGTGAATTTGGAGGACCAAATTCCTAAAGTGGGGGAGGGTGTAGCATCCCAAATTTTATTCATAATAAAATTGGGAGTTTCTTAATATAAAATTAAATTTTCTCTTAGGGTAAAAGTCAACTAATTTATAACTGAAAAAACCATATTTGTGTAGAGGATCATTTTTCCTATAGCTTTGTCTTCTAAACCTGACCCAATAGAAAATTTGGTTAGGCCCAGTTTCAGGTTTTGGGTAGAACTCAGTGTTTTATTAGAGTAGCCCCTATCCAACCCAATTCAATCCCAAATCGAGCTCAAATGGGCTCATTCCGGACCTGATTGATAGACCTTTGTTAGAGCCCCATTTCCTCTTTATCTCCTATCAAAAACCCTAACCATAGGCACCGAAATTAGGTGGATTAAATCGTTGATTTGGTCAAGCGTGAATATCGCGTGAGGACTCTCCTCGTCAATCCCTAGCCCTTTACACGACTCTCCTGTCAACCCTAACCCTATAAGACGACCCCTAACCCTCACGAGAACCCCCTTTGGGACTAGCAGTCGCTGGTGTGCTCGACCGGGGCCGGAGACGACGGGTTTTAGAGTGGGTTTTTCATCCGATGATAGCATCGGTGTCCCCTTCCTCCCTTGATTTAGGTAGACTCTCACAGGCTAAACCCTAATTAAGTTATACCATCATGAGCACCTTTGAGTCTTCTTTGTTTTGACAGTAAAAGCCCCTATTTTTGTGTAGTATACCATTCAAAATTTGAGTTTTAGTGGAAGCATGTCATGATTAAGGTTTCAATAGCATTACATTCACCTTATTTTGATCTGAAGTTAGGATTTTGACAGGCTAAAGATGTAACTGAACATGCTATCATGTACGAAATCTTGTGCTATTTCGATTGACATGGTTTTGCCCAATTTTTATGCACTATACCACGTTACCATTGAGTTACAAGCACGGTGTGTCGAAGCTCGCCGGAGGCCATGGCAGAATTCATGGTAGCGGTCTACCAAAAACTGCCATTGGTATTAGCGACCTTGCGACAAATGACCAAATGCCTGTTTTGAATTTAGCGTAATAACGGTAGTTCACCGATCGCTAATCGACATTAGCAGCCCTCTTCTGACCGCTATTAGCACTCGATTTCCCAGACAGATTGCAGCATGTTCCCTTTTGTTCTCATTAGTTAGACAGCATGAATAAGGTATAAACATATCCAATAACTAGGGTTATATGAATTAAATTCTTCCTGTGGATCAGAAATGCTGGAAGTTGATCTCTTTTCCCTTCAAAGCATGACTTGTCAATCAATCCTCTTGCTATGAACAAGTAGTTAGTTTTGCATAAATTGATTCATGATTGCCTTAATTTTTGCAAATCTATCACTTGTTGAACTTGTTTGACAGTCATGCCACACTGGTGGTGTTGATTGACCGCATCACACTTGTTTTTCGCGTTTCTTAACCTTAATCATGTAATAGTTGGGACACTTCGCCGGATACTCCTTCCATCGGACTAGGACAACTATTATGAGACCTCCGTAAGCCCCCACGAGCCTGGGATTTCCACTAGGACGTAGGTTGTACCCCCAAAGCCTGAACCCACCGACTTGATCAAATCGCATTTTGGGCAGCCATGACTACTCTATTTGTTCCAATCCGAAGATGACCCTGTTGGGACTGCTAATTGTGTTAGTGGCCACAGCATGACCGCTAATTTTAGCTAGCGGCCACGATGCGACCACTAATTGTCTCCTGACTGGCCTGTGTGCCAATTTGCCAAGGTGACTTACCCCTGCTCCAAGTCACTCTAGCCTTGTTCAAGTCGACCTAAGTCCTCTCAAATGCCCTTGGGTTACGTGGGCTGAACCCTGGTTCGGTCTAACCATACCCTGGCCAATTGAGAACCTGTTTAAGTTGACTGTTTTACCCTACTGTACCCAGCATGGAAGTGGCCCTTCCTGGACCACCAACTTCTTTTAGCGGCCCTCTGTGGACCATCTTATCCTTCTTATAGCGTTCAGTCTGGACCATCAATTCTTGCTAGCAGTCTCGGCATGACCGCCACTGTGTCCAGAGCTTGTTTTACGTGGTTCCTTGTGTGATGTAGCAGCCGTACCAAGGGTAGCCTTGGGCTGCAATCTAGTCCCTTCATGATCCCTTTTGAGGAAATCTTGATTTCCAAGTCATATTCCTATGACTTTTTCCCAAATCTCTATTGGGATAACTCTTGATCTTAGAGATAAGTTACATAAACTAAACCTTGGAATTCTTGGCCAATTCCAATGAATGTCTAGATTTTACTTGGGATCATGGATCCGCCAAATCGGTGCCAACGCATCACTAAGGGCCCGGTCTGGTCCTGGGAGGAGCGCCCGAAAGTACTTGTGCCCCGGGGAGTTTGTAATGACAAGGTGTGGCATTGCACCCAGTACTTGCTAGTGTGCGGTCTTTGACATTCATTTCCTTCATGAGTCTATTACTCTACATGACTTGCTATACTTGCATGCTTGTTCGGCCAATCCATGGAATATTGTTCTTCTATACTCTTTGTTATTCCCTGAAATTTATATACATCCACTGTGGCTATTATCGGTTGTGTTTATTTTATTGTTCCATGTTTCTCGGCATGACATTATTAAATTGGCTAATCACTTATACATTGCCTATTATAGAATCTACTGAGCGTTCGCTTACCCAGTTGTTCCCCCTTTTCAGGTAGTACTGACGAGGACACGCAAACTGATGGGGATGGGCAAGAGTGAAGATTTTGGAGCGAGCCAGTAGAAGTCATGTCGGTGTCTATCATAGTATAGGTCTTGTCGAATTATGTAGTTATGTTAGTCAGTAATAGTTGTAACTTGTTTAGTTATTTCAATTGGGTCATTATGTAATACGTTGGTTTGGATAAGTGGTTGATTAATAAAGTTGGCAGTTTATTTGAATAAGTGTGATCTCTTGCATTTTTGCATCTATTTTAATTACGTGCTTGCTCTGATTGTCATGAGTGATTCTAATTGCTGCGTTCCGATTTTTCGCATCGGGGCGTGACATAATGTGAGAAATATAGTTGATATTTGTTAAGTGCAAATTTGTTAAGAAATGTAGCTATAATATATATTTAGAAATGATGTATAATTAGATAGCTAGTATATATTAATCTCTTGATCAAGTTAGACTTGTAGCTATTTTAAGAAATGACAGTGTTAGATAGATAGCTGTTGAGATTTAGTTCAGTGATCATTTTAGGGTTTTTTATATATAAACCATTATTACAGATGAACTTGTAGAGATATCACTCTTGGAAATGCATTAGCATACATATCACTACTATTTTGAAAAACTTTTAGATACACCATCATAGTTAACTTCCGTCGACGAGATCGCTAATATTCTTAAAGGATGCCAATATTCATGTTAAGTGACGGTAAAATAACTAAAATATCCCTTGGACGGTCAAATGACCAAAATACCATAGAGAGAGAGAGAGAGAGAGAGAATAGGGAGACGTTAGAGGGGAGACACCAAAGGCATCTCCCCCTTCGGCGGTGATAGAGTGAGAGAGAGGAAGATAAAGAGAGAGAGCGAGAGGCGGGATGTCGGACGGCAGTGATAGAGTGAGAGGGATGTTGTACTCCTAGTTTTGATGATGACAACGATAAGCTAAGTGATATAGACACTTAAGTTTTAATGAATGTTTAACAGGAACAAAAGGATGTAGGGTGCTCGATGCGTCAACGCCACTATGAAGCAGCGTCGACGCAGCGGCTTAAGAGACGCCAATATACAAGGCAAGATAGGCTTGAAGTACATGTTCGTGCGTCAACGCCACCAACCGGCAGCGTGGACGCAGCAGTTCAAGTATCTCCTTGCAACCTCTGGAGTACCTTTGCAGCGTGGACGCTACAGCTCGTTGGGTCGACGCAGCAGCTTGATGGAACGACAAGGTGACCAGAGGGTGGACGCAGTTGCACAATGCGTCAACGCACTCCTTGACGCAAGAAGGCTGAAGCCATCCAAATTTCAGCTACTGGAACAGAAATGCGTCAACGCAGCATGATGAGAGCGTCGACGCAGCACGCCCATCTGCTGAAGACTTGATCACTGGATCATCAATGCGTCAACGCCACGGGTTGGAAGCGTTGACGCAGCAGTTAAAAGGCTAGGCTGGTTGCTCGCTGGAATGTATCAATGCATCAACGCAGCAGGCTGATAGAGTCAACGCAGCAGACTTAAGTCTTGCTAGTAGAATGCCCTTGAAGGCTGCGTCAACCTTTAGGAGCAAGTGAGTTGACGCCACCAGACAGTAGTTGTTGAACGTGCTAATGAAGGGCACGGGATCCGAGGTGACTGGGTCGTGATCCCAGGATGGACGAGGTACCAGGATGCTGACACGTGGACTGAGACCTCTTGGCGGGAATCGTGGAGAGCGCATGTCACCCTAATCGCTGCTGATATATATATAAGGAAGACTCCTCTGTCTGAAAGGGACTGATCGTGATCGACAAAAGCAGAGCAAGAGTGAGAGCTTTCACGATCCAGAAGGATAAGTAAAAGAAGAGAGAAAGGAAGAGATAGAGAGCTTGAGCAGAGTGAGAAGAGAAGCAATGCTACTTGAATATTTGTTCCTGCTGTACCATGGATCATATCCATCCCAGTTAGCTCTAATTGAGAGCCACAGTTGTGCTACCATAGCTACAGTTTTCTGATTACTGTATTTTCCTTTTCTTAGTTTCGTTTACATTTCCTTGTGATTCTTCTGATTGCCCTGTTGGGGATTGGTTTCCTCCTGGTGGGTCAGGAGAAGGGAGATTTGATCTCCGGTCGAAAGTAGCAGGATGCTACTTGTGGATTCCTCTTGGTGGGTCAGGAGAAGGGAGATTTGATCTCCGGTTGCAAGTAGCTGGGCGCTGCTTCTGGGTTCCCTCCGGTTGGGAGGAAGAGGGGAAGTTGTTCCCCTGGTCAAGCTGTTTGGTAGCATTTGTTGCAGACTGAGTCTGCTGTGCTAGTGTTACTAGTGGAAGCCTCACTCCGGTTGGGAGTGAGGGGTGGATGTAGGTCTGGAGGACCGAACCACCTAAAAATTATCTGTGCAGTGGTTTGCCTTATTTTAGCTCCATGTCTTCTACCTCCCATTCACAGGTTGTGCATGTTTGGCCTGTTGCTTTATCTAGAGAGTTATTTTTGAGCTTTATATTATGCTAAATGTGTTTGGGTTGTTTTACTCTGCATTCGTTTCTGGTTGATCAGGTGGCTGCAGTGTTGCAGGCCAACTGTTTGTTCATTTGATTGGCTTATCATTTCATCTTGGAAAGCTCATTAGTTTTAATTCCGCATATCTGAGCCTTAGTTTTTGAAAATTGGGCCATATTCTCTAGAGGGATACATTTACCCCCCTCTGTATCCAGGTCTAGCACCCTAACAATTGGTATCAGAGCGAGGTGTCTGCTTAGAAGGTCCAGCGACCTGCAAATCCGATCTTGCTGTCTTAGGTGCTAATTTGTTTTAGTGAATCATTATTCCTGTTGCATTGAATCTACTTTCTATTTGTTTCAATGGCTCCTCCACCCGTCTTTAGTGGTTCTGATTTTAATCAGTGGCACGCCGCTCTCCATGTTTATGTTAATGCTGTTAATCCTGATCTGTGGAAATTAATTTCACAAGGTCCTCACACCTTACCTACAAAAGTGTCCAAATGGACCGACAGACACAGATCAAAGGACGGAGAAAATCAGGAAGCCTTTAATCTGATGAAAGTAGCTACTGACAGAGCTCTATGGTCTTGCTTTCATGATTGCAGGTCCGCTAAAGACATCTTGGATATGCTGAAGAAAATTCATTGGGCAAATGAGGACAGCTGCATGATGGCAGATAGATATAATCAAGGTAGCAGTCAAGATGAAGATGATGATAATGAGGTAAATCCCTTTCAAAACTATACTTCAGATGATTGGGAAAATACTTATGCTGACTTGTTGGGGCTATATGAAAAGTTAAAAAGGGAACATAAGAAACTGAAAAAGGGTATTAGGTTAAACAGTGTAAATTCCTCTTCATGTCAAAATTGCTTAAAATTGAAACAAACAAATGATGATTCTATATCTGAAATTCGTGAGCTTGAGAGTCAAGTTAAATTGCTAAAGAAAAGGAATTAGGATTCTGTTAACTCAGAACTAAGCAAGCTAAAATCTGAAAATGACTCTCTAAAACAATCTGCTAAAGGGAATGATAAAGAAATTGAGAAACTCAAACAAGAGAATGATTTGTTGATTGAAAAAATGAATGCCATAAAATCTGTAAACATAGAATTACAGAAAGAGTGTGAAACACAACAAAGAGAAATGAAACAAACTGAAAATGGAAGAAAGTATGAAGCCAATTCAGAAGACCAACTTCTAATAAATGAATTGGTTCAAAATGATAAGCACAAAGAAGGAATTGAAAAATCGAAGCTGTTAAATAGTGCAATGTCTGAGAGACTTCTAACCTTAGAAAAGGGAAAAACGGTCTGTATTGAAACTCCTGAAAAATTGAGCAATCTAGAACAAGAAATTGAAAAATATAAAAATGCTAACAAGGTGTTAACTGAATGTGTGAATTGCAGTGAGCAAGAAATCGTCAGCTATGAGTTACAAATCACCTCCTTGGAAAATAAAATTCATGACTTAAAAAATTCCTTGTCCAAATTTGTTCATGGTCAAGAAAATCTAGATAAACTGCTAGGTGTTAAAGTCAATTGTCAAAAAGAAGGGTTGGGCTATAATCCAACCAAGAAAAAGAATTTTGAAAATAAGATTCAAACTTCAGCTGTTCCAAATGTTGCCTCTGCTAGTTCAGCCAATCCTTCAGTGTTTCAATTTGCTGCTCAAAGAATTTTGATGCCAACTGAAAAATAAAAGGGAAAGAACAAAATGGCTTCTACTACTTACATGCATCCTGTTTTTAAATCTCATGCTAACAAGAAACTCATGTCATGCCCTAATTGTCATAAAGCTGGTCATCAAATGCATGAATGCAAACTGAAAGGGAAAGACGACATGAATGCCAGTGAAATGCATGTTAGGAAAACTCATGTCAGAAATCATGAGGTTCAGAAAAAGAAAATGTCAAGTTATTACTACCATAGAATTGGTCATTTGATGCATGAGTGTGAATTAAAAGAACTGGATGATTTGAATGCTGAAATAATTAATGCTGAGAAACTTCATGATAAAAAATCTTCATTCCAGAAAAAGAAAGTTGAATGTCTGCACTGTGGCAAACTAGGACACAACATTGCACAATGCTGGTTTAAAGATGGTAAGAAAATGTCTTTCTCACATCATGCTAAAACCCCTGCAAACCGTAATGATGTTGATAGGAATAAAATTGCTACAAATAGAAAATATTCTGCATGTGTCAACTGTGGGAAAATAGGCCACAGGACCATTGAATGCTGGCATGCTCAGGGTAGTAAATTCAATTCTAAAACTGATAAATTCCCTGCCAGTAGCAAAAAGTCTTTTGCATGCTACCACTGTGGGAAGCTAGGTCATAGAATTGCTGAATGTTGGCAGGCCGGCTTCAGTAAACAAACATTTTTCTCTGTCAATAAGTTTCATGACAATAGTAATGTGCATAAAAGGAATTTGAATTCTGCCAATTCATGCCATTACTGTAGACAATTTGGTCATTCAATGAACAATTGCTATTTGTTGAAATCTGATGACCATGCTGCTAGAAATGTGCTGAGAAAACCTGCTAGGAGTAATACTGTCATGTCAGGACCCAAGACTTCTTGGGTGCCTATCTGTGCAAAATAGTTTGCTTACCTGCAGGTGTGCCTTGGAAGCTGAAGAATAAAGAGGGGTAATAAACCAAGGCACTCAAGAAGAAAACCCCTAGGACTGAAATTTTTCAGGTAAATTCTCTGCACTTCCTATAATGAAATTCACTGCATATCTTGTTTGATGTGTTCTTTCACACTTGTCATCTATTGAACACTATAAACATTCATGTCTTTCAATGCTCATACTTAATTGTCTGTTTAGACATTGAAAAGAGAATAAACTTGCATTCTAAAAATTTGAAAAGCTGAAAATTGATCCATGTATGCATGCTCACATTTAAAAATCTGCCTTGTTTCTCATGAGCACATGTTGAGATATCAGTGCATAATTCAGATTGAGAATTGATTGGAAATCAGAACTGCATGTTGAATTACTATGATTGACCTCTGTGGTATATTAAATGGCAAGCTACCAAAAGGCAGGGAGATCTGTCTGGAGGATCTTACTATGTGTGAAGTGGTCTTTTCGACCAAGTGCTCCGCCTAGTACCATGGGTCACCTTACTTATTAGGGCAGTCTGAATGTGCATGTATCACAATTTCACAGATTTAGTTTTCATGGCAAACATTGCATGATCTAAGGGGGAGTTAGCTTAAGATAAAAATCGTGGTGTCAAAATGCTGAATAAAGTACAGAGCTGTTACTGCTGGTTGGAGGTATGAGTTAACTAAGTGTGGAAATTGAGTTAACACACCAGACAGCTTATTCCTTGAGAACCTTGATGTGGAGTGTTTGTGGCTGGTAGAGTGTGTTGACGCTATGATGAAACTGAGTTAACGCTGTGGGCAACTAGGTTCTGAAATTGAACAAATGGTTGCGATGTCTAGATGGATGAGTTGACGCAGTGAAGAGAGTGAGTTAACGCAGCTGTGCCTTTTTGGAATCTCAGGGTTACATCTTCCTCTCTTTGGAAATCTCTCTGTCACATCAACTTGCTCTGTCCATATATCTTGTCCTTTTCATTCTTATCCCACAATAAAGCTTCCTCGACATCCGTGTATGGGAAAAATCTCTAGTGCACTAAGATATGTAGATGATGTCTTAAATTCAGGGGGAGTTACAGTGATAATTCCTGTGAAACATGAGATATTTTCTGAATTGCTCTATGTTATGTTAATGATAGGAGATTCATAATTCTTATGATGTTTGAATTCAAGAATTTTTGAACCCTTTTAGGCACTATATGGAGCAAAGCTGAACAATTTAATAAAACCAGGACCTCTCATCTCTCGATCCTTATTGTTCAAAAGTAAAGAAACCAAAGTGTGTAGAGGAATTTAATAATTGTATTGATGATGAACTCAGAAAGTGTTTAAATGCTAAGGATGCAATCTATTCACATGTAATATAATGTAGAGCAATGGTAGTTGTTCACTGAGAAATTAGCCCTATGCACCAAGGAAGTGCTGAAGAGCAAGTCATGAGGTGCGCTACTATCTCTGTCTTCAAGAGAAAAATAAATCATTCCAGAGCAATGGTAACTATCAACTGAGAAACTACCTTCAAGCACTTGAAGTGCTGATAGGCATGTCATGAAGTCCGCTGCCACCTCTGGTTAGTCAATGCAGAATAGTTTGCTATGCTGAGTAACCGGGGACTCGGGTGTCTGATAAACATGTGTACCCGTGTCAACTAGCAATACTTGACTGCAAATGAAAATGCTGAAAATGTGAAATCAATTAAAACATGTGAGTTTGGTTGATCTGATGCCCCTGTTTCAACTGAGTCTATCTTCAATGCCAGTTAAATTTATCTATATCTGAAAGGCTTCTTAAATTTGAAAGATATAAGGGACAGAAATGAAAATGGTTCTAGTGTGAAAAGAGTTCTTTTTTTTTCAGGCAGGTGGCTTTAGTGGTTCATGGCCTCTAATTCAATATTTTAAGATTATCTCTCCTTTTTATCATTAAATGAATTAGAGCCAATTTACTTACATCTCTCTCATGGGAACTCGATCTGCAACACTTAAAATTTCTTGAATATAAGCCTGATTATCTTACTATCTTAGTACCTTAGGAAAATCCCTTGAATGGTTGTCCCTCTGGCTACTTGTCTTGCTCTTCTGTTCACATATGCCTCACTGCGTAGACGCAATGTCCCTTGGCGTCCACGCCTTGTGTCCTTCTGTCTACTTGTCTTGTGTTTTCTACTCACATAAGCCTCACTGCGTAGACGCAATGTCCCCTTGGCATCCATGCATTGCCTCTAATGCAACTTTCTTCAACCCGGTTCACCGACTTGAACCGGCTGAACCGTTCACTAAAAAGGGTCTTCGTAGTCTCTTTAAAAGAGTAGCCTGACCACCACTCGTCTCCACTCTATTCGAAACCCTTGGACGGCTTACTTTCCGTGTTCTCCAAACACCCTCCCACACCATTTCTTATTTCCGATCATCTTCGACAAGGGTGCTCTGTCGAGAAAGCTGTTGATGGAGCAGAACTTGAGGGTTTCGAGTGCGACACAGTTGACAATGGACTCACTCTCAGAGGATGCGCCTGATGCTCCAGTGGCCAACCCTCCAGAAGCGACACCATCTACAACTATTTCCAAGAAGCGCAAAGGAAAGGAGAAGGAGAAACGTCCTCGGAGCCCTAGTCCGCCGGTCAAGAGAAGAAAGTCCTCAAAATCATTTTCGGCTGAACCACGCACCTCTTCTGGTATAACGGGGAAGAAGAAATCCAGGGCTTCTGTTGTCATCAATATAGAAGAACCTCTCAAGGTTCTTATCCCCAGGTACATTGTAAGTTCCGATGAAGAGCTACTGACTGCATTTCCTGAGGTACGGCCTGCATTGGAATTTCAAGGCTAGTGGAAGTTTGTGACGAAGCACACTATTTACTATCCTACACTCGTTAGGGAATTTTATTATAAAAAATGAAATATGAACCGAAGATTCCCAAATTGTCCTCCACTGTTAGAAATGTTCATTTTGAGTTAACTAATGCCCTGCTTGCTCGAGTTTGGAAAATACCAATGGGAGGAGCAAAGCTTCATTCGTATAAGCTAGATGAACATGAGGCGTTTGCTATTTTGACTGGGTTAACCAAAGACCCCTCTGACGTGAAACAGACATACCTGTCCAGTCTTGATGTGAGACAATATGCAGCGGAGGACAAAGATATCAATTTGATGTGTCGCGACTCCCTTGGACCTAGGATAGCAAGCAGCACTATGAGTCGGCAACGTCGCACATGCGGTTTCGCTCGCGGAAGCACACTCGGATCCGTAGAAGGACCGGCGATGGTGGTGAGGGTCCGAGGTTGGACCTCGGGGCTCCAAGGGTCGGCCGGATAGGGATAGATCCCAATGGGCTAGGGATGCCTGATTTCAAGGGCGTCCGGCACGCCGAGGGCGTGGGATGCAATGGCTCTCTCTCAACTCGCTCCGCGGTGAACACTTGATTGGATTGAATTATAGATCGAGCGCTCGTCTCACCTCCGACGGACAACTAAGAGCGATACTAAGCTAGCAATGGTAATAACCAGCAGCGAAGAGTGGCCAGGAGCTCACCTGATCGGCGTGAAGACGCCGATCCCAGTCGGAGACGAGGGCGAGCGGGGAAGTGTGCTCCCCGCACACTGCGCCGGTGAAGCTTCAAAACCTGTTCAAGAGTACAATTACTACACCTCGCGCAGGAGGGTGATCTCGGGGGTGGGAATTGGTTAATTACAGACAAACACTACCACCACGCAGGGTGGGGCGGTAAGCCGGCCAGGCGGGGATGGGAGGACGGACCGAAGTGGTTAAAAAGGAAATCAATGTGGGTTCAGCTGCAATCTGGACTGCTGGATAGGGTGCTGTTGTTGGCTCTGTCCCGGGCTCGTCCGGACTCCGAATTTAGCGAAACCACCTCGCAATGATTCCTGACTTGAAGCCGGTGTTGTCTGAATTTTTGGGCGGCCTCTGGAGCCAGGAAACTGGTGACACCAGCGACTGAACCGAGTCGGCAGATGTGGTCTCTGGCCGGACCTGTTCTGTAGCAGCAGGTTGCAGACGCTGTTGTGAGCTCTCCCGAACTCCGAATGGCACGAAACCAGCGTCGTCATCTCCGTGGTCGAGGTATCTTTCAGCTGGAGTTGATGGGGCTGTGATCCAAGGCCTTGGACGGTCGGTGTGCCCTGAAGAGTAGGCACTGGTCGCTGCAGACTGCAGGAGGCAGATCCGCGCGATGGAGGGATAAAATTTGTAACTCTGGATCCTGGGCACCGAATGTCATTCCGTTTCTTGCTTCTGGTCGTGGACAGATGGAGAAAGAATTTTAAAGAAGCGAGTTCAGCCTGATTCCTCCACGGTTAGTCGTGGTGCAGCAACAAACCGGGTTGCAGACTCTGGCCACAGCGGCTACCAGAAATGAACAGTGGATTGCAGACGTTGTCCCGGCCGCTCCCGGATGCCAAATCTCGAGCCGCCAGAGTTTCTGGAACCGTGGACAATCCCTCTGCGCTGCTAAACTGATGGGGAAGCCGTCTGATGTCGGGGTGGACTGGGGGATGCCAATGAGTGGAGGCAGGTCACTGCCCACTGTGGGAGGCAGACCTGACCAGTCGAGGGAGAAAGACCAAAACTCTGACCTCCGGATGGCGAACGCATTTCCGCTTCTTGATCCAGTAAGAGTACTGGTGGAGGAAGATATTTGTAGAAGAACTCACAACTTGAATCTCTCACCGTCGGCCGTGGTGTAGCTTTGAACAGGGTTCAGGGGCTCTGCTGATGGAGCTCTACGCAGTCGGGGTAGAACAGCCTTGCCGGACGGCCACGAACTCAGAATGGGGTGATTCCACCTCGCCTGAGAAGAGGAAAGGGAGGCCTTTCCAGAAAGGTAGGCCACGCCCCCAGAAGCTTCAAGATGTTGTCGTGGTAGTCGCTGCAACTCGAGGCTGGTCTGCAGGTCAGCCTGCAGACAGAACTGAAGTTGACAAAAGGGGGGGGGGGTGGAGGGGTCGGCCAAGGCAATGGGAGGGTGGAGAGGGGTTGAGGGGGTCGACCCTAGGAGGGAGGGGAAGGGGGTGGATGACCTAGGGAGGTGAAGGGGCTCCTTGGGGAGGGGAAAGGGCCCTAGGGAGGTGGGAGGTTGCTTGGGGAAGGGGGAGGGATGCCTTGGGAAGGTGAAAGGGTGCTTGGGGAGGTGGAGTGATTAATGGTGAAGTAATGGGGGTCTTGGGAGGTGAAGAGACTTGCCTAGGTGGCAAGTGAGGTGGCAAGGGGTGAGGAGAGAGGGGAATTTCAAATTTTAGAGGGAGAAGGAGGGAGGAGAGAGAGGGGGTTCGCCCCTAGGAGAGAGGGAGAGAACTAGAGAGAGAGAGAGAACTAGAGGGAGAGGGAGAGAGAAGACTCAAGGGGATTCAAGTGGGTTCAATTTTCATTCATTCATCAATTACCCTCTTCAAGTGGGGGATTGGGGTCCTTATATAGGAAACCCACAATTTACAATAAGTCCTCACATTGTGGACAACTGACAGAAGACCAAAGGTTGGGGAAGGGGGCGCCCATGGGCCAGGCCCAATAGCCTACTAAGCTAGTTAATGAAACTTGGACTTAGGTAAATGACTAACTAACTTAGGTAATAGACTCAATAAAAGGCAAAATTACATGATAATGACTCAAGAAAATTGTGGAAATTATATAGCTAGACTCCAAAAATCATGGCGAGCAAAATGGCGAGTAGCAGGACCCTCGGAGGTATGTGAAGGAGTAAGCGATGTCCCCATCATACTCCCGGGGTGCGGAGAACTCGACTCCGTCGAGTAAGGGCCCACCGGGGGAGCAGCTCAGGGCGTCCTGCAATCACAAAAATCAACCTGCACCTGTGACCAGGGGACGGCTCTTCATCCTCTCAAGGCGGCCCGGACACACCCTCGTGCTGGCGTTGGAACCCTGCTTGCATAGTATTGCCCCTCTGTGTACACGTCGGGCTCTCAAGGCTGTTTGGTGGAAGCACTCCGGGGTGTCCCTCTTAAAGGAAGTTATAGGCTCAAAGTACTCACTGGGATTCACCGCGGTGCCCATGTAGGGTGCCGGATCAGCCGCATGATAATTGGGGTATATCCCATAGCCCATTAGTAAATGTAATCCATAAGCCAGTTTTGCCAAAGCCACTTGGAACATGAAAGGTCCAAGTCCTCGTGCCCTTGATTTGGAGGTGGCCCTAAGATAGAGTCGTTCCAATGCCACCATCGCGAGGTTACCTCCTTGGATTTCAAAGTGCCACCCGTGAGTTATAACCCGCTCATTATGATCGTCACTACCCATATTTGGATGCTTGCTTGAATGAGTATGCTTTGAGTGATGGTGCGGTGGGGGTGGGAAGTATGTGGTATGCAAGGGGGACCGGGGCAACCATACATAGACCTATCATTCATGGATGTGATGAGGCATTTTGTGGACTCAGGGGGGCCTGGGAAACCATAGGCGGATCTATTGTGTATGGCTGTGAGAGTTACCGGGGGACCCGGGCATCCATGTGTGCTCCATTTAAGTGTAAGGGCTATGAAGAATGTGGGTGGACCAGTACAACCAAGTGTAGGCCAGTTATGCATTGACCCTAAACTGTGCGTGACATGCATGGGAGGGCTGGACTCGTGACCCTTGTCGAATGATGTGACATACCAAGGTGGGTGCTTTCTTCTCCTAGAGATGATGACCATGTGTGTGGGTTTGGGGTGGCTTTTAAGCTCCCATTTGTAAGGGTCGAAGGGATCATAGTAGGTATGCATCATGGGGTGGGGCACTACCTTGTTCCCTAGGTGTATACTGCCCATGGTTATGGTTCCCTTGGTGTGGACTGGGTCTAGGACGAGGTGTGTTGGTTCAAGCATGGTTGGTGAGGGTAGGAGGGAGTGGGTGGTGGGTAGGGCGGCCAGGTCCCATGGATTCATTGTCTTCCACGGGGTGGGATCAAAGGGGTCATGGAATGTGTTACCAAGGGTGAGGTATTCTTTCACCTCAAGGTCTCCAAATGAGGGTGAGTCCTCCTCCTCAAATGTAGTAATTGAACCGAAGTTCGAGGAGGGTTGGTTGGTCATGTTTGGAGGGCTTGGCATCCTACCCGAAAAAAGTAACTCCAATTCGCGGATAGCATCGGGCTCTTCGGGTATGGGGAGGGATAAAAGAAGGTCGCTAGTGTAGCAACCCACAGTGTAAATGGAAGAGATGGACCCGACACATAGATGTAGGAGGTTAAGACTCCTAGGTTGGTCGGCTACCGTGGTCAACATGCCAGTTAGCTTCATTTGCCAAGTTAGACCCTCAAGAAAATCCCCTAATGTTTCCACCTGATAGGATGATTGGATTGTGGTGTGATAGGTGGATACGGGTACTATAGGAAGATTTTGCTCCATGGGTGGGTAAGCATGGACCACGAGATCTCCCAATGGGTTCTCCTTTAGCCAACGTGAAAGGGGTTCTCCTATGATAAGCTCGGTCCTTATTAAGGAGGGTGGTGTAAGGTGAAGACCACCATGTGAAGTTCCTTCTTCTTCCTGGACATGGGTGATCTCTATGGCGGGGGTTGGTGTGTTCACCTTTATGGGGTCGGGTATGGGAATCATGTGTTCCTCTATCAAGGAGGTGAGATGGTCCCGTGAGGGTGTGGTGGTGAGGATAGGTGTGTGGTACCCACGAGGTGGGAGGTAAAGGGGAACTTGGTTTGGGATCGGTAAGGGGAGAAGTGGAGGCCTAGGTTGGGGTTGGGTAGGGATTGGTAGTGGAAGATGGATGGGTTGAGGAGGATTGGGTTGATTGGTTTCAGGGGGTGTGTCTCTTTTAGGGGAAGATGGAGGGGTGGTTTCGGGGACCAAGGAAGTTTGTGGAGTGTGGGTTGGTGGGAGAGTTTTGGGTGGGGTGGTGGTGGCCATCATGGACCTAGGTGGAGTGGACATGGGGTCCATACGGGTTGGAATGGTAAGGGTGGAGTGAGCCATGATGCTTCCTCCACTTGGGATGGGAACTTCTTGGCCTAACCCATGATATTGTGATTCATACTCCTCTGCCCAATCGGGGGAGGCCTCATATTCCTCAACTTCAATCTCATTCTTTGTGGTGTGGGGGTCTTGCTCTCCAGGGGAGTGGGAAGGCCTTTTGGCGATGGGGTGGTGCAAGTTGGAATTATTTGGGGTGGTGGAGTTTGGACCCTAAGGGAGGTGAAGATATTCTTAATCTCAATCCTTAGTTCTTCTAATGAGTCTTGGGGTCTTTGGGTGGTGGGGTTTTGGTCCTAGTGGAGGGTTTAGATGAACTGGGCGAGAAAGGAGGAGTGGGAGTGCTCCTCGGGTAATGGGTCTTAAGGTAGGAGTGGGACGGTCGGGGAGCATAGATCTTCCTAAGCTCACTCTTCATCTCTTCCCATGAGTGAATGGGCTCTTGCCCCAAACCCTTCTGAATCTCTCTTTGTGTTCCCACATTTTCTTAGCTAGACCCCGAAGTCGTGCCTTGGCCCTGCGGACTCTCTCGGATCCATATACCCAAGTACTTTCAAAGTCCCTTTCCATGGTATTCTCCCACCTAAGATAGGCATGAGGATCTCCATCAAAATGAAGGTCCTCATCTACAATGTAGTCCATGTGGAGGGGGTCAATCGGACCATTTGGCCAACGAGGGGTATGCATGATGATCGGGTGATGAATGCAACTGCCCTAGGACAAGACTTAGTAGAGACAAGTCTAGAACTTGCTCTGATACCTAGTTGATGTGACACAACATGTAGCGAAGGACAATGATACCAATTTGATGTGATATGACTCCCTTGGACCTAGGATAGCAAGCAACACATGAGTTGGCAACGTCGCACTAGCGGACTCACTCGCGTAGGCACACTCGGGTCCGAAGGAGGACCGGCGATGACGGTGAGGGTCCGGGGTTGGACCTCAAGGTTCCAAGGGTTTCGCTAGCTCGGAAGGGACCCCAATGGGCCAGGGATGCCCGATTTCAAGGGCGGCCGGCACGCCGAGGGCGTGGGATGCAATGGCTCTCTCTCAACTCGCTCCGCGGTGAACACTTGATTGGATTGAATTATAGATCGAGCGCTCGTCTCACCTCCGATGAACAACTAAGAGCGATACTAAGCTAGCAATGGTAATAACCAGTAGCGAAGAGTGGCCAGGAGCTCACCTGATCGGCGTGAAGACGCCGATCCCGGTCGGAGACGAGGGCGAGCGGGGAAGTGTGCTCCCCGCACACTGCGCCGGTGAAGCTTCAAAACCTGTTCAAGAGTACAATTACTACACCTCGCGCAGGAGGGTGATCTCGGGGGTGGGAATTGGTTAATTACAGACAAACACTACCACCACGCAGGGTGGGGCGGTAAGCCGGCCAGGCGGGGATGGGAGGACGGACCGAAGTGGTTAAAAAGGAAATCAATGTGGGTTCAGCTGCAATCTGGACTGCTGGATAGGGTGCTGTTGTTGGCTCTGTCCCGGGCTCGTCCGGACTCCGAATTGAGCGAAACCACCTCGCAATGATTCCTGACTTGAAGCTGGTGTTGTCTGAATTTTTGGGCGGCCTCTGGAGCCAGGGACTGGCGACACCAGCGACTGAACCGAGTCGGCAGATGTGGTCTCTGGCCGGACCTGTTCTGTAGCAGCAGGTTGCAGACGCTGTTGTGAGCTCTCCCGAACTCCGAATGGCACGAAACCAGCGTCTTCGTCTCCGTGGTCGAGGTAGCTTTCATCTGGAGTCTATGGGGCTGTGATCCAAGGCCTTGGACGGTCGGTGTGCCCTGAAGAGTAGGCACTGGTCGCTGCAGACTGCAGGAGGCAGATCCGCGCGACGGAGGGATAAAATTTGTAACTCTGGATCCTGGATGCCGAATGTCATTCTGTTTCTTGCTTCTGGTCGTGGACAGATGGAGGAAGAATTTTGAAGAAGAGAGTTCAGCCTGATTCCTCCACGGTTAGTCGTGGTGCAGCAACGAACCGGGTTGCAGACTCTGGCCACAGCGGCTACCAGAAATGAACAGTGGATTGCAGACGTTGTCCCGGCCGCTCCCGGATGCCAAATCTCGAGCCGCCAGAGTTTCTGGAACCGTGGACAATCCCTCTGCGCTGCTAAACTGACGGGGAAGCCGTCTGATGTCGGGGTGGACTGGGGGATGCCAATGAGTGGAGGCAGGTCACTGCCCACTGTGGGAGGCAGACCCGACCAGTCGAGGGAGAAAGACCAAAACTCTGACCTCCGGATGGCGAACGCACTTCCGCTTCTTGATCCAGTAAGAGGACTGGTGGAGGAAGATATTTGTAGAAGAACTCACAACTTGAATCTCTCACCGTCGGCCGTGGTGTAGCTTTGAACAGGGTTCAGGGGCTCTGCTGATGGAGCTCTGCGCAGTCGGGGTAGAACAGCCTTCCCGGACGGCCACGAACTCAGAATGGGGTGATTCCACCTCGCCTGCGAAGAGGAAAGGGAGGCCTTTCCAGAAAGGTAGGCCACGCCCCCAGAAGCTTCAAGATGTTGTCGTGGTAGTCGCTGCAACTCGAGGCTGGTCTGCAGGTCAGCCTGCAGACAGAACTGAAGTTGACAAAAGGGGGGGGGTGGAGGGGTCGGCCAAGGCAATGGGAGGGTGGAGAGGGGTTGAGGGGGTCGACCCTAGGAGGGAGGGGAAGGGGGTGGACGACCTAGGGAGGTGAAGGGGCTCCTTGGGGAGGGGAAAGGGCCCTAGGGAGGTGGGAGGTTGCTTGGGGAAGGGGGAGGGATGCCTTGGGAAGGTGAAAGGGTGCTTGGGGAGGTGGAGTGATTAATGGTGAAGTAATGGGGGTCTTGGGAGGTGAAGAGACTTGCCTAGGTGGCAAGTGAGGTGGCAAGGGGTGAGGAGAGAGGGGAATTTCGAATTTTAGAGAGAGAAGGAGGGAGGAGAGAGAGGGGGTTCGCCCCTAGGAGAGAGGAGAGAACTAGAGAGAGAGAGAGAGAACTAGAGGGAGAGGAGAGAGAAGACTCAAGGGGATTCAAGTGGGTTCAATTTTCATTCATTCATCAATTGCCCACTTCAAGTGGGGGATTGGGCTCCTTATATAGGAAACCCACAATTTACAATAAGTCCTCACATTGTGGACAACTGACAGAAGACCAAAGGTTAGGGAAGGGGGCGCCCATGGGCCAGGCCCAATAGCCTACTAAGCTAGTTAATGAAACTTGGACTTAGGTAAATGACTAACTAACTTAGGTAATAGACTCAATAAAAGGCAAAATTACATGACAATGACTCAAGAAAATTGTGAAAATTATATAGCTAGACTCCAAAAATCATGGCGAGCAAAATGGCGAGTAGCAGGACCCTCGGAGGTATGTGAAGGAGTAAGCGATGTCCCCATCAAGTCTGAAAGCTAATAGATTTATACCATCTGTCAGACTACTTCATCACATATGCACGTCTATCATCACACCTCAAAGCAGTGGCAGAGAAAGAGTCACAGATATGCAGCGATTCCTGTTGTACTGCATGCTAAAGGAAGTTAAGATTTCTTTAACTGATGTTGTAGTTCAGACAATTGGAACCTGTCTTCACCACTCTAGAACACTACCTTATGTAGCACATCTCACATCTATTTTCAAAAAGGTAGGAGTGGATTTTGGAACTGAAAAGAAACATGTTATCCCTAAGGGGAACATATATTCCATGTCTTACGTTCAGAGATTTATGGGCTTCCAAGTCATTGATGGTAAGGCTGTTAGAATCCTTCCCAGTCAGAAATCAGCACAATCAGAGACAGGACAGGGATCAAGAACATTCACTATGGATGATAGTCAAGTAAACAGGACAGAGATTCCAATTCCTCATGTGGTGAGAGAAGGCAGACCAGATGGTAGTTCAGCAAGAGGAGAGCATGAAGTTGAAGACACATTTGTGAGACCATCAAGCCCTCAGTTGGAAACTGGGGAACCCAGTGGCTCTACACCTACAATGGAAATTGGTGTTTATAGGAGGCCTTTTCCAACTTCTGATGCAGCTCCACCACCAGCCACTGTTGAAGAGATGTTTGCTCACATGTCTATGATGCTGCAGCGTCAGGATGCAAAGATGGACAAGCTAATGGAGTTTACAAATTATCATCTCAACAAACTGACTGCTCGGGTTATACAATTTGAAGTCTCTGTCTTATCCGAGTGGCAAAAATTCTTACTCTCCAAGATGCTATCTGACCAAGCTACAAGGTCTGTCTTGAAAAACCTATCATCTCTACTTGACAAGCTATCAACATTGGTGACCGACATACACAGCAATCAATCTTCATTTTGTCAATCCCTTGCCAAGATTACTGATCTTTGTTTTGATGTGCGGATTGCTGTTGAAACCATCAAGGGTCCTGTTAATGCTCTTCCCCAATGCATCAAAGCTATTTTAGGCAAAATTGACACTGTGACAGACACGCTTAACTCTCTTGGAAATCTTTTGAAGAACTCCAAAAATGTCCAAGATGATATGTCCTCTGCTATTGCACATGTAAGGACCACACTGCAACATGACTTAGCTGCTCTATCTCAAGACATTCGCACGTTGCTGGGCAGAGATCAATCTACCACTCCACGTCAACCACCAAGTCAACCATCAAGGGCTCGCGGATCTTCTTCCAGTCATGCCAGATATTTCAATTGAGGCCTTGTGCCAGTTCACATATTGCCCCCTTCATGATGATGTCAAAGGGGGAGAAAAGAGTTCAAAGTAGCTTGAGTTCTAGCTTGAGTTCCTTTTGTAATGACAAACGCATTGATAAATGATAGCATATAATTTACCTGTAATTTATCTATGATACAACTGTGATACAATGTAATGAAACTTCTTGAATCTTAGATACTTGAATCTTAGATACCTGTCCATGCATTTGTTTGATGCCTCATCCTTAAAACAGTCCAGAGTTGCCATCATCAAAAAGGGGGAGATTATTGTACTCCTGGTTTTGATGATGACAACTATAAGCTAAGTGATATAGACACTTTAGTTTTAATGAATGTTTAACAGGAACAAAAGGATGCAGGGTGCTCGATGCGTCAATGCCACTATGAAGCAGCGTCGACGCAGCGGCTTAAGAGACGCCAATATACAAGGCAAGACAGGCTTGAAGTACATGTTCGTGCGTCAACGCCACCAACCGGCAGCGTGGACGCAGCAGTTCAAGTATCTCCTTGCAACCTCTGGAGTACCTTGGCAGCGTCGACGCTGCAGCTCGTTGGGTCGACGCAGCAGCTTGATGGAACGATAAGGTGACCAGAGGGTGGACGCAGCTGCACAATGCGTCAACGCACTCCTTGACGCAAGAAGGCTGAAGCCATCCAAATTTCAGCTGCTGGAACAAAAATGCGTCAACGCAGCATGATGAGAGCATCGACGCAGCACGCCCATCTGCTGAAGACTTGATCACTGGATCATCAATGCGTCAACGCCACGGGTTGGAAGCGTCGATGCAGCAGTTAAAAGGCTAGGCTGGTTGCTCGCTAGAATGTATCAATGCGTCAACGCAGCAGGCTGATAGAGTCAACGCAGCAGACTTAAGTCTTGCTGGTAGAATGCCCTTGAAGGCTGCGTCAACCTTTAGGAGCAAGTGAGTTGACGCCACCAGACAGTAGTTGTTGAACGTGCTAATGAAGGGCACGGGATCCGAGGTGACTGGGTCGTGATCCCAGGATGGACGAGGTACTAGGATGCTGACATGTGGACTGAGGCCTCTTGGTGGGAATCGTGGAGAGCGCATGTCACCCTAATCGCTGCTGATATATATATAAGGAAGACTCCTCTGTCTGAAAGGGACTGATCGTGATCGACAAAAGCAGAGCAAGAGTGAGAGCTTTCACTATCCAGAAGGATAAGTAAAAGAAGAGAGAAAGGAAGAGATAGAGAGCTTGAGCAGAGTGAGAAGAGAAGCAATGCTACTTGAATATTTGTTCCTGCTGTACCATGGATCATATCCATCCCAGTTAGCTCTAGTTGAGAGCCACGGTTGTACTACCATAGCTACAGTTTTCTGGTTACTGTATTTTCCTTTTCTTAGTTTCGTTTACATTTCCTTGTGATTCTTCCGATTGCCCTGTTGGGGATTGGTTTCCTCCTGGTGGGTCAGGAGAAGGGAGATTTGATCTCCGATCGAAAGTAGCAGGATGCTACTTGTGGATTCCTCCTGGTGGGTCAGGAGAAGGGAGATTTGATCTCCGGTTGCAAGTAGCTGGGCGCTGCTTGTGGGTTCCCTCCGGTTGGGAGGAAGAGGGGAAGTTGTTCCCCTGGTCAAGCTGTTTGGCAGCATTTGTTGCATACTGAGTCTGCTGTGCTAGTGTTACTAGTGGAAGCCTCACTCCGGTTGGGAGTGAGGGGTGGATGTAGGTCTGGAGGACCGAACCGCCTAAAAATTATCTGTGCAGTGGTTTGCCTTGTTTTAGCTCCATGTCTTCTACCTCCCATTCACAGGTTGTGCATGTTTGGCCTGTTGCTTTATCTAGAGAGTTATTTTTCAGCTTTATATTCTGCTAAATGTGTTTGGGTTGTTTTACTCTGCATTCGTTTCTGGTTGATCAGGTGGCTGCAGTGTTGCAGGCCAACTGTTTGTTCATTTGATTGCCTTATCATTTCATCTTGGAAAGCTCATTAGTTTTAATTCTGCATATCTGAGCCTTAGTTTTTGAAAATTGGGCCATATTCTCTAGAGGGATACATTCACCCCCCTCTGTATCCAAGTCTAGCACCCTAACAAGGGAGAGGGGGAGAGGGGACACTGGAGAGAGAGAGAGAGAGAGAGAGAGAGAGAGAGAGAGAGAGAGAGAGAGAGAGAGAGAGAGAGAGAGAGAGAGAGAGAGAGAGCAAGGGAGAGGGGGAGGGGGAGGGGAGATGTCGGACGATGGTGAGAGAGTGAGAGGGAGAGGGGGGACGCTAGAGAGAGAGAGAGAGAGCGAGCGAGAGGGAGGCGGGGAGGGGAAGGGGGGATGTCGGACGGTGGTGACAGAGTGAGAGGGAGAGGGGGAGAGAGATAGAGCAAGGCAGAGAGAGAGAGAGCGAGAGGGAGAGGGAGAGTGGGAGGGGGGATGCCGGAGGGAGAGAGAGAGAGAGCGGGAGGGAGAGGGAGAGAGAGAGGGGGGAGGGGGGATGTCAGATGGTGGTGATAGAGTGGGAGGGAGAGGGGGAGAGAGAGTGTGAGAGGGAGAGGGAGAGGGAGAGAGTGAGAGGGAGAGGGATAGGGGGAGGGGTGACGTCAGAGAGAGACAGAGAGTAAGAGGGAGAGGGAGAGAGAGAGGAAGGCAGAGAGAGAGAGAGAGCGAGAGGGAGAGGGGGATGCTAGAGAGAGCCAACAATGACAAAGGGTGAGGGGGACTTCAGAGAGAGCCGGCGGTGATAGAGGGAGTGGGAGAGGGGGAGGGGGGACGTCGGAGAGAGTAGGAGCACAGGGTCGCGATGGAGGGAAGGAGAGGAAGAAAAGGAAGGTAAGGAGGCTAGGGAAGAGAGAGAGCAGGGGAAATAGGTGAAGGGAGAAGGGGGCATAGGGTCATCATCAGCGTGAGTGCAATGGAGGGAGAGAGAGAGGAAGGAAGAGAGACAAGTGCGAGAGATGAAAGTTGCTCCATGTGGTAGCAACTTCCTCTAAGAAGTCACTCCTACATAGAGCGATTTCGTGTCTCTCTCTGAGGGAGTCGCTTCATCTTTATGTTCCTCTCTCTCTCTCTCTCTCTCTCTCTCTCTCTCTCTCTCTCTCTCTCTCTCTCTCTCTCTCTCTCTCTCCCCCTCCCTCCCTCCCCCTTCCTCTGTCTCTCTCCCTCCCTCTCCCTTTGTTAGCGTTGGCATGCGGGAGGATCCCTCCCTCCCTCTCTCTCTCTCTCCCTCCCTCTCCCTCTGTCATGGCCGAAGGGTCCCTCCCTCCCCTTCTCCCTCTCCCTCAGTCCGCATCGGCCTGCAGGAGGGTCCCTCCCTCTTTCTCTCTCCCTCCCTCTCCTTTTGTCACTGTCAGAGGGTCCCTCTCTCTCTCTCTGTCCCTCTGTCATTGTCGATGTCGGAGGGGGAGACGTCTCCAGTGTCCCCCCTCCCTGCGCTCTCTCCCTCTCTCACCACATACCCTCCTTCTCTCTCTCACACACACCCCATCCCTCTCTCTTTCCCCTCTAGTGATGACCCCTCTCCCTACTACTTTGCCCCCCCATCCCCCAGATTTTAGACTTCCTATCTCTCTCCCCCTCCCTCTCCCTCTATCACCGCCGGAGGGTCCCTCTCTCTCTCTCTCTCTCTCTCTCTCTCTCTCTCTCTCTCTCTCTCCCTCTGTGGATGCTAGAGTCGGCGGGGGAGGTGCCTCTCCCTGCACTCTCTCCCTCTCTCACCCCATACCATCTCTCTCTCTCTCTCACCGGTGACAACCCCTCTCCTTACTACTCTGTCCCCCCACGCCCCAGATTTTGACGACGTGTAGCTCCGTCGACCTCTTCATAGTATCGTCATTGGGTTTGGAAAACCCATTGAGGTGTCAGGGAAGAAGATGAACATTTAAAATGTTTAAAGCCTAAAATATTTTTATCTATATACTTTTATTATATGTCTTATTTTTATTTTATGATTCTATTTAGGACTTTTGTAAATAACTCAAATCTTAGGTGATATAACGTGGGCATTTTTATCATTTCCTATATCTAGTTAGGCTTAACTATAGTTAAGTTGACGAGTGTTAATGGGAGGTTACAGCGATGACATATCTGAAAGTTTTTGAAAATAGCGGTGTAGCACCCCTAGTATTTTTTTGGAATTATTAGAAATTAAAATGGGTTTAATTAAACATTTAATGGGCTTAAAGACCTAAATGGGATAATTAATGGATTAATAGATTAAATACTTTGATAAATAGGCCCAACTATTAATTAAATGGTTAAACCCACTTAAAATGGACCTTAAGACATGTTTCTAAGTCTTTTGGCCCAAACCCATACCCTAGAGACGTAATAGAAGTTAATTCCCTAATTAAAATAGATAAATAGGGAAAGTAGGGGATAATTAGCAATGGAGTTTGAAAACTTAAATTCTAGAGAGAGGAATAGGTCGCAGTCAGTCGCGTGACCGCGTTCTTATGATAGCGGTCGTCCCTCAACCGCTACCTTCTTCCGAAAATGGAAAGAGAAAAACACAGAAAGATCAGATTTTATCCACGAAATTGGTTGTGGTTCGATGCTAACTAACAAGGAAAACCTATCTAAGACTCTTAGGGATTGACTCTACCTCCAATAAGGATCCTAATTCAAGCTAAAACCCTAGTCCTAGGTCGTTCTTTATAAATAAGACCCAGATCGACCTGTGCGAACCCTAGTTTTGGATCACGCGTAGTAGAGGTAAGATGACATTGTTTTAAGTTCTTCCTTTAGGATTTATTGTTCCCCTTAATGTCTTCTAATGTCCCTCTAAATTTCATGTTAGGAGATCAAGCGGACAAAGAGTTAGAACGATCGGAAGTCGCTAGTTCTACGTAGGATGCGCAGGAATGGGAGCCTTCTTCCGGTGAGAAATTTGAAGTTTAGGGACTATCCCAGAGGTAGGTTGTCTCGTGATTGGCATAAACATCGTATTAGGAACAAAAGTGCTTGCATATCCCTTGATTTCATGCTTTCTACATAGAGAATTTCCAGTTTTTCCATGACTACGCAATAGGGTTTTTAACTCATGATGCTCATGTAACCTTAATCAAAAGATAATAACTTTCCTTGATCACCTACCTTTTTCATGCATTACTTACATGTTATCATACCTTTTCCTTCAGTTTCCTATTTGTTTCATCTTTATTTGCCATAGAAACATACACTGCAAGCTAGGATTTGCTTCTATCTAGTGACGGACAGATAGCGGTCCTACAGAGACCGCTACCTCCATATAGCGATTCTCGACCAACCGCGATCTGCGCACTGTTAACCTGCAATAGTGACCAGATCAACCGTTATGATTCCCTGCTAAGTATAAGTAACTATGCCATATTTCGTGTTATTTCATTATGTTCATAATTTCTGTCATATCATGTTTCAACCAGGTTATGTTTTATGCCCTCTCATGCTATAAGGAATATAATTTCACATATGTTAGTTTCACAAATCAACTCCTATAATTTTGTACTTAAGAGATTTTCTTTTGAACTTTCGGTACATTGATCGCTGTTTTAATATGATTCACTCTCATCTCTTGTCTTTCTTCATTACTTGTTCATAGCCCGTACTCCGGTACATTGCTATTTGCCACTTCACTTGATAGGAACATTTTCTTGAACTAGAGCGCCTCTCCGTCGAATATTCCTTCTGTCGGACTAGGTTATCTTATTTCAATGCCTCTGTAAGACTCCGCGAGCCTAAGATTCCCACTAGGACGCCAAGCTGGTTGTACCGTGAAAACCCAAAATGCTAGAAGAGCACTTCACGATTTCTGCTCCCTGTTATGATTGCGGCTAGTAAGCAACCGCTACCTGCAGATAGCAGTTGGCCAATGACCACGTTCATGTTCCATTCAGCAGATTTATGGTTGACTTGACCCATTCTTCCCTTGAGTTGACGCACCCCCTTATCGCGGATCCTTCACGACTACTACCTCAAGATAGCGGTCCACTTGAAACCGCATTCTGTCAGATTTTGCCCAACCCGAGGTCTGACCAAAGGGTTGATCATGTTTTATGTCCCAGATGGTCTTTTGACTATCTAACGTCAAAACTTGGTTTATGAACTCATTAATGAACTATGGAAATTAATGAATATACCGTTATGTTGTCGGAATTCTTCCATGGCACAATGTATGTAATGCCCCGAATTTTTTGGATATTTTTCGGATCATTTTCGTGGGTCTCGGAGTGTATTTTGTGCTTTACACGTGTTTTTCCCTGATGTACCTTCGGAACTTTGTGCAGGGCGAACCGTGGCATTCTCCAACTCTGGGATAGTACCAGCGTGTTGTGCTCCTCTCGAGGATGGCGGAGGTTATTTTTTGTATTTTTCTAAATTTCTAGAATTTTTTGGTTTTTCTATATATATTAACCTCCTTTTATCTCTCTCCCTCAATCTCATTTCTCACTCTCTCCCCCTCCGTTTATCTCTTCCTCTCCCTCACTTCTCCGCGGACGGCTGACCACGGTAGGCAGGGGCGAGGCGGCGATGGCGCGAGGGCGAGGACGGCAAGGATGGGTCGAGGATCGGGGGATGGAGGCGCGTGGAAGCTCGGCTGTGAGTTCATGCCTCGACGAGGGTTTAACGGCATTTTCTTCGTGGATCGACGTCCACGGCGCGTGAAATCTTCGGTGGAGGTAGGGAGATGGACCCCCAACTTGCGTACTTCATTTCCCGTGAGTTTGGTCGGCCGTGGCGAGCCGAGTGTGGGTTTATTGCCATTTTGGGGAAAATCCATGATTTTGGAGTGTGAGCCCGATCTAGCGTTTTAACGTGTTAATCGATGGTTTGAGGGCATCACTGAATGCCTAGGGGATTGGGGAAGTGTTTCCCCTTTGTTTCCCCTTCACCTGGGGGTGAAAGGGGCATGGAATGGCGTTTTGGGGTATTTCTCGCCATTCTCGATTTTCTGGCTTATAAATGGTTTAACAGAAACAGCTTCTAGGTGAGACGGTCCCCAGGGTGACCGTCTATTGGCCATTTTCACTGTGTTTTGGGGTAGCGGTCCTGCGATAGACCGCTCTGCTTGTCTTGGCGGTCTAAGGCAGACCATTTTCATGGTTAGGCAGTTCTGGTTTGACCGCCACCTGCCCCTTCTGTCGGTTGGCTAAACGGTCGCACTATAGACCGCCTACAGGGTTAAGCGGTCTGGTGTGGACCGCCTGGCTCATGGAGCGGCCAGGGCATGACCATTTTATGTTTTGGGTTCAATCTAGGCCATGACGGGTAGCGGCCATGTGACTGACCGCTAGGTGATTCCAAGCGGTCAGGCAATGGACCGCCACTCTCCAGGGTGGTCTAAGGGTGACCGCTTGGGTCCTGGTAGCATCTGGGGCTAAGCGATCCTGGCAAGACCACTAAGCCAAGCTAAGCGGTCCCAGCAAGACCACATAGTCTGTGACGGTCCAGGGAGGACCGCCACTTTGGTTTTGTGCCTGCCGAACCCGTTTAGTACTGTGTTGGTCTCCGGTCGACCCGGTCGTGACCTAGTGGTCGACCTTCGGCCTCGTGAGTGTCCCGGACACCCCGTGAGTTCCGTGTCCATGTTTCTGGGGTGTCTGGAGGTACTGTGTTACCTCGATTAGCATGCCCATAGGTGTGGTGGGTCCGGGTGACCCCATTTGTTCTGGGCTTTCGTGTTATGCTCGATCGAGTCACCGTGTATCGGTGTGAGTGCTGTGGGGTTCCCCCGCATGTCGTGGGTTTCTGCGGAAGATGATTCCCGACTAGACCAAGTGTGTGGCCTTGGACTGCGAGTCCAGTCATCCAGCCTGGGGCTGAAGGTTTCTCATTTTTCCCTGGGTTGGGGAATCGACGTGACGGCTTGTGAACTACCTTGGGAATCATGCTTCTGTGCTTTCCGTAGGGCATTGTGTATGGCCTTGGACTGTGAGTCCAGTTACCCAGCCTGGGGCTGGAGGGCTTCTTAGTTCCCTTTCCGAGGGGATGGTCTCGGCGGCTTGTGAGCTGCCTCAGTATTCATACTACCGTGGTTTTAGACCTAGGGATTAGGCTAGATTAACGGCATTGTGCCATTGCATACGACGGTCTTGACCCCGAGTCTTATGACTCAAGGACCGTTAGACTTAGTGAGTCTAGAGGACTGTCCAGAGTCTAGTGGCTCGACGCCACTTGGTTCTTCTCGACTTTTGCATAGGGTGCGTGTGTGTTTCTCAGAGTTTCTCCTCGGAGAGTGGTCACACTAGTGACTCCCCACTAGTCGTAGCCTTCCAACACGCGAGTGGTCCTACCAGGGAGTGGTGGCGAGTCTACCCCAGAGAGACTATTTTTAGGCAGGTTATCGTCGGGCCCCACATCTTGCAGCAAGAGTCCAGCTGAGGGAAAAACCAGTCAGAGGGCCAGACCTGGGACGCATGGTCTGTGTGTGCACACGTGGTTGGGGGCTGTTAGACCCGCGCTGACCAGCGCGCCCCCAGCTAGTAACTTATTCTGTGGTTACTAGTACGGTGTCCCCGTTCCACCAGGGGTCGAGGGGGACACCTGAGGCGCGGTCTAAGACGTCAGTGGATGCATCCAGCTTTGCTTCTGGTGGGCAGGTACTCCTGTCACGTGAGACGTGACTCCCCTATTTTCGAGTTTTGTTTCCCGTCCGCGAGACATAGGTTCTGGACCGTTCCAGCGTGCTTTCCGAGGTGGTGGCCAGAGGTGCTCGGTAGGGATTGCCAAGGCTTCACCATGCCAGTGTGGGACTGTGCGATCCCGGTTGGTGTGGAACGCACTAAATTTCGAGGTGTAGAGATATCGGGGTGTTCTTTTTATCGGTTTATCGGTTTATCTAGTGCGAGGGTGTGCCAGTCACCTAGGTGACAATGTGCTCGGGCTTCAAGACTGGAGTTGTCCGATGCCCGGAGTGCGCTCTGTCTTACTAATACGACGATTGTGGATATCGGGTCGGGACTGGAGACCCGCCGCGCCATAAAGGCCGCGACGTTAATTACATCCCCTCGTGTTGTGTCTCTATGATTTTGATGATGTCTCACACTATAAATCATTTCTTTATCTCAAGATAATCTCATGTTTCATCATGTAAGTGAATGGGTTATACAGTAAGGGAATGTCCTGTTCAATTGAACAATTTGACCAAATGAATTTTAGTGTTGCCTGAGTCTTAATGTCTTGATGGTTTCAACACTATGAATTTTTGTGAACAAAAATGTTTCTCTGTGTTAACGTAAATCCTCGAGCCACTTCAGGTAATTTTGGGAATTGTTTTCGTGTCACTTAAGCCACACTTCGTGTTGCTTTCCCTCACCAACACGAAATGATTTCGTGTCGTCTGAGCGTACAACACTTCGTGTTGATTTCCATGCTTGACAGGAAAACTTGTATGAGGTAATACTTCGAGTTGTTCTTCTGCTTTCACAGTTTCATCACGTGTTATTGAAGAACGTGTCTATCTCATGTCTTCGTGTCGTGTTTTCTAGACCTCGTGTCTTTGTCGCTTTGTGACCTCATCTCGTGTCATTTTTTCTCTCTGCTTGTTTAACTTCGTGTCACCTACTGTTGCTCCTCGAGTCGTTTTGTTTTAGTGTCACTGCTTCATCACGTGTCGCGATAGCCGTGTCACTCTTCTGACTTCGTGCTGTTTGCTGTACCACCCCGTGTTACCCTTATGTCTTCGAGTCCTCTGTAATCGTGTCATTTATAGTTATTTGTCTTCGTGTTGTGGTCAGCCCGTGTCGCCTCGTCTTCGAGTCGTTCATTCGAGCTATTTTGTGCTCGAGTTGTTTTTCTTATGTTTTCAAGTGTTGTTTCACTTCGTGCCGTCTTTTGTTTCCGTTTGTTAGTTCGTGTTGTCTTTCTGACCCAGTGTACTTTTTGCCTTGTGACCACACCTAGTGTTGGTTTCTGTTCTTCGTCTTCGAGTTGGTTTCAGTCCGTGTTGTCCTCGTCTTCATATCGTTAGTTGTTTCTTCACGTACTGAACACTGCAGCACCTCGTGCTGTTGAATGTACCACCTCGTGTCACCCTTATGTCTTCGTGTTGCCTTTCCTAGACCTCGTATCCTTCTTGTTTTATAACCTCACTTCGTGTCCTTCTCCTCGTTGTGTCTGTTCTGTTACAGTGTATCTCGTGTCGTTCTTTTCCTATCTCGTGTACTGGTCACGTCATGCTGTTATCATATACCTCATGCAGCTTTAGTTTTAGTGGCCATACTGCGTGTTAATGGTTTTTATCTTCTTACAGGTACGAGGAAGATTATTCCCAAATAAAGGGGGTGCACGTGATCCAAGATAAGAGGAACCAATCCAATGAGGTCACGTGGCAGGAAGGTTCTGGATCGAGCGTGGGAGGCACACGCGTTTTGTGCCCTATCCACCTGCTACTACTATAAATAGAAATCTTCATCCACCGATGAAGGTGATCAGAGCCAAGAAAGAAAAGGCAGTATTGCAGAGAGCTCGATCCAGCAGTAAAGAGAAAGAAAAAGAGAGATAGCAGTGGAGAGAAAGAAAAAGAGAGATAGCAGTGAAGAGAGAAAGAGAGTTTGCAGTATCGGGTTTCTGAAATTGCTTCCCAGGAAGCTACATTTGTATTAACTCTCAGTATCGAATGTTTTCTCGATCAGTCTTTAGTTTCTTTTCTGATTTTCTTTATGTGTTCTTCGTCTATTTCTGATCTGTTCCCCTCCGGTGTGTGGAGGAAGGGAGTCTAACTCCGGTTTCCCTCTGGGTTGCAGAGGAAGAGAGATCGCTGATCTCTGGTGTTGCTAGTGACGGGTTGTCATTAGCAGGTTCCCTCCGGTGTGTGGAGGAAGGGAGAGGCACTCTCCGGTTCTGTTCGTGCTGGGTGCTAGAACAGGTTACAAGCTCTGTGGGTAGCAGAGCTTGGTTGAGGGATTTGTCTCCCTTGGGTTTTCAAGCTGTTTGGCAGCAAGTTGTTCGCAGACTGAGTCTGCTGTGCTCTAGCAGTGGCTAGTGGAATCCTCACTCTAGTTGGAGTGAGGGGTGGATGTAGATTGCGGACTGCAGTCGAACCACCTAAAAACTGGTTGTCTTCTCTGTGGTTTGCGATCTTTATCAGCGCTCTCTATCTGCTTGTCTCTTCGACTAGTTGTGTGTTCAGCTCTTAATCATCATTTTCTTATTCGATCTTGATTGGTACCTGCATTTGCAATTCTTTGTGTGCTAGTTTAGAAGGGGCATAAGCGGTAGATTTATTTTCTCGCCTAAGCTTTGCAAATTGGGAGTGATCTATTCATCCCCCCCCTTCTATATCACTCTCGCTGCGCTAACATTTGGTATCAGAGCAGGTTTACGCCATGTGGATGAACGGTCAAGGAAATGGTGGTGGTCCTAGAACCTTCATGGCCGAAGGTCAATCCATTAGTCGCCCTCCTTATTTCGATGGTAGTAACTATCTGTTTTGGAAGAACAGGATGGAAGTGTTCATCAGAGCTCAGAGTCATAAATTGTGGAGAGTAATCACGGTGGGGCCATATGAGCTGCCACCAAACGAGGATGCTTGGACAGATGATCATGTGAAGCTCTCGTCACTCAACTGGACGGCGCTGAACATAATCCAGTGTGCTGTTCATCCAGAGGAATATGCTCGTATATCTGCATACAGAACTGCCAAGCGAATGTGGGATGAGCTGCAATTAATTTATGAAGGTACAGCTCAAGTGAAAGCCTCGAAGGTAAATCTCTACACCTCCAAGTATGAAATGTTTAAGATGAATGCAGATGAGAATATAACCGAAATGTATGCCAGGTTATCCTTGATCACTAACACTCTTAAAGGGCTAGGGAAGGATCTTGCTGAGGCAGATATAGTCAGGAAAATCCTTAGATCTTTATCCCTGGCATGGCACACTAAGGCCATTGTGATTGAGGAGTCAAAAGATTTGACTGTCTTAACTGTGAATGAACTCATAGGATCCCTGATGACCTATGAGATGAACTTCCAAGGAGGTGGAGAAGGTAGTGAGAGGAAGGGTAAAAATGTAGCTCTAAGAGCTTCCCGCAACAAGGGTAGTAAAAGTGGGAGCAGCAGCAGTAGCCCCGAGTCTGAGTCCGAGCTTGAAGGTTTTTCAGATCTCGACCAGGGGGAGCAGGCTATGCTCACTCGTCAGTTCAGAAAGTTTCTGAGGACAAAGGGGAAGACCTTTAGGAAGAAGAACCCATACTCTTTTAACAAGAATGCTGAGTTTACCAATTACAGGGATAGAAATCCTAAGAAACTGACTTGTTTTAACTGTAACAAACAGGGACACATGAAAGGCGAATGCCCAGAACTCCAGAAGAAAGGTCCCTATCTTCAGAAGAAGTTCACAAAGGTGCAGAAGAAGAAAAAGCCACAGGCGATGGTCTGCACATGGAGCGAGGAAGAAGAAAATCCCGAAGACACTTCCTCGGAGGAATATGAAGAAGGAATTTGTCTTATGGCAAACAGTGAAGAGGAGGTAATAAACGTTTTTGAAAATTTCTCAATTGATGACTGGGAGGATGCTTATGGTGACTTGCTAGATAAATTTAATTCACTTAGCAAAGAGCACAGAGTTCTGAAAAGAAAATTTAACACAAATGTTGAAGAACAAACTCTGGTCTGTGAGGAAAATGCAAAGCTAAAAGAACAACTAGAAGAAATGACCTCACAAAGGAAAGAGAATGATAAGCTTAGGGGAGAAATCCAAGAAAGTAAAAAACAGCTCAATGAATTCAAAACTAAAATTGAAGAAAGCATGAGTGAAATCAGAATGAATTCAGAGAAATATGAAGCTGTGAAGAAAGTAAATGCTGAACTCCTAAAGAATTCTGAGTTTCTTCAAAAGGAGCTGGAAGACAAACAGAAAGTCTTAGAGAAGTTTGTCCAAGGAAAGACTAGCCTAGATGCTATACTAGGAACTAGGGTCAATTTCAATAAGGAAGGTCTAGGCTATGACCCAACCAACAAGAGACCCTTGCAATTCAAGACCATCACCTTCTGTCCAGAGAAGGGAAAAGAAAAGCTGGACACACCATCCAGCTCAAACAGCTCTAAGAAAACTCAAAGTCCTAAAGAGAACACAACAACCAGTACTGGACAACCATTCAAGATTGGAATGAACTTTATGAAGAATAACATTAAGTCCATTCACCAGAACACAAATGGTAGCTGGACCAAGAAAACAAATCAGAATAAGAGCTGGAATTATAACAATCAGATGGGTCCAAACAAGACCTACTGGAGGAACAACTTTCATGGTCAAAGATATACCAATCAACAAGCCTACAGGAAATTTCCTAGGAATAGGAAGACCAATGAAAGGAATAGAACTCATTTCCCCAGTTCAGCTGGATTGAACTTTAATAAACCAGAAAGGAGGGTGCCAGAGAAAACCATGCTGAAACAAATCTGGGTACCCAAACACTTGATCAGAGATTTAAACAATGTACTTGGACCCAACTCATCTTGGGTTCCAAATCACTCTGCTTGATATACTTGTGTAGGTCGGCCTGGCAGCTGAAGACAACAAGTGGTACCTCGACAGTGGCTGCTCCAGGCATATGACAGGAAACCGATCCAAGTTCAGCAAGATAGAGATGAAGCCAGGAGGTCTGGTCAAGTTTGGAGGAAAGAACAAAGGTAAAATAATTGGAGTTGGCACAGTAGGTAAGTCTTCCACAAACTCCATTGAAAAAGTCTTACTTGTGGAAGGGCTACAACATAATCTGATCAGCATCAGTCAGTTATGTGACAAGGGTCACAAGGTTGTTTTTGATGATACTTCATGCAAAATCTTTGAAATAAATTCTGATGAGGTTAAATTTGTAGCCAACCGGATTAATAATGTCTACATTGTAGACTTAAATGAGAAATCTGAATCTACTATTTGTTTAACTGCTAACTCTGAAATTGATGCTTTTGAATGGCATAGACGTCTAGGTCATGCTAGCTTTTCTACTTTAAATAAACTGGTCAAACTTGATTTAGTTAAAGGCATGCCTAGAATTAAATTTAATTCCATTTCAAAATCATGTGATGCCTGTGCTCTAGGCAAACAGACCAGAAACTCTTTCAAATTAAGATCTGAGCCATTGTCTTCTAGACCAATGGAACTTCTTCATATGGATCTCTTCGGTCCAACCAGAACTCAGAGTCTTAATGGTAACAGGTTTGGCTATGTCATCATAGATGACTTCTCCAGATATTCATGGATATTTTTCTTAGCAAATAAGAGTGATGCATTTCAAAAGTTTAATCTATTTTTCAACAAGGTCAAACAAGAAGGAAAGTTCAAGGTTAGTTCTATTCAATCTGATCATGGAGGTGAGTTTGAAAATTCCATGTTTACTGAACTTTGTGACAAAGAAGGACTAACTCACAGGTTTTCCTCTCCCAGGACACCTGAACAGAATGGGATCGTGGAGAGAAGAAATAGAACAGTGGTGGAGATGGCCCGAACCATGTTGATTGAAAGTAAGTTACCTAGAAGGTTTTGGGCAGAAGCGGCCAATATAGCAACCTACATAATCAACAGGGCCATGGTAAGACCCATACACAAGAAAACACCCTATGAGCTTCTAAAAGGTAAGAAACCAAACTTGTTTCATTTCAGAATTTTTGGAGCAAAATGTTTTATTCATAACAATGATAAGAAAGATTTAGACAAGTTTGAAGCCAAGAGTTCACCTGGAATATTCTTGGGTTACTCAGAAGTGTCAAGGGCATATAGGGTATTTAATGTATCAGATCAGAAAGTGGAAGAATCTCCACACATTCTTTTTAGTGAAAAGAAAGATGTTTCTAATGTTGAAAATCTTGACAGGGACTCCAATCATGGTGGAGATTTTCTGGAAAACCAACAAGAAGAAGAGAAGACTCAGCAGAATGGAGAAACAAATTCCCAAAATCAGGAAGGTCAAAGAGAAACAGGTGAGTCTTCAACAAATATTAGATTCCTTAAAGACCATCCGTTAGATAATGTCATAGGCAATCCTGAAGAACCTCTAAGGACTAGATCTCATTTTAGAAATGTGAATAATGACGACCTAATTGCTTTAGTCTCACAAATTGAACCCAAAACAGTAGAAGAGGCCTTAGCTGATCAAGGTTGGGTAAATGCTATGAGTGAGGAATTAGGTCAGTTTGAAAGGAATAATGTCTGGGAGCTTGTCCCAAGACCAGATGGTATTAATGTCATAGGAACCAAGTGGGTGTTCAAAAATAAGATGAATGAAGATGGAATCATCTCGAGGAACAAGGCCAGACTAGTAGCCAAAGGCTACTGTCAGGAATTCGGTGTAGACTTTGATGAATCTTATGCACCAGTTGCTAGGATGGAAGCCATAAGATTGTTGCTTGCCTTTGCATGCTCAAAGAACATTAAACTCCAACAAATGGATGTTAAAAGTGCTTTTTTAAATGGAGTTATTAAAGAAGAAGTCTTTGTTGAACAACCTCCTGGATTTCAATTTTCTCCTCAACCTAACCAAGTTTTCAGGTTAAACAAAGCCTTGTATGGTCTAAAGCAGGCTCCAAGAGCTTGGTATGAAAGATTATCTGAATTTCTGATCAGCAAGGGCTACAAAAGAGGTAAAGTTGATCAGACTTTATTCACCAAGGGCATGAGTAAAGATCTCATCATAGTTCAGGTATATGTAGATGACATTGTATTTGGATCAACTAGGCATGAACTATGTGATGAATTTTCTACCATGATGTCTGCTGAATTTGAGATGAGCTTGGTTGGTGAACTAAAATATTTTCTTGGATTGCAGGTACAGCAGCTAGAAGATGGGTGCTTCATCAACCAAACCAAATACACAATGGAATTGTTCAAAAGGTTTGGCATGGAAAACTTAAAGCACATTACTACACCCATGGGCACCAATACATCATTGGATGCAGATGAGACAGGTAAAGAAGTAAATGCCAAACTTTATAGAGGTATGATTGGATCACTTCTTTACTTAACAGCCTCTAGACCTGATATACAATTCAGTGTAGGAATGTGTGCAAGATATCAGTCTAGACCCACTGAACTACACTTAGCTGCAGTTAAAAGAATCTTCAGATATTTGTCAGCTAGTCACTCTCTTGGTTTATGGTTTCCTGCTTCTCGAACATTGAATCTAGTAGCATACACAGATGCTGACTATGCAGGCTGTAAACTAGACAGGAAAAGCACAAGTGGCCATTGTGAATTCTTGGGTGGGTGTTTAGTATCTTGGGGCTCCAAGAAACAACATTCTGTGGCCCTCTCCACTGCAGAAGCTGAATATGTGGCTGCAGGGAGTTGTGGAACACAAGTAATATGGATTAAACACCAACTTCAGGACTACCAAGTAGACCTGGGGTGCACACCTATTTACTGTGATAATACAAGTGCCATCAATCTTGCTAAAAATCCTGTTTTGCATTCTCGAACAAAACATATAGAGATAAGACATCATTTTATAAGAGATGAGGTGTCTAAGAATAATTTTGAACTGATTCATGTAGGAACAGATAATCAGATTGCTGATATTTTCACAAAACCTCTGGATAATGAAAAGTTCACTACATTAAGAAGAGAGTTAGGCTTATACAAAGTGTCTTAATTATGAAGCCTGTTCCTGTTGTGAGGGGGAGGTTTGTCTATCTGTTGGTTAGCCTTCTTGCTTGCTGGTTTAAGGGGGAGTTCGGAATGCTCACTGGTTAGCTTTCAGGAATGCTCTAAATTGAGGGAAGCCTTGAGATTTTGCTGAAATGTTTTATTGAGGTATGCTATGTCTTAGGGGGAGCTGAGTTGTAATGTGAGAAGAGAAGTTCTTTGACAAATTCAAAAGGAGTGTCCAGATGTGTATCTCTGCTGGTTTTTCATGACTAATCTAGTGTAGTTCTCTCAGACAGTAGAGTGTCACTTATCTCTTAAGTCAATAAGTCAGTGTCTCTAAAATCCAATTAGAATCTTTCCTTTGGCACTCACTCAGAGATCTGGACTAATTGCATAAAGTATATCTTCCTACATTGTCATTGATTATGGTTCAGGCCAAAAACACGTATGTCTTGATATCTGACCCAATCAACTTGAAATCTAGACTTCAAGACTCAATACAAGAAAAGTCCTTCTCTTTTGGTATTGTCTTCAATCATTCTATCTCTTTAACTCAAGGGCTTAACTGAACAAACATGTTCTGTTTTTGATCACTGAGAAACTGGGAGCTTCATCAATGAAATGAATATTTCTCCCAAGTCATGAGGTGTCAGATACTTAAAATAAATGAAAAGTCATGACAGAGCAATGGTGGCTTGCTGGTGAGTAACTGGGGACTCTGGCCTCTAATCAAGGTGTCTCCTCATGTCAAAAGCCACAGTTACTAACTCTGTTCCTTAAAAAAAAAAAAGGGGAAGTAATGAGGTACTCACTCTGAGTAACTGGGGATTCAGGCCTCTGATCAAGGTGTCTCCCTAATGTCAAAAGAAGTGAACTACCAACTTACTCATTGATCTTCTTGGAAATCATCTCCAACAAACATTCCTTGTTGTTATGCAACTAATGGATTGCTTGTCCTCAATACCTTGAGAACACCTCTCTGATTTAGACTCTTGCTGTCTTGTGGAATAGTTGAATGATCAGCTCTATTTGGCCATACTTGTCAACTCCTGCTCTACATCATACACTATGTATGCTGATATACTCTTCATAATTCTATTTCTCCATTGTGTACTGAAGCTTAAAGAATCTTCTCTTGATGTTAGAACCTCACTTATTTTCTTAAGACCTATTCGTGACTTTCTGCACTAAGATCGTTACTGCACTTCTTCTTCATGTCTCCAGCATTGTTATGTCTTCTGCATTTCTTTTTGCTGATGTCAAAGGGGGAGAGAGGTTCTGCTATATCAATGATTTAATCAGTTGGTTGTGGCTAGTCGCCTTGGGGAAGTTCCTGATTATGAGTTGTGGGGGAAATGAGAGTGAGTTAATGAGAGTGAGTTGTAGGGTTTGTCTAATTCATTTGCATGAGCATTCTAATTCATTTGCATGAGCATGCTTTGAATTTAATCTGTTGTTGCAGATGGTATTGATTTCATGTTAAATCCTGATAAACCTTGATATTGCCTGATTCATAGTGTTGCCATCATCAAAAAGGGGGAGATTGTTGTGTCCCTATGATTTTGATGATGTCTCACACTATAAATCATTTCTTTATCTCAAGATAATCTCATGTTTCATCATGTAAGTGAATGGGTTATACAGTAAGGGAATGTCCTGTTCAATTGAACAATTTGACCAAATGAATTTTAGTGTTGCCTGAGTCTTAATGTCTTGATGGTTTCAACACTATGAATTTTTGTGAACAAAAATGTTTCTCTGTGTTAACGTAAATCCTCGAGCCACTTCAGGTAATTTTGGGAATTGTTTTCGTGTCACTTAAGCCACACTTCGTGTTGCTTTCCCTCACCAACACGAAATGATTTCGTGTCGTCTGAGCATACAACACTTCGTGTTGATTTCCATGCTTGACAGGAAAACTTGTATGAGGTAATACTTCGAGTTGTTCTTCTGCTTCCACAGTTTCATCACGTGTTGTTGAAGAACGTGTCTATCTCATGTCTTCGTGTCGTGTTTTCTAGACCTCGTGTCTTTGTCGCTTTGTGACCTCATCTCGTGTCATTTTTTCTCTCTGCTTGTTTAACTTCGTGTCACCTACTGTTGCTCCTCGAGTCGTTTTGTTTTAGTGTCACTGCTTCATCACGTGTCGCGATAGCCGTGTCACTCTTCTGACTTCGTGCTGTTTGCTGTACCACCCCGTGTTACCCTTATGTCTTCGAGTCCTCTGTATTCGTGTCATTTATAGTTATTTGTCTTCGTGTCGTGGTCAGCCCGTGTCGCCTCGTCTTCGAGTCGTTCATTCGAGCTATTTTGTGCTCGAGTTGTTTTTCTTATGTTTTCAAGTGTTGTTTCACTTCGTGTCGTCTTTTGTTGCCGTTTGTTAGTTCGTGTTGTCTTTCTGACCCAGTGTACTTTTTGCCTTGTGACCACACCTAGTGTTGGTTTCTGTTTTTCGTCTTCGAGTTGGTTTCAGTCCGTGTTGTCCTCGTCTTCATATCGTTAGTTGTTTCTTCGCGTACTGAACACTGCAGCACCTCGTGCTGTTGAATGTACCACCTCGTGTCACCCTTATGTCTTCGTGTTGCCTTTCCTAGACCTCGTGTCCTTCTTGTTTTATAACCTCACTTCGTGTCGTTCTCCTCGTTGTGTCTGTTCTGTTACAGTGTATCTCGTGTCGTTCTTTTCCTATCTCGTGTACTGGTCACGTCGTGCTGTTATCATATACCTCATGCAGCTTTAGTTTTAGTGGCCATACTGCGTGTTAATGGTTTTTATCTTCTTACAGGTACGAGGAAGATTATTCCCAAATAAAGGGGGTGCACGTGATCCAAGACAAGAGGAACCAATCCAATGAGGTCACGTGGCAGGAAGGTTCTGGATCGAGCGTGGGAGGCACACGCGTTTTGTGCCCTATCCACCTGCTGCCGCTATAAATAGAAACCTTCGTCCACCGATGAAGGTGATCAGAGCCAAGAAAGAAAAGGCAGTATTGCAGAGAGCTCGATCCAGCAGTAAAGAGAAAGAAAAAGAGAGATAGCAGTGGAGAGAAAGAAAAAGAGAGATAGCAGTGAAGAGAGAAAGAGAGTTTGCAGTATCGGGTTTCTGAAATTGCTTCCCAGGAAGCTACATTTGTATTAACTCTCAGTATCGAATGTTTTCTCGATCAGTCTTTAGTTTCTTTTCTGATTTTCTTTATGTGTTCTTCGTCTATTTCTGATCTGTTCCCCTCCGGTGTGTGGAGGAAGGGAGTCTAACTCCGGTTTCCCTCTGGGTTGCAGAGGAAGAGAGATCGCTGATCTCTGGTGTTGCTAGTGACGGGTTGTCATTAGCAGGTTCCCTCCGGTGTGTGGAGGAAGGGAGAGGCACTCTCCGGTTCTGTTCGTGCTGGGTGCTAGAACAGGTTACAAGCTCTGTGGGTAGCAGAGCTTGGTTGAGGGATTTGTCTCCCTTGGGTTTTCAAGCTGTTTGGCAGCAAGTTGTTCGCAGACTGAGTCTGCTGTGCTCTAGCAGTGGCTAGTGGAATCCTCACTCTAGTTGGAGTGAGGGGTGGATGTAGATTGCGGATTGCAGTCGAACCACCTAAAAACCGGTTGTCTTCTCTGTGGTTTGCGATCTTTATCAGCGCTCTCTATCTGCTTGTCTCTTCGACTAGTTGTGTGTTCAGCTCTTAATCATCATTTTCTTATTCGATCTTGATTGGTACCTGCATTTGCAATTCTTTGTGTGCTAGTTTAGAAGGGGCATAAGCGGTAGATTTATTTTCTCGCCTAAGCTTTACAAATTGGGAGTGATCTATTCATCCCCCCCTTCTATATCACTCTCGCTGCGCTAACACCTCGGAGAGGGGAAGACCTCTGATTAATCGCCAAGGAAAGGGGCCAAATGACCTAAAGATCGTTCTTCATTAATTCATGCGAGTTGGGTTGACATGATTTAAACCCTCCGCATCGGTATGCAAAACGACGTTCAAAACCATACGAATACTTGCTGCGAGTGCGGCAAATTTAATGCAAGTGCGGGATTAGATCCCGGTATATATATATATATCAGTCACTAACGGACCATCCAGTATTTGGTCGAGGGTAAATATTCGAAGCATCGAAGGTGACAATAAAGACATTCGGATATCTGACGTAGGTACGGCACGTCTCATGTGGGTGCGGGATCGGATCCCGGAAGAAGTGGGTCAAGCTAATGAACTATCGGCCCAAGAGGTGCACGGATCATGACCATGTCAGGGATCCCGAGGTCCACATCCGGTACCACGTGGCATCATTGCATAGTCTGGGGGAGCGAGTTGTTAAGTGCAAAGACCAAACTCGACAACGTGCGCCCTCGCACGCGGATCGACCTGCCCCCGGAACAAAATTTGGATTATAGTAGAGGGGAAACTTTTTATTATTGGCTTCACATTCCTTTCATTTATTTTTTTTATCAGTTTAGTTCTCTTCTTTCGCTTTATTCATTAATTCAAGCCTTTTCTTCTACTTAGTTAATTCCCCCATTTTTTTAACGAAGCACGCCGGTTGCGGAGTGAGTCAAGGGGCACGCTGGATAGAGGCAGTAAGGGGGGGGGGCACCGGTTTAAGGGAGTTCAAGGGGGGGGGGGGCGCCGATTTTGGCCAAGAAGAGGGGCGCGCCCGATTTGGGCTCGAAGTGCAGGGCGCGCCGGTTAAGGCCGCGCCTAAATGGGAAGATAAGGAGTTGAAATGGGCGCGCCATTTAGCATCCAAAGAAGGAGATGGGGCTATTGTGGGGGGGGGGGGGGGGGGGGGGGGTTTAAAACGGCACGGTGGAATGGTGACCGCGCCGGATTAGCCCCTCCCGAGGGTTTATTGCTTTTGACTATGTGTTTTCTTTTCTTTCACCTGCAGGTTGGGTTAATGACAGGTTTGTTCATCCATTTGAAAGATTAGGTTGATGAAAAGGGGGTTTAATCGTTTTAGTCGTTTATTGAGGTGAATTAGCATGAATGCTTCAAGTGTTTTATTAGAAAATTTTATGCAAGAACTCAGAGATTCGGTTTGTTTCAGTGGTTTTCTACATATGCTGTTCTCTTTCCCACAGAGTTTATTATGCTCGTTCGTTCTTATGGGTTATTCGCCTGGAAAAATTTGGGTAGCATCTCCCCTAGACCCGAAGGGTCCAGGGAAAAAAAATGGGGCGCGCCATACGGAGAAAACTCCGACGGCCCCGGAACATCCCGGTGTGCGCATAAGCGACGACACTCGTAAAATTACCCCACTTGGGGCCGGAGGTCTCGAGGGCTAGCCTACAAGGGAGTCCGGTGGCCCATGGGTTGTTGCGATCGTATCGACTCCCCTCGTCCGGGGCCGGAGGTCCTGAGGGCCAGCCTACAAAGGAACTTCGGTGACCCGAGGGTTGCTGTGATCGCGTGGCTGAAGACCGCGTGAGAGCTGAAGTTGACACAAGAACACGGCGGAAGGGAGATTTAGGGGATGAGCGAGCATCAAAATCGGGTTTCATAAAAGGGATAAGAAAGGATCGGGGTTGAAGGCCCCAGCTTCGTTTCCACTTAAACAGAGAGAACTACATCGGGGCTGGACGTCGCCGAGCAGAATACAAAGGAAGAGGAGAAAGACAATGACCCACCCTCACACGGCTGGGTTTCACTCTTCCTCACCCTTTCTCTCCCACTCTTTCTTTCTTCTTCTCCACACTTCGGAGCAGGGCTTCGCCGCTAGTAGAGCGTCCCTCCTCTTTTTGCTTCTTGCCTGGGGTTTGTATTTATAGGGAGAGCAGGGAAGCAAGCTTCCCGTTTCTGTGGCTTTTTCTTTTGTTCGCAGTTACCGTTGCTGATGTTGCTGCCCGGATGTCCTGTTGCTGCCATGACTGGCTCGCGGGAGGACGCTGATGATGCTGCTGACGTTGCTGGGGTCACCATGTCGAATGCCGCTGTCGTGGACGTCACCTCCGCCACAGCTATAGTGTGACCGGGAGAGGGGTAGAGGCATGGTCTCCTCCTTCGCTGGCATATCCACCGCGAACCACGTTGCTCTCATCATTTGTAGGAGAATGGGCGGCCGACCGACGGAATGAGCGTTCAGCGGTGCAGGGCTCGGGAATTTCCATTCACGGCATATGCTTGGTTGCCCGTTGGATCGAGGCGGAAGTTTTAGCCATTTTAGGTAGTTCATCTACGTGCTGTTCGTAGGAAACAGGGGACCGCATTGATGACGGGATGGCTTCACTGCACGCCGGAGAAGTGCTTCAGAGAATAGAAGTGAGGGGTTAAAATGGCGCCATATTCAAAGGGGCGCCGTTTTAAGCATCAAAGGGGAAGGCCTCTTCGTTAGGAGCGCGCCGTGTAGCCAATGAAAAGAAAAAGGGTGCGCCATTTAAAAGGGGGGGGCGCCATTTTAAGGCGCGCCGTTTTAAGGCCCCTTCGTGCCTTTAAGCACTAAACGGATTCTTCTCGAAGTCACGGCCATTTATATGAATGTCGGCATTCCCAGGATGTTCCGGTTGCAATGTATGGCCTCTGCAATATTCCGTTCGCAGCCTCTGGGGCTCGGTCCCAGACTTTGCATGACTTTCGGTGCACGCCGGGCTGTGTCGGAGTTCTCGGCTCTTCTTCGATTCAGCTCTCGGCACAGCCGGCTGTAGAGTTGTGGTCGTATCTTCCGCCCGGGGGCTCCCTCATCGGCTAGCGGACCACCAAGCGAGTCCTCATCCTGATCGGGCAAGGCATGAGGTTTATTTGGCATTTCCGTCTTCGGCTTGCTCTCGAGTGTCGAGACGTGCATGCCGTATGACCATCATCGACATTTTTCGACGTCCACAGTTGGTCATGCCTATGTAGGCAGACTTCTGCAGCAGGGTTGCCGTGAGTGTTTCCTCGGTACGCCTGGTGTTAGAGTGGTCCGGTTCCCGATTGTGAGATCAGGATTTCTCTTTCTGCTTGACCGGTATAGTAGGAGTAGCTGTAGTGCCGAGTTTTGACCAGCCACTGGTTCGTTGTTCCTACTGTAGTTGTAGCTATTTTTCCTTTCTGTTACTGCCGTTGTTCTCGGTTGGGGTTTCGCGGGATCTCTGCTGAGCCGGTGATAGGTGGCTCACCCCTGCTTTTCAGGTGTGGCAGTTCTTCCTCGAGGTTCGAGGGTGCTGTTCGGAGGTTCTTAGTTGCCAGCTCACCGGGCCGAGTGTTCACTTGGCATGTGGTACGTTTTACTACTTTAGACTGTACTTTCTGTTGGATTAGACTCTGTTGTAGTAGTTTCTTATTTATTTCTATTAATTATTGAATTGTCCTACCTTATTTCCTATTTCTTTGTACCTCTACACTCCTTTTAGCCATTCCGAGCCCTCCCGGCTCGTGGGCGGCGGGCCATGATTCGAATGGTATCGGGCTCTCCCCGGTATCCGGATCTTGGGTCGTTACAGATGGTATCAGAGTGGTGGTTGTGGACGTACATGGTAATTCGAGATATTGCAGTGATCAGAGTCCATAAGGTCCAGTACAGTCGGCAGCTGGCTTAAGGTTTTGTGTTTATTTTTCGCCTTGTTTCTTGCTTGAGAGCTTGAGTGCACTGCGCGGCGTTGTAAGGTGGTTACTGTTCGCGGCTTTCGTGCCGGTGTGGGGCCCTAGGGAGGTGATAAGAGAGATTTCTTCCCAATGGGTGGTGGCACTAGTGTGCTGCGTTGGGCAGAGGTTGCCGACAGGTGCGTTGCTGCGATGATGTGTTCGAGGAATTTGTAGCGAGGTCAGGTGGCTGGCAAGGGTTGTTAGTGGTTAAGTGGCCGCGAGCGTGCTCTGAGAGAGCTATTGTTGAGTCTGGCCACTCCAGCTTGAGGTTTATCCAGCCCCTGAGGTGTTAAGGTTATGGTTTGAGGTGGCAGAGCGAGTGCTCTGATCGAGAGGGGTGCTCAGGTGAGCGGAGGATCTTCTCGGTGAGCTGCTATTTCGTCGAGCCTGATGTTCTTAACGTGCTATGTGGCGTCAGAAATGACGTGTCAGTCCCAGTTATTCTTGCTGATTTTGAGGCAAGATTGGGTTGTGGTGTCCCAATAAGTTTTTGCTCATGCGCTCTTGCGTGCGAATGGGTTGTGTTCGCCCTGGATTTGGCATGACTTGTGAAGGCTCTGCGGTGATTTTTGGGACTCGAGGATGAGCGTTGACGGTTGATGATTATGGCTTGCATGCGGCTCTTGGCGTGGCGTGTTGCAGTTCGAGGAATTGCAGCGGTGGTGCATCAAGGGATGATGTGATTGTGGTCTGACGTGGCACTCGTCGAGTGAGTCAGAGGCGCTGACCTGATGGAAGCGATGGTTTTCTTGGTGCTTGAAGGTTATATTCCCAGAGTGCACAAGATTCAAGGTCAGGTCGAGCATGGAGATTCTTCCATTGGTCGGAGGTATGTTGGTTTCTCCTTTGGTTGGAGAGTGTGTGTTTAGCTAAGGTTCGTCGTCTTGCATTGCCTATCCGGATTGGTTGGCCTTCGTGTGCCATGAAGTCCGTGCGAGACGTGATCTGTATTTTGGCAAGGTGGTTGCCTGTGAGAAGTTGTGCCCAATTCCCTTGTTGTGTGAGGGTGCTGGCGCTGTTCCAGAAGAACGAGTGCTAGTTGGACGGTGTTCAACTCTTGGCTGGTGTTGGAACTTTTAAATGTGTGGCAGTTCGGAGTCTACAGATTTGCAGAGGATTGCCAGATTTGGGAGTAAATTTGTGCTCTGGGTTCGAGGTAATGGAGCTTTCATCACCCTATTTTCTGAGGTTGACCAGCCGAGTTGTTGATTGTTAGGATGGCGAGTCCCGAGTTGCCGTGTTGGCTGTCTGCGTGTGGATCAGAGTGCGCAGCGGAAACCTGGTGGGCCCATAACCCACAGGTTTAGGATCGTAGCATTGGATGCTACGGGCGGATTTTCTAAGGTTGCGTTGAGCATCGAAGGATTGGTTCCTTGGTGTGAGACGTGTTGTTGCTGTGCCCTTGCTTGAGATGTTGTGGTTCATGGCACTTGTAAGATGGAGTGTTGGAGAAAAATGTTGGCAAGTGTGCCACATGAGTACCTTGTTCCTATGATGGAAGCCGTGTCAGGCGTCAGTGTTAGACCCGGATGGGGTTGTTGAGGATGTCGCCTGACGAAAGTCAAGGACGTGTTGGTCAGAGTCGGTGGTTTGGTGCCCGACTTGTGTTGCAAGCTATGTTCTCGAATGAGATCATGTTCTAGAGGAAGTGATCTCTGAGAGATTTTGGGTTCCGGTTGGTAGCTGCGAGTGACTGGTAAGGCTAGTCTCGTAGTCGACCATGGTAAGATGTGTATTGTTGGGGACCCATGTGCATTGGTCACGGCGTCGGCGACCAGGTTGCCGTAAGATTTGGTGGCACTTCCCTCCCCTAGAGACGTGTACCATGAATTGTTCTGGTGGTGTCCCGTGGCTCTATGGTAAGAGCGGGAATCGGGGTTGGTAGGCGTCCACTTGGATGTAATGAGATAGGATTCGATGAGTCATGACGGAGGAGTGACGCCTGTGGTTGGAGGTCCTTGATGGGACGTTGGCGTTGGGATGGGTATCCCTGGTTTGGTGACCGGCATGGGATGGTTCCCCTGTAAGTCTGAGTCGAGTGAGGTGATGACTAAAGACTCCTGAGTCTTGTCATTGGTTTTAGCGTGCTCCCCTGAGAGGGTTGAGTTGGTGCGATGATCGAGATAGGATGCGGTGCCTGAGAGAAGCTCGGCTTGAGATGTGGTAATTATCTGTGTGAGTCAGTGGATGGCCTATTATGAATTGGATCGTGCCTTTTGGGCCGGTGAAGTTTTCCCGTTAACGAGCAGTTGGCAATCGGTGTATGGTCTTTCATAGACCGAAGATGCTGTTGGTTGTGCATCGTGAACGGTGAGAGCCATGTATTGGTGAGGCCTTTGGTGGTTGTTTCTGTGATGTGCTTTCCAGATGAGATCTGGGCTTTGTCGAAGTTTATCTTCTGGCAGAGTTGGTCCGGTGCTGTTGTGAGCGCTTGGCTTGCCAGGTGTGAGCCTGTGAATGCTTTGTATTGGTTGTTCCCTTGAGAAGGGTGTGCGACCAGTCAGCTGCTTGTGAAGCTGACGTGTGATTTGTCTGCCGACCATAGGATGGATCGGTAGCTGTTTCTCGTGATGAGGACTGTGTCTCCTCGGTGGGCAAGATGGTGGCAGCAGTGCCATGATTGATTTTCCTTGTGACTGAGGCGATGCCGGACTGTGTCCTTTAGTGTATGCCTGCTTTGATGGCCGGTGTGCGGCATGCTGTGCGAGGTGTCATTCGTGATTGTAGTCTGGATGTGTCCCTCATGATCGGTGCTTTCATGAGAATTGAGGTTGTCTGTGCTGGGGCTCTGACAGCGTTGTCAGTTGGTTAAGGTGTTCTTCCCCTGTGACTTGGTGCTAGTCCTGAATTTTGAGGATGAAATTTCTTTAAGGGGGGAGGGTTGTAATGCCCACTAATTTTTCGGATATTTTTCGGATCATTTTCATGGGTCTCAGAGTGTATTTTATGATTTACACATGTTTTTCCCTAATGTACCTTCGAAACTCTGTGCAGGGTGAACCTTGGCATTCTCCAACTCCGGGACAGTACTCGCACGTTGTGCTCCTCCCGAGGATCGCGGAGGTAATTTTTAGTATTTTTCAAAAAATTTGGAATTTTTGGGTTTTTCTATATATATTAACTACCTTTTTCTCTCTCTCCCTCACTCTCATTTCTCACTCTCTCCCCCTCCGTTTATCTCTTCCTCTCCCTCTCTTCTCCACGGTAGGCAGGGACGTGGCGGCGATGACGCAAGGGCGAGGACGGTAAGGATGGGTCGAGGATCGGGGGATAGAGGTGCGTGGAAGCTCGACCGCGAGTTCGTTCCCCGGCGAGGGTTTAATGGCGTTTTCTTCATGGATCGGCGTCCACGGTGCGTGAAATCTTCGGTGGAGGTAGGGAGATGGACCCCCAACTCACGTACTTTATTTCTCGTGAGTTTTGTAGGCCGTGGCGAGCCGAGCGTGGGTTTATTGCCGTTTTGGGGAAATCCATGATTTTGGGGTGTGAGCCCGATCTAGTGTTTTAACGTGTTAATTGGTGGTTTGAGGGCATCATTGAATGCCTAGGGGCTTGGGGAAGGGTTTCCCCTTTGTTTCCCCTTCACCCGGGGGTGAATGGGGCGTGGAATGGCGTTTTGGGGTATTTCTCGCCGTTCTCGGTTTTTCGGCTTATAAACGGTTTAATAGAAACTGCTTCTAGGTGAGACGGTCCCCGGGGTGACCCTCTATTGGCCGTTTTCACCGTGTTTTGGGGTAGCAGTCTTGCGATAGATCGCTCTGTCTATCTTGGCAGTCTAAGGCAGACCGTTTTAATGGTTGGGCGGTTCTGGTTTGACCGCCACCTGCCCTTGTGTCGGTTGGCTAAACGGTCGCACTATAGACCGCCTGGAGGGTTAAGCAGTATGGTGTGGACCGCCTGGCTCATGGAACGGCCATGGCATGACCGTTTTATGTTTTGGGTTCAATCTAGGCCAGGAGGGGTAGCGGCCATGCGACTGACCGCTAGGTGACTCCAAGCGGTCAGGCAATGGACCGCCACTCTCCTAGGCGGTCTGAGGGTGAGGCAATGGACCGCCACTCTCCTGGCTGGACCACTAAGCCAGGCTAACTGCTCCCAGCCAGACCGCCTAGTCTGTGACAGTCCAGGGAGGACGGCCACTTTGGTTTTGTGCCTACAGAACCCGTTTAGTGTTGTGTTAGTCTCTGGTCGACCCGGTCATGACCTAGTGGTTGACCTTCGGCCTTGTGAGTGTCCCGGACACCCCGTGAGTTCCGTGTCCGTGTTTTTGGGGTGTCTGAAGGTATCATGTTACCTCGATTAGAGTGCCCATAAGTGTGGTGGGTCCGGGTGACCCCATTTGTTCCGGGCTTTCGTGTTACGCTCGATCGAGTCACCGTGTATCGGTGTGAGTGTGGTGGGGTTCCCCCGCATGTCGTGGGTTTCTGCGGAAGTTGATTCCTGACTAGGCCAAGTGTGTGACCTTGGACTACGAGTCCAGTCATCTAGACTAGGGCTGAATGTTTCCCACTTTTCCTGGGATAGGGAATCGGCGTGGCAACTTGTGAGCTACCTTGAGAATCGTGCTTCTGTGCTTTCCGCGTGGGTCATGTGTGTGGCCTTGGACTATGAGTCCAGTTACCCAGCCTGGGGCTGGAGGGCTTCTCAGTTCCCTTTCCGAGGGGATGGTCTCGACGGCTCGTGAGCTACCTTGATATTCGTGCTACGTGGTTTTAGACCTAGGGATTAGGCTAGATTAACGAGATTGTGCCGTTGCGTACGACGGTCTTGACCCCGAGTCTTGTGACTCAAGGATCGTTGGATTTAGTGAGTCTAGAGGACTGTCCAGAGTCCAGTGGCTCGATGCCACTTTGTTCTTCTCGACTTTCACGCAGGGTGCGTGTGTGTTTCTCAGAGTTTCTCCTCGGATAGTGGTCACACCAGTGACTCCCCACTAGTCGTAGCCTTCCGACGTGAGTGGTCCCACTCGGGAGTGGTGGCGAGACTACCCCAGAGAGACAGTTTTTAGGCTGGTTACCGTCGGGCCCCACGTCTTGCAGCTAGAGTCTGGCTGAGGGGAAAACCAGTCAGAGGGCCAGACCTGGGACGCATGGTCTGTGTGTGCACACATGGTTGGGGGCTGTTGGACCCGCGCTGACGAGCGCGACCCCAGCTAGTAACTTGTTCAATGGTTACAAGTACGGTGTCCCCGTTCCACCAGGGGTCGAGGGGGACACCTAAGGTGCGGTCTAAGACATCAGTGGACGCATCCAGCCTTACTTCTGGTGGGCAGGTACTCTGCCACGTGAGAAGTGACTCTCATGTTTCTGAGTTTCGTATCCCGTCCGTGAGACGTAGGTTCTGGACTGTTCCAGCTTGCTTTCCAAGGTGGTGGCCAGGGGTGCTCGGTAGGGATTGCCGAGGCTTCACAGTGCCAGTGTGGGACTGTGCGGTCCCGGTTGGTCGTGCCTGTGTAGGCAGACTTCTACGGTAGGGTTGCCGTGAGTGTTTCCTCGGTAGGCCTGGTGTTAGAGTGGTCTGGTTCCCGATTGTGAGATCGAGATTTCTCTTTCTGCTTGACCGGTATAGTAGGAGTAGCTATAGTGCCGAGTTTTGACCGACCACCAGTTCGATGTTGCTGCTGTAGTTGTAACTGATTTTCCTTTCCGTTACCACCGTTGTTCTCGGTTGGGGTTCCTGCGAGATCCCTACTAAGCCAGTGACAGGAGGCTCACCCCTATTTTTCAGGTGCGGCGGTTCTTCCTCGAGGTTCGAGGGTGCTATTCGGAGGTTCTTAGTTGCCAGCTCGTCGGGTCGAGTGTTCGCTTGGCATGTGGTACACTTTACTACTTTAGACTGTAGTTTCTATTGGACTGGACTCTGTTGTAGTAGTTGCTTATTTATTTCTGTTAATTGTTGAATTGTCCTACCTTATTTCTATTTCTTTGTACGTCCACACTCCTTTTCGCCCTTCTGTGCCCTCTCGGCTCGTGGGCGGCGGGCCAGATTCTAATGGTATCGGGCTCTCCCCGGTATCAAGATCTTCGGTCATTACAATGTACTTTTAATTCATTCTTGACCACCTTATCAAAGTTGGTACATTCACGCCTTGGTTACTGTCACCCTAAAGGCATTTATTGAACTTTACTTTCTTAGCTTAATTTATTGTTGTTTCTCGTGGAAGTAGCTTGATTTATAACTTGAAGATGTAAGGGCGGGCACGGACGATGTCCAATGGCTCTAGTCTAGCCCCCTCGACAGATGGCCAAAAATATACTATTAACCATGGGGTATAATGATTACTGGCGTCGTATTGTGCTGGGAGTACTTTTTTTATAAACTGGTGAAATCCACGAGACAAACTTGTGAAATTATACATACTTGAAAAGTAAATTCTTGTTACATGACTTTCTTGTGCATAGCCTTTTCAAGGTTATGAAAAATACACTCTCGTTACATGATAGTACATTCTTGTGATTGAAAGGCCAATTTTTATCTTGTTCGATCATGCTCATATATTCTTGGAAATATCACATCTCTATAGCTTGTCATGTTATTGGATTATTTGGGTTACTATGGCTTTACCGCATCTTATTTCATTATCTTACCTTTAGAGCAAAAAAGTTAATCATGTAAACTTGTCATCATGTTGACACGAAGATACCTAATGGGCGAGTGCGCTCATACCCTACTTTCTCTAATCTTTATAGAAAGTTCTAGTGGCTTGGAGTCAGATTATGCAAGTGGTGATTCCGAGAGCAAATGAAGTTCGAGTGAAGCCTAGAAAGTTAAGAGTCTTATTGTAATTTAGAGTCCTTCTCTATACTAGGCGGTGAAGGTGATCATGTTATGTAATTTTCCATTTTCTTGAGTCCAGAGAGTCATGTGGTCATGTTGACGCTGAAAATTTTCTTCATACTGCATCTGTAGGTCTTAAGCTTCGACCGAGTGCTCTTTCACCGGTAGATAAGAAAAAAAAAATTAAGGAAAAGAATGGCGGAAGCCGAATAAAAGATGGGACTGAAGAAAAAGAAGAAAAGAAAAGATGCTCGGTTACAAGGGATAGCTGCTAAAGCAAGAGCCGAGAGCTCAAAAGAATATCCGGGACCATCCCCGAAGAAGCAAGCAGAAGTCCGGACAACAAGGACAAGCCAGTCAATTGGTTAGCCACCACAAATGAAAAGAATGGTCCAAAGTCATTGGAATTGGGCCTGAATAAATTAAATGGGCTAAACAAAGGGTCAACATGGCCAACAAAAGACTAAATGGGCTTAATGGTCCAACGGAGTGGTCAAATGGGCATAGGCTTAGAGTGATCCGGCAGCCAGCCCTGATCCAGCAGCCACCTTTGTGCACCGGATCAGGCCCATGCTACCTGTCGCCGGGTAAGCCCTTCCCACACTACCTGCCGCCGTATCTGTTGAACCCTCCTCCTCTATAAATACCACACTTCGAATAGACAACAACGGAGGATGGACAACTCCAAGAGATGGACAACTGGGAGAAGAGAAAGAGGGAAGAGAAGGGAGGGAAATCATTAGAGAGCCTGCAAATTCTAGAGAAGAGAGAGAGCAGAGAAGGGAGCAAGGAGAGCGAGAGCCTGCCATCAGATCACTGCAAAAGGTGGGTTTACCACCGAACAGTGCCTGATCAATGCTACAATCCCCTTCCCCCTTCTTTGTTCTTTTTGTTCTTCCCTCATCAATTGCGTGTTGTAATCCTCCCCTTGGAATTTCTTATATCATGTATCATGTTACTGGAAATGAATAAATGAATTGAGGTTGTTTTGTTTGGCTATTTGAGTGTTTTATCCGTTTCTTGCCTCTCTGTGTTTATATGACGGCCAGAGCATATCTCTGGATCGAATAGATTGCCCCACGGGGCTATATGTGCTGAGTATCCTCTCTTTGATAGTCTCCCATGATCAAAACCCCGTTAGATACCAAAGATTCATCAAACTTTCCACATGTGATCCCTAGATATACCGAATGAGGGGAAATTGATTTAATGCTATTAGTCTTGTTTCTGTCTATTCGTGTTCATCGTTTGGGATAGAGGATTACATTTATGCCGCCGTTTTATGAATTTTAGCCCCGTTGGATGCTAGAGATTCATCAAACCTTCCAGATGTGATCCATGGACATCCTGAATGAGGAGGAAATTGATCTAATGCTATCAGTCTTGTTTCTATCTGTTCGTGTTCTCCGTCCGGAACAGAGGCTTATATTTGTGTCGCCATTTTATAAATTTCTGCATGCATTCACTCTATGTGAGTGCCAGATGTATTCTCCGGGCCACTCCTATTGGGTATAGTTTTGTTTTGATGATGTCAGACCAGCATGAAGTCATTTGGTTCTAAGTTTGAAAATGCTTAAATGAAAATCTGTATATTTTTTTCTTCACATTCTGCACATTTTACAATAACTTTCAGACTATAATTGTTGAATCAATGAAGTTTCAGGTGTGAAAATGGCCAAGAAGAAGCTTTCATGACAATGGAGTCGACCCAACTCAACCGAAGTCACCCGCCAACTGAAAAAGATATCGCTGACAAATGCCAAAGTTAAGGGTGACAAATAGCTTGACAGAGGTAACAAATAGGTCACCAAGGGTGTAAAATACTTTGTAAGGGTGAAAAATGGACAATGGAGCTGAAAGCATGAAAGGTGTTGAAGCTGCGTCGACGCCATGAGGCCTTGGGGTCGACACAAGTATGTCGAAGCTTACAAAAGTGAAGATCAATTTAAAAACGACGACTATTGAGGAATAAGAGAGAAAAATAGGTCGTTAACGGTGACAAATAGCGGTTATCTCTGACAAATAGATCCTTAGATGTGAAAAATAGCTCTTAGCAGTGACACATGAAGAGCTATCAAGTCTGCTCGAAGGAATTAACTGAGCATTGGTTTCCTAACCCTTCTATTGGCCCCCGGTAGGCGAGTAGACAAGAAGGGGGGTTGAATTGTCCCCTATGAGATATGGTAAATTTAAATCTTACTAAGCGGAATTAACAAATTTGATGAGATTGAATGAAATAAACTAAACAAAGCAATTTAAGTGCACTCAATATCTCCCAACTCACTCGTTCATGTAGACGGATTAATCAAAGGAACACGCAATCACACAAATACACACAACGAGACACAGATTTTTAAGGTGGTTCGGGACCACGACGGCCTCCTTACGTCCACCCCTTACCAAACCTGGTGAGGTTTCACTCGCTGGATGAACCAGCACGGGGATAAATCCCCAACATGGAGCAAGCTCCAACAGACGCAAGACGACGCCTGCACACATGGGGACGAACCCCAACACACGGAGACGGAGTCTCCAGCACGATCCAACACCCGGATCAAGACACACACACACACGCTACAACAAATGCAGCACCATAGACATGACCGTATGCAGACGGTCACACACACATACAATATTTCTAGTTCAGAAAAATTAACACGATTATTCAAGCATGCTCTGTTGTGACTCCTCTGTGTTGATGATGTTGACAATATGTTTTACTTCATTAGCAACACCTTGTATTGATTGATTGACAACTGTTTATGCTTTGATGAAATTGTTCTTATCAGATTGTATGTGTGTTCCATGCATTTTATAGGTTCACACACAGCACACACACTCAAAGTCTACACATTGCACGTAGAGTCTATACACTACTTTGTGTTGTGTTTGTGCATCACTTAGAACATGTCTCTACATTCATGCATCATGGGTCGACCCCCTTCTTTGATGGGTCGACTCTCCCCCAGATATCCAAGTCTATACAACTGTCTATTTTATTTAGTGTCTCATGCAGTGTCAACGCAGTAACTGTGTACATTGCATTGGCTAAGTCTGCAGCGTCAACGCAGTAAGTGTGTCTCATGCATCATGCGTCGACGCCCCCAGATTCCCAAGTCTATACATTGTTTCAGCGTCTCATGCAGCGTCTTATTTGAAGTCCATACATTGCATTGAATTGGCTAAGTGTGTACATCGTCCGTCTTATTTGAAGTCCATACATTGCATTGCATTGGCTAAGTGTGTACATCGTCCGTCTCATTGGAAGTCTATACAGTGGAAGTATGTACATCAGACTGTTCTTGCATCAACATTCAAAGTCCATACATTGGACTGTAGCATGCACGAAGCTAAGTCCATACATTGGACTGTAGCATGCACGAAGCTAAGTCCATATATTGGACTGTAGCATGCATCAGTGAAGTCTGTACAGCATCATGCATTGTTCTTCAAGTCCATACACTGCACTATAGATTGCTCGATGTGAAGTCTGTACATCCATCAGTGAACTTCTAAGTCTATACATCCATCAGTGATCTTGCAAGTCTATACATCGGTAGCTTTACCGACGTTGCACTCGAAGTCTATACACTGATAGCTTTACCGTCGTTTCCCTTGGCAAGTCTATACATCCTAGAACTGTGCAAGTCTGTACAGCCATTCCCTTGCCAAAGTCTATACATTGTGAACCTTGTAGTCTGTACAGACTTTGCCTTGCTCAAGTCTGTACATCGCCCAGTTGGCAAGTCCATACATTGGAAGTCTATATATTCGTTTGCCTTGCATCGTTCATCAAGTCTGTACAGCCCTTTCGCTTGGCAAGTCTATACATTGTGAATGTCTATACACTCGATTGCCTTGCTTTGATCAAGTCTGTACAGAGTTTCCTTTGGCAAGCCTGTACATTGTTCATGATGTCTGAACAACGAGCAAGTCTGTACATCAGACTAGTCTGCATTGGCTAAGTCCATACATTGTCCAGTGCATTGCATGCATCTTTCTTGAAGTCTGTACATCAAGCTGAAGGGTGCCTAAGTCTATACATAGTCTGTCTTCCTTAGAGTCTAATGTATAACATGAAGTCTGTACATCGCACAGCATTCAAGTCTGCACATTATGCATCATATGAATTCAAGTCTGTACATTGTGCATCTTTGAGTTGAAGTCCATACATCGTCAGGTGTCTGTCCAAGTTGTTACATTGCCTAAGTCTATACGTTGGCTACTGAATGTTCTGCAGAGTCTGTACATTGCATTCCCATTCTGCAGAGTCTGTACATTGCATTCGAGGTCACAAAGTCCATACAGTGAAGTCTATACAATGCATTGCATCTTGCAAAGTCTGTATAGGGTTTAATACTTAAACTGATGATTCTATTTCGACTGTCTGACAAGGATTCTCTGCAGGGATTGATGACCTGGCTCGTGATCCAAGGAAGGACGAGGTGATCAGATGGTGACACATGGAAGCAGCCCATCTCAGGATGCTACCAGGTGGTCGAAGCTCCTATAACCTAGCAAAAGCATTGGGCGGGAAATGTGGACGCCACACGCCCTTATCCAATCTGCTGCTATATATATAGGAGTCTTCATCTTCAGATGAAGGCTGATCGATCAACCAGTGGCAAAGTCTATACAGAGAGGTAGAAGCCTGAAGCAGTAGAGAGCCACCGATCCACAGAGAGAAGAAAAACAGAGAAGAAGAAAAAGAGAGAAGAGAAGAAAAGAGAAGTGAGATTGAGAGAGTGAGATTGTGAGAGTTTTGATTGAGAAGTTGTATCTCAGATTCTTGGTTCAGATACCAAAACTGAGCTTTGCTCATTCGAGCTACATTCCCATTTGGGTTTTTCTATTTTCGTTTGCTTCTGTCTTTATTTTCCGAACTTGTTTCTTCAAGCTGTGAGTCAGCTGTTAGCAGAGGTGCTGCCTCTGGACGGGTAAGCTGTAAACCCCAGCAGTTGTAGTGGAGGATTCCACTGGACAGATGAAGCTGTAATCCTCAGGAGGCGAGACTTGTCTCGGACAGAAAGCTGTGTTGCTCAGCGGTTTGTAGGCCAAGCTGTAGTGCCGAGCAGATGCAAGCTGTACTGCACAGCAGTAAGCCATACTCGGTTGAGTGTGGGGTGGACGTAGGTCTTCGACCGAACCACCTAAAAATCTTGGGTGCCTTGTGTTTGTGTTATTGTCCATGAACTGTGTGCGTGACTGAATCTTTTGATTATCTTTACAGATTGCTTGTGCTTCTACTCAGTTTATACACCCGAGTTAGTGTTTTAATAGATTTGCCTATATTCCGCATTAGAACCTCTTACTGGTTTTTTAATTAGGCAGTAGATCTATTCACCCCCCTCTAGATCCACACTTCGTGGAGATAGACTGCGTCCATCTAACATAACACTTGGTATCAGAGCCATACTCTTCTACAGGGACTCATCGCCCGAAGAGGAAAGGCAAGATGGATGCTCGAGGGATGATAGCTGAAGGACACTCAACCACAAAGCCCCATTCTTCGATGGATCTAACTACGCATACTGGAAGAACTGTATGCAAGTGTTTTTGAGGGCTAAGGATTACGAGATCTGGAAGGTAGTCAGCAAGGGACCTTATGAGCTATCCCCTAATGATGAAGTCTGGACCAAGGAGGAGATAAGGAGGTCTACACTGAATTGGAGTGCCATAAACGCCATTCAATGCTCTCTGCACCCTACAGAATTCTCCCGCATATCAGCCTGCAGTTCAGCTAAGGAGATGTGGATGCACTGGAAGTCATTCATGAAGGGACTTCTCAAGTTAGAGAGACTAAGGCCAATTTCCTTGTGTCCGAATATGAAGCCTTCAAGATGAAGCCCAACGAGACCATCAAGGAGATGTATGCTCGATTGACAACCATTACTAATGGTCTCAGAGGTCTTGGGAAACCTCAGACTGAATATGATGTAGTGAGGAAGATACTGCGCTCCTTGACTCATGCTTGGCATACTAAGGCTACAGTGATGGAGGAGTCAAGGGACTTGCGAAATACAAGGGTTGATGAGCTAATCGGCTCGCTGATGGCATATGAGATTAATATGCCAATGATGGAGGAAGCTGAGAAGAAGAAGAAACCGATAGCGCTGAAGGCTGGTACCAGCAAATCCAGCTCCAGCAGTTCATCATCAGAGGAGAGCCTGAATGAAGAAGATATAACTCGCTCTGAGATAGCCATGATGACCAGAGAGTTCAGGCGATTTCTCAGGAAAGGAGCAGGACGATTCAGCCAAAAGAAGTACAGTGGCGGCCAAAAGGATAAAAGGTATAAACATAACCCTGCTAAGAAAACTGAAACTAATACTTGTTATAAATGCAGAAAACCAGGCCATCTGAAAGCTGACTGTCCAGATAATCAGAAATACAAGGACAAATAAAAGAGAAGGAACACGAAAGGGAAAGCTATGGTTAGCACCTGGAGTGATGAAGATGAAGGTTCCTTCAGTAGCAGCTCAGACAGTGAAGCCGAATCTAAGAAGCCTATTTGCCTTATGGCAACAAGCTCAAAAGACAGAGAAGAGGACTCAGATGAGGTAATCACTAGATTTGAAAATTTCACAATTGTTGATTGGGTAGATGCTTACCATGACATAGCGGATAGAGCTGGTGATATTAGAAAAGAGAACAGGCATCTAAGAAGAAAGATTAACTCCATGCAAAATGATAAAACTCTAACTGATAAAATTGCATGTTTAGAATCTGAGAATGGAAAATTGAAACTCACATGCTCTGAATTAGATGAAATCAAAAATGAGTTAAAAGCCTCTAAAGAAGATAATGAGAGGTTAGAAAAAGAAGTTGATGAATGGAAACTGAAAATCCAGAAATATGAAAGTGAGATAAAAATTGTGAATGAAAAATATCAAGATGTCCTTAGTGTGAATACAGAACTGAAAAAATCCATTGAAGACATTCAAAAGGATAATAAGGACAAGCTTAAAACCATTGAGAAGATGACCCAAGGTACTGATAATCTTTTTTTTAATAGAAAAGCCTAGCCTAGGGCTCTATGGGAGAGTGCACCCCTTACCAGAGGTAAGGAGAAAGCCACTCCACCATTAGACCACTAGGAGGCAATTTTTATACCACTTGAAAAGAATAAAGAGTTACATCAATCTGATACTAGGCAAGCCTAGAGAGTCCAGCCGAGCAGCACCTTTTATAATGGAAGGTAGCTCACTGTAAGAATAGAAAGAATTACATTTAGTGGTGCAAGCTAAAGAAGCAAGTAGATCAGCTACAGTATAGGCTTCTCTGAAGATATGAGAAATCAAGTCATACTGAGAGAGGATGCTCCAGATAACCCTGACATAGCTGAGAATGGACCAGGGGCAGTGAGTTTCTTTTTTGATAATCCAGACAAGGGTGAGAGAGTCACATTCTATAAGAGCTGGATTAGTATCCACAGTCTTCAAATATTTAATCCCATCCAGGAGGGCTCGGGCTTCTGCAATCAAACTGTTTGAGTGACCATAAAAGTGAGAGAAAGCAAGGAGGACCTTGCCTCTGGAATCTCTGATAATTCCGCCTCCTCCAGTGTCTGTAGAAAGCTTGCAAGCACCATCTGTGTTTAGTTTTAGAAACGGCCAAGGAGGGCAGATCCATCTCACTATCTTCATCTGATCTCTGCAGGTGGTTTAATATGTAATTCCCAGTTGATCCAGGATATTCCGGAAGGTGGACTTAGGTTCCTTAAGTGAAGCTGCCGAACAAGCCCTCTTGATCTGGAAAAAAGTTTGATGAATGCTACTGTTTTTAGAGAATGGTTTATCCTCGTATTTGGCATTGTTCCTGGCTTTCCAGATTTCCCACATACCATATCCAATGGAGGCAAGAGTGAAAACTGCAAAAGCCGTACCTGGCTGAGCATTGCAGATTGAATTCAGAATGAATTCCTTTGTAGTGCGGCCTTGAAAGTTTAACCCTGCTGCTTTGAGAGCAGTCCAGACAGAAACTGCAATATCACTGTTGAGAAATAAATGAGTTAGGTCTTCTACCTGCGGTGTTCCACAGCAATAGCATTTCGAGCAGAGGACAATGCCCACTCTTTGAATATTAACATCAGTCGGCAAACAGTTATTCATGATCTTCCAGAGATGAACTGAAATTTTATTAGGAACCCAATTTGACCACAAACGACTCCAAGGGATATCAGCTGGTGGCTGATTGTTGGCCATAGAATTGTGAGTTGATGCAACTGAGCACTGACCAGATGAGGAAATACTCCAAACACCCAAGTCCGTTTCCTGATTCAGACTAACAGATCTGATAGCTTGCTGGATGCTGTTGGGAAGCAAAGTATTAAGCAGGGCAGTTTCTTCAGAAGATGGGTTCAGAATCACATCTCTTACTGAAGCTTTCGGATTGGGGATATGAACATTAGGAGAAAAAGTGTTTAAGCAGTGTTGGCCCAGCCAATTGTCATACCAAAAACTGGTGTTTACCCCATTCCCAATGATGACCTTCTTGAATTGAAGAATATATTCCTTAGCCTTCAACCAGCTTCTTCTTGCAAATCCTTTCATGTTCCTGAAATTAGCATCTCGGATATGGCATTGGTGCAGGTACTTTGCTCTAAAATAAGAAGCCCATAAGGTGTCATTGTGAATAGCATTCCACAACATTTTGACACGAAGAGCAATTTCCATGTTTCTAAGAGACATGATGCCAAGGCCCCCTAAGGATTGAGGCCTACATAATGCCTGCCAAGTTTTCCAATGTCTCTTATAGCCATGGGTTGAAGACCCCCAAAAGAAATTTGCAAAGGCCTGCTCAATCAGATTGTGAGTGCCAATGTGCAAAGGAGTGGAGGACAGAGAGTAGATTGGCAAGGATGTTAGCACATGCTTAATAAGAACCAGTCTGGCCCCTTGTGATAAAAGGTTGGCCTTCCACCCAGCAATCCTCTTTTGTATAGAGTTAAGGATCCCTGCAAAATGGATCTTTTTGGTTCTACCAATCACCAAAGGAAGGCCGAGGTACTTGTGAGGAAAGGATAGTTTGGAGAAACCTGTGAGGCTCTGAATGCGCTGAGCAACAGAAAAAGGCTTCTTAGGGTGGATTAAAAATCCACTCTTGCTGACATTGATCAGTTGACCAGAAGCTTGTTCATACCTGTGGAGAAGCTTAAGCAGATTTCTGATAGAAGAAGAAGTGGCTTTACTGAAAATAAGAGTATCATCTGCAAACAATAAGTGGGATATTCTTGGACATCTCTGAAAACCTGTGAACCACTCAACCCTGCCATTACTGAAGGTTTCTCTAAGCGACCTGCTCAAAGCTTCTTCAGCTATGACAAATAAGGAAGGTGCAATTGGATCACCTTGACGGATACCTCTAGTAGATTTGAAAAAACCAGCAGTGTCTCCATTCAACAATATTGAAAACTAGCAGTTATTAATCATTCTATCAATAAGGTTAATGAAATTGTTGCTGAAACCAAATCTGAACATAACTTAGTACAGGAAATCCCATTCTAGCCTGTCATAGGCTTTTGCCATATCAAGTTTAAACATTACATTTGAACCTCTTGTTTTTCTGCCCAATTCAAGAGAGAGCTCTTGAGCAAGAGCTATATTTTCAATTATCTGTCTCCCCTTGACAAATGCAGACTGCTCGGGCGAGATGATTTTGGGCAATATAGAAGCCAGTCTTCTATTGATTATTGAGGATATAATTTTGTAGAAGAAATTACATAAGCTTATTGGCCTGTAATCTGAGATCTCCACAGCATTCGGTTTTTTAGGTATTAAAGCAATCAAAGAAGAGGTAACATTTCGAGGCATAGGGTTCCTGGAAGAGAAGGCTTCTTGCACAGCACTAACAACCAATGGGGAAATAAAGTTCCATACTTTGTGGAAAAAGATCCCAGAAAAACCATCAGGCCCAGGAGCACTATCAGCTGACAGATTGAAGGCTGCATCTTGAATTTCAGAGTCATTTGGAATAGCACACAGACAGTCATTATCATCCTGATTTAGTAAGTTGGGAATGCAGTTCAAGAAAGAATTATCAATGATGTGATCTTGAGAGGAGAAAGCATTTTTAAAATGGGACACAGCTATTCTTTTCATTTCCTCATGATCTGAAGAAAGGCTGCCCGCAGGGTTTCTCAATTGATTTATTTTGTGTTTCCGTCTCTTATCTAAAGTAGACATGTGAAAAAATTTTGTATTTCTGTCCCCCTCAAGCAGCCATCTTATTCCAGACTTTTGTCTCCAGAAATACTCTTGCTGTAGCAGTCTGTCTGATTGTTTGGTTTTAGCTTCTTCTAATGCTGCCAGGTTTGCATCACTGGGCTGCATATCATAAAAGTGCTCAGCTTGAAGGACAGCATCCTCAGCAATAGACAAATTCAAGTGAACATTGCCAAAAGTTTGTCTGTTCCAAACCCGAAGCATCCTTTTCAAAGAATTGAGCTTGAGGTACAAGCAATGCATGGGAGAGGAAGCAATAGGGCTAGAATTCCAGCAAACCTTAACATCATCAATAAACTTCTCATGCAAGGTCCACATTTTCTGAAAGCAAAATCTGCTAATTCTTCGGTCTTGGGAGAGCAATTTAACTAGCAGGGGAGCATGGTCAGATGCCTCCCTGGATAGGTGTTCTATAGAAATTGGCATGTGACTTAGCCAGGCTGTATTAAGGAGAACCCTATCCAATCGGGCCCAAATTCCTCTGCTTCCAGATTGATTATTATGCCAAGTATATTTAGAGCCAGTATATCCACCATCAATTAAGGCACAATCTGAAATACAGTTGTTAAAATCTGTCATGGCAGAAAGGTTTGGGGAATTACCACCAAGCTTTTCATCCACATTAATGATGCAATTGAAATCCCCAGCTACTATCCAAGGTCCAAATATCTGAGAGTGAATGTTAGATAAAGAAGCCCACAAGGATTGCCTCTCAAAAGCATTGCATTTGGCATAAACAAAAGAAGAGTAGAAGTCTGGTGAGGTAGCATTAGAATGCATAACAGTGATCTGTTGATCATCCCTACAAACAACTGAAAATTTCAAAGGGTCTTTCCAAAGAACCCAGATGTGAGCCATCCCATCAGTATTAGCAACAGCCATATCCATACCCAGTCGTCTGCATATATTGTCCATTCTGCCAGTGTTTATTTTAGGTTCTAAGAGCACAATGCAGTCAAGATGATGAGTTCTGATTAGGAATTTTACTCTGCCAATTGACACATCATTCCCTATACCTCTGATATTCCAAATAATGCAATTCATGGTAAATGTTTGGTGTCAGGTATGTTGCCCGTGGATCCAGTCCTTAACATATTTCTGGTAGTAACCCCTGAACGCTCATGATGCAAAGCCATGACATTTTGAGCTTTCGCTAGGTTGGCTATTTCCAGTCTTCTAGAATAGACCTCTTCTACCGATTGAGGGTCTTGCTCTTGCAAGGCAGTATCAACTGCAGGGTCAGGAGCAATCGCAATAGAGTCAACATGGACAAAATTTTGGTTTGAAGGGAGCTCCAAAGGAGGGCAGGCCAATTCTGCGGAACGAGGTGCTTGAGTCACATCCTGGTGTCTTAGCTCTGATGAAGCAAGAACAGAGTCCGACCGAGGTAATGCTGGTTCGCATCCAGGATAATGCTCCACACTAGTATTTGGAACAGTCTTCACTGGACAATCCCCTGGCAGACACAGGCTGGTTGAAATAGCAGGATCCCCTGGGTCTATAACAGAAGGATTAGATGGATTTACTAAACCGGGTACATTCAAGTCTGAATTCTTAATGGAGCAATCTCCTAGAAATTCGTTCCTTGCATCGAAACACTGAGGTTGAACATCATTGGCCCGGGAAACAATTATATTATCTTCAACTGAAATCTTCTGATTGGCAACTGGTTGCCAAATTGCCTTGCCTTTGGTTTCAGCTGTAGTCTGAGGAGGCTTCACGAACATAGCCGAATTCCTAATGCCTTTACAAGCAGCTACATTATGGCCGATACGAGAACAAGCAGTGCAATACAAAGGAAGGTCCGGGTATAAAACATCCTGCCAGGCACCACCTCCTGGACATCCAATCCAGACTCGGGAAGGGCGAGGCTTGGATATATCAAGCTCTATGCAGACCCGAGCAGCAGTCGTTTGGGACAGGTTCAAAGTGCAAGGATCGACTTTCAAAACTCGACCAACATTACCAGCAATGGATCGAATCAAGTGTTCAATGTAGAAATTCACCGGGAGACCTGGGAAAGATATCCATACCGGGAGAGTAGGCGAATCAGCTGAAGGTGCGAAATCCATTGTCCATTTGAAGAAACGGAAGAGCCGACCATGGACAAACAACGTCTCCTTCAGCAACAGAGACAGGTAATCATCATAGTTCCGGAATCTTAAAAGAAGATGTCTTTTGTCCAGAGCGCTGATCATGAAATCGTCTTTGAATCTGCATCTGCCGTTAAATGGACTCTAATATCCGAGAACGAAGGCCTACCCTGTGGGGTGCGGGCAACCAAGGAGAAAGAGAAAGGGCCCAGGGACGCCGAGATCTCCTCCTGGGAAAAAAAACTGCAGGTTCCCCCTTATCAGTTAGCGCCGGAGCATGAATAGAGCCCGGGACAATCAGCGGCGCCATGGAAGAAGACAGGACTTCAGCAAAAGTCTTGGCGTCGGTGACCGCAGGGAGGCCAAGTCCTGCTTGAAGAGGCAAAGAAGCCAGTTGATCTAAATGCTTTGTTAGGGTCAAAGGTCAACTTCAGAAAAGAGGGCCTAGGATTTAATTCAAGTGCAACGAAAACCTTTGGAATGAAAACAATTTCATTTGTTGCATAAAAAGAAAAAGGACCTCTAATTAGCATGAATTCAAAAAATTCAATGAACAAAATTGCTAATCTGAAAAAGCCCAGTGCTGAGGAGAAGGGCAAACAAAAACTGAGTGAGCCTAGTAGAGCTAGCACATCCAAGCAGAATCTCAAAGCTCAGTCTCAGGTTAGGGGTCAACCTAAACAGTCTTATAAACCCCATGTTAAGGGTACCAAGTCTCCACCATCACCACCACCTCTGAAGAAGACCCAATACACACCTATGAATAGGTCAGCAGGGTCCAAGGTGCAGGGGAGGTAGAATGCTGTTAGAGCTCAACCCAAACACTTCTACCAACCTAGAGCCCAGTCCCACTTCTTTGCACAGTCAACCTATCCAAATAGGTCAGGATGGACTAGGACTCAAGGAAGGTTTACAGGTCTTGGACATCAGGCTACACAGTCTTATAGACCTTACCCTAGAAATTGGGTTGATGGGTATGGAAATTGGACACCTAGGAATCTTAATTTCTTTAGCCAGCCCAGGAACTACTATGGCCACCAATTCATGAATGCACCTTGGCCAAGGCACTGGAAAAGAAAAAACACTGTCAATAATCATGTTGGTGCAAACAATAAGAAGACAAACAACAAGAAGAAGAGGAACAACAACAGAAGGAAATCTGTAGAATCCACTGAACAAAATTCATTTAAACAAATGTGGATTCCGAAAAGTCTGCTTTCTTGCTTTGCTTCTATTTCATCTATTCTGGAGCCCAATCAGTCTTAGGTTCCAAACCTCTCTACCTAATTGTGTATGCAGGTATGCCTGGTAGCCAAGAACAACTTGTGGTACTTAGATAGTGGCTGCTCCAGGCATATGACAGGGGATAAGGCCAAGTTTTGCATGCTGACAGAGAAACAAGGAGGCATTGTCACCTTTGGTAGCAACACAAAGGGTAAGATTGTTGGAACAGGTAAGGTAGGTAAGTGTACTACTTGCTGCATTGAGGATGTTATGTTGGTTGAGGGTTTAGCTTATAACTTACTTAGCATCAGCCAACTATGTGATAAAGGATGCAAAGTGCTTTTTGACTCTCAATGTTGCAAAGTTTTTGAACCTGATTCCGAAACTGTTAAATTTTCTGGTAAGAGGATAAATAACACTTACATGATACATCTAGATGATATTCAATATTCTAACCTATGCCTTACTGCTAGTAGAGAGGACTTAGCATTTTTATGGCATCGTAGGTTAGGTCATGCTAGTTACACTGTTTTGCATAAACTGAATAAGCATAGCATGGTTAGAGGACTTCCTGAAGTTTCCTTTAAGAAAGAAAATAAAATCTATGATGCATGCACTCAATCAAAGTTAACTAGAAAGTCATTTAAATCTAGAACAGAAAATCTATCTTCTAAACCCTATGAGCTGATACACATGGACCTTTTTGGGCCAACCAGATCTATCAGCTTATCAGGGAGGAAGTATGGGTTTATCATGGTATATGACTTCTCTAGGTATACTTGGGTTTATTTCTTATCACATAAGAGTGATGCATTCTCAGAATTTCAGGAGTTCTATGTTAAAATAAATCAGAAAATTGAAAATATTTTGACTGATCATGGAGGTGAGTTTGAAAACTCACAGTTTGATGAATTCTGTAGGTCAAATGGAATTAATCACAGGTACTCCTCACCAAGGACACCTGAACAGAATGGAATTGTGGAGAGAAGGAACAGAACCCTAGTGGAGATGGGTCGTACACTATTGGTTGAAGGTGGTCTACCAAGGAAGTTTTGGGCTGATGCAGTAAACACAGCCTGTTATGTAATTAACAGAGCAATGGTAAGACCTTCTACTCAGAAAACACTATATGAGATCTTAAAGGGTAAGAAACCTTCTATTGCTCATTTCAAGGTTTTTGGTTGTAAATGTTTCATTCATATAAATGATAAAAGAGACCTTGATAAATTTGAACCTAAAGGTGAACCAGGAATTTTTCTTGGTTATTCTGAAAACACCCGAGCATATAGAGTGTACAATCTGAATTCCAAAACTGTTGAAGAATCTCCTCACATAGTGTTTGATGAATCCATATTAAAGACTAACATTGGTCAATGCAGGATTGAAGACATTGGTGAAATTCTGTAAGAAGGAAATCCTGCAGACCAATCCGAAGATGAGGAAGGAAATGAAGAGCCTAATGAAGAAGAGCCTACAGTTCAGGGGGAGGTAAATGAACTTCATGATAATCCAATTGTTAACATTAGATATCTTAAAGATCATCTAGTAGATAATGTGATTGGAAAACTGCATGATCCCCCTAGGACTAGAGGTCACTTAAGAATTCAAAATGAATTGAATGCATTTGCTTTTGTTTCACAAGTAGAACCCAAGTCCATTGACTGTGCTCTCAAAGATGTGCATTGGATTAATGCCATGCATGAAGAGCTTAATCAATTTGACAGGAATAAGGTGTGGCATTTGGTTCCACCTCCTGATCATGAAACATTCATAGAGTCTAAATGGGTGTTCAGAAATAAAACTGATGAATCAGGGAATGTCATTAAAAATAAAGCTAGACTTGTAGCTCAGGGGTATAATCAGAAATTTGGTATAGACTTTGAAGAGTCTTTTGCCCCTGTAGCCAGGTTAGAAGCTATCAGAATATTATTGGCTTATGCATGTTCCCTAGGAATAAATCTTCAGCAGATGGATGTGAAATCTACTTTTTTAAATGGGGAAATTAGTGAGGATGTCTATGTGAGGCAGCCTCCTAGGTTTGAATGCTTAGACTTCCCCAATCATGTTTATAAACTCAAAAAGGCTCTCTATGGTTTAAAGCAAGCTCCTAGAGCTTGGTATGACAGGTTGAGCAAATTCCTCACTGACAAGAACTTCACAAGAGGTGTAGTTGATCAAACATTGTTTACCAATGTGAGTCATTCAGATATTCTTATCATTCAAATTTATGTGGATGACATTGTGTTTGGGTCAACTAATCCCAAATTATGTGAGGAATTCTCTTAGATAATGACTAATGAGTTTGAAATGAGCTCAATGGGCGAGCTAAAATTGTTTCTTGGACTGCAGGTTATACAAACAAAGGATGGAACTTTCATCTCTCAGTCCAAGTACATAAAGAATTTATTGAAGAAGTACAAAATGGACAACCTCAAGAAAATAGCTGCTCCAATGGGTACCTCAACAAGTTTGGATGAAGATCCTAAAGGTAAACCAGTGGATCAAAGGCTATATAGAGGTATGATCAGATCCCTTCTATATCTTACAGCATCTAGGCCTGATATTCAATTTTCAGTGTGTTTATGCTCTAGATTTCAGGCTAGTCCTAAAGAATCACATCTTAAATCAGTGAAAAGATTTTTAGGTATTTAATAGGCACCCAAGAGTTAGGTCTGTGGTATCCTGCCAAGTGTGAGTTAGAACTTCTCGCTTACACTGATGTAGATTATGCTGGGTGTCGAGTAGATATAAAAAGCACTAGTGGCTACTGTCAATTCTTAGGTAGCTGTCTAGTATCTTGGGCATCTAAGAAGCAACACACTGTATCCTTGTCTACAGCTGAAGCTGAATATGTTGCTGCAGGTAATTGTGCTGCCCAAGTACTATGGATCAAGCACCAACTGGAAGATTATCAGATAAAATTGGGATGTATTCCAATGTTATGTGATAATACTAGTGCTATATGCCTTGCTAAAAATCCTGTTCATAATTCTAGGACTAAGCATATAGAGATAAAACACCATTTTCTGAGAGATGTTGTAAATAAAAATGAAATTGAAATGAACTTCATTGAAACTGAAAAATAAATTGTTGATATTTTTACTAAGCCTCTTGGGAATGAAAGGTTCAAATTTCTTAGAAGAGAACTTGGCTTGTGTAAATTTCAGCATGATGAATAATTTTTCAGCTGCTTTGAATAAAATTTCTGATTTGGACTTGCATCTGATAGCTTGAATAAAACTCTGTGATTGTTGAATGTTAGACTAGACCATGCATGCATGACATATTTTTTCATGACATATTATTCATTGCATATCATTTAGTTATGATTGTGTCTAAGCTTTCTCTCATCTAAATCCACATGCATATAGAACAGAGCAGAGTAATGCATATTATAACAGTTGGTATCTAATTCTTTTCATTCATTTGCAAAACTGCATGCACATAGACAGGGGGAGTATTATTAGAAATTCAGAGTGGTCATCAACTTACTTGAATTCATCAACTTACTTGAATTCATTCATTCTTTGACTCTGAATGATTTAATCTGACATATGGCAATCTGTTAGTCAGTTCTGATTTCCAAGCAACAGAAAATGGACTTCTTCAGTTATAAGAATTTCAATTTCTTAAAGACTGACTTAATTGTTTAAATTTTATAAATTTTGGAGTTTAAAGATTGCAATCAGTAAATAAGAAAGCTGAAAATTGATAAAACTCTCAACCCTTTTCTTATTTCATGTCAGACAAAGCTACTTATATGTGAAATCTAAAAACTCATCTGAAATCATGTTAGAGAAGCATAGCATGTGTCTTGTTCTTAAACAAGTCATTCTGAAAAAAATAAAGGACAACTACGATAATGTTGAAAATCTTGAAAACTACTTGAAAAATAACATTGGCAGAGCAATGACTGGTAAATCACTGAGAAACTGAGTGATCCATCAAAGAAGTGGACAAAACTAATGTCATGAGGTGTATCAGCTATCTCTGCATAAAATGATCAAACCAGTATGTTGGTTTCACTAAGTACCTGGGGGTAACTGGCGTCTGATAAACGTGTACCCTCACACAAAAAGGTGTAAATCAGTTTTATTGTGTTTGATCATAGGCAGAATGGTCCATGATGTTGAATATCTAGGGGTATTGGCGTCTGATAAACGTATACCCTTACGCTAAAAGGCAAATGGTACCTGAATGCCCTAAATGAACTAATATTGAAAATGCTATTCCTTCACAAGAAATTTCTTGGATGTCAATTTGTTTATTTTCAATACATGACCTGGTATCTCTTAATCATCTTTTAATGAGTCTATGAAAGTAAGATATTTTGAAACTGAATCTCTCATGCAAATGTGATTCTGGTTTATTATTTTATCATGCACAGAAAACTTATCCAATGATTGTAGTGCATGAACTCAAAATTTTATAGTCTTTAAACCAGAATTCTATCTGAAAGTAGTTTATAACTTCATATGACTGAAGACTCTATGCTTTAGAATGCTTATTCCTGAACTACTTGTTCAGAATGCCAGTCAGATGATATCTCTTGTTCCTTCCCTTGTACTCACTTTCCCTCCTCTTTGTTGATGGCAAAGGGGGAGAATATTGTATGAATTCTGAATTCATTCCAGGGGAAGTGTATGCATTATGTTATGGCAAAGGGGGAGATTTTGTTAGCAGGGAGTTGCTTACATTTCGTAGCATGCATGCATAGCATCTGTATGACAATCTGAATAAAAATTCATGTCTTTCATCATCTGTATGACAGGTAATTGCTATTCTATATAATAGGGCATTGCCATCATCAAAAAGGGGGAGATTGTTGTGACTCCTCTGTGTTGATGATGTTGACAATATGTTTTACTTCATTAGCAACACCTTGTTTTGATTGATTGGCAACTGTTTATGCTTTGATGAAATTGTTCTTATCAGATTGTATGTGTGTTCCATGCATTTTACAGGTTCACACACTGCACACACACTCAAAGTCTACACATTGCACGTAGAGTCTATACACTGCTTTGTGTTGTGTTTGTGCATCGCTTAGAACATGTCTCTACATTCATGCATCATGGGTCGACCCTCTTCTTTGATGGGTCGACTCTCTCCCCAGATATCCAAGTCTATACAAATGTCTATTTTATTTAGTGTCTCATGCAGCGTCAACGCAGTAAGTGTGCACATTGCATTGGCTAAGTCTGCAGCGTCAACGCAGTAAGTGTGTCTCATGCATCATGCGTCGACGCCCCCAGATTCCCAAGTCTATACATTATTTCAGCGTCTCATGCAGCGTCTTATTTGAAGTCCATACATTGCATTGAATTGGCTAAGTGTGTACATCGTCCGTCTTATTTGAAGTCCATACATTACATTACATTGGCTAAGTGTGTACATCGTTCGTCTCATTGGAAGTCTATACATTGGAAGTAAGTACATCGGACTGTTCTTGCATCAACATTCAAAGTCCATACATTGGACTGTAGCATGCACGAAGCTAAGTCCATACATTGGACTGTAACATGCATCAGTGAAGTCTGTACAGCGTCATGCACTATTTTTCAAGTCCATACACTGCACTGTAGATTGCTCGAGGTGAAGTCTGTACATCCATAAGTGAACTTCCAAGTCGGTACATCCATCAGTGATCTTGCAAGTCTATACATCGGTAGCTTTACCGACGTTGCACTCGAAGTCTATACACTGATAGCTTTACCGTCGTTTCCCTTGGCAAGTCTATACATCCTAGAACTGTGCAAGTCTGTACAGCCATTCCCTTGCCAAAGTCTATACATTGTGAACCTTGTAGTCTGTACAGACTTTGCCTTGCTCAAGTCTGTACATCGCCCAGTTGGAAAGTCCATACATTGGAAGTCTATACATTTGTTTGCCTTGCATCGTTCATCCAGTCTGTACAGCCCTTTCGCTTGGCAAGTCTATACATTGTGAATGTCTATACACTCGATTGCCTTGCTTTGATCAAGTCTGTAAAGAGTTTCCTTTGGCAAGCCTGTACATTGTTCATGATGTCTGAACAACGAGCAAGTCTGTACATCAGACTAGTCTGCATTGGCTAAGTCTATACATTGTCCAGTGCACTGCATGCATCTTTCTTGAAGTATGTACATCAAGCTGAAGGGTGCCTAAGTCTATACATAGTATGTCTTCCTTAGAGTCTAATGCATAACATGAAGTCTGTACATCGCACAGCATTCAAGTTTGCACATTATGCATCATATGAATTCAAGTCTGTACATTATGCATCTTTGAGTTGAAGTCCATACATCGTCAGTTGTCTGTCCAAGTTGTTACATTGCCTAAGTCTATACGTTGGCTACTGAATGTTCTGCAGAGTCTGTACATTGCATTCCCATTCTGCAGAGTCTGTACATTGCATTCGAGGTCATAAAGTCCATACAGTAAAGTCTATACAATGCATTGCATCTTGCAAAGTCTGTATAGGGTTTAATACTTAAACTGATGATTCTATTTCGACTGTCTGACAAAGATTCTCTGCAGGGATTCATGACCTGGCTCGTGATCCAAGGAAGGACGAGGTGATCAGATGGTGACACGTGGAAGCAGCCCATCTCAGAATGCTGCCAGGTGGTCGAAGCTCCTAGAACCTGGCAAAAGCATTGGGCGGGAAATGTGGATGCCACACGCCCTTATCCAATCTGCTGCTGTATATATATGAGTCTTTTTCTTCAGCTGAAGGTTGATCGATCAACCAGTGGCAAAGTCTATACAGAGAGGTAGAAGCCTGAAGCAGCAGAGAGCCACCGATCCACAGAGAGAAGAAAAACAGAGAAGAAGAAGAAGAGAGAAGAGAAGAAAACAGAAGTGAGATTGAGAGAGTGAGACTATGAGAGTTTTGATTGAGAGGTTGTATCTCAGATTCTTTGTTCAGATACCAGAACTGAGCTTTACTCATTCGAGCTACATTCCATTTTAGTTTTTCTATTTTCATTTGCTTTTGTCTTTATTTTCCAAACTTGTTTCTTCAAGCTGTGAGTCAGCTGTTAGCAGAGGTGCTGCCTCTGGATAGGTAAGCTGTAAACCCCAGTAGTTGCAGTGGAGGATTCCACTGGACAGGTGAAGCTGTAATCCTCAGCAGGCAAGACTTGTCTCGGACAACAAGCTGTGTTGCTCAATGATTTATAGCCAAAGTTGTAGTGCCAAACAAACGCAAGCTGTACTGCACAGCAGTAAGCCATACTCTGTTGAGTGTGGGGTGGACGTAGGTCTTTGACCGAACCACCTAAAAATCTTGGGTGCCTTGTGTTTGTGTGATTGTCCATGAACTGTGTGCGTGACTGAATCTTTTGATTATCTTCACAGATTGCTTGTGCTTCTGCACAGTTTATACACTCGAGTTAGTGTTTTAATAGATTTGCCTATATTCCACATTAGAACCTCTTACTGGTTTTTTAATTAGGCAGTAGATCTATTCACCCTCCTCTAGATCCACACTCTATGGAGATAGACTGCGTCCATCTAACATAACATGCTCAACCCTAAACATAGATCACGAAACACATTAAGAACAATCATAGAAAAGATGTAGGAAAGATCCCCCTTGGTTTCCAAAACCCGGTTGATGATGTTCTTTCAAGCAACGGTCGAAAGTGGAGAGGGGGATTTCTGTAGCTCATCTAAGAGCAGCCAAACTAGGTCTATCAGGACCAAACGAGACTCAGCTCATCCAAGTGGCAGCCCCATAGGGCCCACTTAGGCTAAAAAGCCCAATAAGATTACTCGGGATCCCATCCTTCCTCATCAACCCTTAGGCTCGGAAGGCCCGAGCGACGGTCAGAATGGAGGAAGACCCATGCCCGAGTTATCCCCTCACTGGGATAGAGGCAAGCGCTTAGCGCCCACTCCGACCTATCTTCATCCGAGCTATGCCTATCGCCCGGACAGGGTGACACCTTTTATGCTCGGACCGACTGACGACTGCTTATCCACGCTGCCGTTGAGAGCCCTTTACGAGCAGGAGTTTATGAGGATAAGAGACCCATGATCCCTCGAGGCTATGAAGATCCCACGATGAGGACTTAAAGATCCCACGATGAGTACGTAACTCCTGCCTGAAACTCCTCAACTTACGGGACTCATAAGGTGAGCACACTACATATACCAGGGACTCCCTCCAATGAAAGGTAAGGGCAATACACGCCTAAAATCCCCTGAGCAGGAACCACTTCACCACCTTGGTGTTGGGAGATCTTGTGCACCTCTTTCTACCTCCCTCCCTATCTTCCACCATTACTCTACTGACTTAAGCATCAGAGGGTTTTCCCCAGGGAACCGTCCTTGGGCCCCCTAATCCGTTTCCATTTCTCTACAGTTCACTGTTCGGTGATCATCCTCCCTGCTCAAGATCCGCGCGAGATCACGCCCCTTCATCTGGTGCCGTCTGTGGGAAACAACCAAAGAGCCAGTATAGTGAGAATAAGTTCAGGGAGGAGGTCTACCAGTGACAGGGGAAAGGCCATGGTGGCGGCGGGGGGAGGCCCCTCTCAAGCCTCCCAAAACCCCCCCTCCAGTGCCAGCACTCCCGCCGACGGACCGCGCCCTCCCCCCGTGGTAGTAGGGCTGCCGCTTAACGGCGGCGCTGATGCCTTCCAAGCCCTCAACGTAAAACTGGACGACCTCGTGGAACTCATGAGGACCCATGTGGCTAGGGATGGAAGGTCACGCGCCCCTCCGGAGAGCACTCCCCACGAGAACGTGTCCCGGCACACCACCGGAGGCCGCTTCACCCTCCGAGGCCGGCAGATCATCCGTAACAGGTCATGAAGACCTTCACAAGCCCCCCCTCCGGAGCAGAAAGCCTCATCCACGCCGAAGAATGGAAAACCAGGGGCACGCCGTCCGAACCCGGAGATCGAAGTCCTTGGGGAACTCCAATACAGCCCCCCCAGCCCGACGACGCAGCGGCAGCCGGAGCTATCCCTCCGACTGCGAGAATTCGAGAGGCGCTTCGCAGAGAAGGAGCGCGCCCTACGTGCCCTGCAGAAGGACTCCTCCATGGAGGACGAGGAGAAATCCCCGTTCTCCGACTATATCTTGAAGGCAGAGGTATCTCCTAGAACCTCCATCCTGACCTTTAAGCTCTATGACGGCCAGGGCGACCTGGCCGATCACTTCGACAGCTTCGACGCCCTGATGACCCTCCATGGAGCGTCTGACGCCATCAAATGCTGAGCCTTTGTGACCACCTTGGTCCAAGGTGCCCAAGCATGGTTCCGGGCCCTCGCCCCCGGATCCATCCGGGACTTCAAGCAATTCAGGCGAGTAATCAAGGAGAGTTTCGCCGGTAGCGGTCCCCCAAGGTCGGTAGCGGGACTTTTTGCCCTCAAACAGGCGCAAGGGGAGAAACTTCGGGCTTACATTACCCGATTCAAATCGGAAGCCCTGAGGATCCCCCGCCTGGACGTCACCTCGGCCATAACCGCGCTGACCGGGGGCACCCGCGATGAGAACCTCCACCGTGAGCTTGTCCTCCACCCTCCCTTCACCCTTGCTGCGCTAGTGACTCTGGCATTGCGCCATGCCGAGTGCGAAGAAGTGCTCAGCGCATGCCGAGACGCAACCAGCTCAGGTCGGGAGGGGGACAAGAAGCGGGCACCCGAGCCAAACTCAGGTCCGGGGAAAAGGCGGAACCAAGACAGGGAACGCAAGGAACCATCACGGAAGTACGAGCGGTACACCCCCTTAACCACTCCGATTTATGAGATCTACGAGGACATCAAAGGCTCGGGCCTCCTCTGCCAACCTGAGCCAATGAGGTCGAAAAACCACAATCGCAGCAAGTATTGCATGTTCCATAGCGACCAAAGGCATCATACCGACGATTGCCACCAGCTCCAGGATGAGATCAAGTGCCTCGTCCGCCAGGGACACCTATCCCGATTCATGGCTGGGCATGAGGAAGACCGAGGCACCCCAGAGGAAATCGACAACGCCCCTCGCGGGGTCCACATCAACGTCATTACTGGAGGAGCTGCATCAGGAGGGGACAGTAGCCGAGGAAGGAAGCATCATGCTGAGCGGGCGAGCCGAGCCGTCGAGCCTCCCAAGGCCCCGCCAAGTGAGCCCCAGGTCATAGTTTTCTCCGACCAAGATCTGGAAGGGCTGACCACCCCGCATGACGACGCCCTAGTCATATCAGCCACAATAAACCATTGTAACGTAGACAGAATTCTAGTTGACAATGGAAGTGCCCCTGATGTATTATCTTATGAATGTTTCCTTAAGATGGGGGAGAATCTGTCTAAACTCCGCCCGATCCGAACACCCCTTTGCGGGTTCAATGGCAAGGCCACTTATCCGGAGGGAGCCCTAAGCCTGCCGGTTACTCTCTGCATCCCACCCAAAACCGTTACGGTCATGGTGGACTTCATAGTGATCAAGGGTATGATAGCATACAACGCAATCTTCGGCCGAGGAATCCTTAGCCGAACGAAAGTGGTGCCCTCTACCTATCATCAAAAAATGAAGTTCTCCACCAAAAACGGGATGGGGGAAGTCCAAGGTAACCAGGTGATGGCCAGAAGGTGCTATAATAGCTCGGTTGAAGCCACAAGGCCGGACGGGAAGAACAAGGGTCCCCAGGAAGTCGAGGAAAAACCCGCAACCTCCGAGCCTGGAGGCGAGCTGCTAACGGTTTTCCTAAACGACGACCCGACCCTAGGAGTAAAGATTGGAGCCGACCTACCGTCTGAGGTTCAGCAACAATACAAAGAGTTTCTTTTCGTGTATACCCGAGTCTTTGCATGGTCTGATGATCAACTCCCTGGGATACTGGAAGAAACGGTGATGCATAAGCTCAACCTCGACCCAACCATGAAGCTCGTACAACAACGTAGAAGGAAGCACCCGCCAAAGAAGTAGGTGATTATCAAGGATCAAGTCACCAAAGGACAAAAGACTGGTCTTTTTAGACCGGTCATGTACCCGACGTGGGTGGCTAACGTCGTCCTGGTGCCAAAAGCTTCAGGAAAGTGGCGAATGTGCGTGGACTTCACCGACTTGAACAAGGCTACTCCAAAGGACTGCTATCCATTACCGAGCATCGACCAACTGGTTGACTCAACCTCGGGCAACGAGATACTCAGATTCCTGGATGCCTATTCAGGTTACCATCAGATCCGAATGCACCCCGAAGACATCTAGAAGACCGCCTTTATCACCGACTTCGGCGTACACTGCTACACCCGGATGCCTTTCGGGTTGAAGAACTCTAGAGCCACGTACCAGAGGCTGGTCAATCCTATGTTCGAGGGACAGCTCAGTTGGAACGTCGAGGCCTATATTGACGACATGCTCGTGAAGACCCCCAAGGCCGAGGACCACTTTGCCGACCTAGCGAAAACCTTCGACACCCTCCTGAAGTACAACATGAAGCTCAATCCTGCCAAGTGCGCCTTCGGAGTAAGGTCTGGTAAATTCTTGGGCTTCTTAGTCACCCAGCGTGGGATCGAGAACAACCCGTACAAGGTCCAGGCCATCCTGGACATGCGCCCACCCACCTGCATCAAAGATGTTCAACACCTTACCGGGCGCATTGCCGCGCTCAGCAGATTACTGTCCCACGCGGCTGAATGATGCCTACCCTTCTTCAAACAGTTGAGGGAGCCTAAAATGGCATCTGCTACATTTGCGTGGGATGAGGAATGCCAAAAAGCATTCACGGAGCTTAAGGAGTTCCTGGCTTCGCCACCAAAGCTTTCCAAGCCCGTATCAGGCGAAACCTTGCATCTCTATCTCTCGTCGACTCCATCTACAGTTAGCTCGGTCCTAGTCAAAAATGACTCGGGAGTCGAGAGACCGGTCTACTACACCAGCAAGGTGCTCCACGAGGCCGAAAGAAGGTACCCCGCAACCGAGAGACTCGTGCTAGCGTTGGTTACCTCAGCCAAGCACCTCCGACCCTATTTCCAAGGGCATTCCATCACCGTGCTGACCGGCGAACCTTTGAAGAGGATCCTCGCTCACCCTGAAGCCTCGGGATGCCTCGTCAAGTGGGCCATCATGCTCGGGGCCTATGATATATCATACTGGCCTCGCTCAGCTATCAAAGGACAGGCACTCGCTGACTTCATCGCCGAGAGCATTATCCCGATCGAAGAAAAATCTCCGTCCGCGCCCGGGCCAACCTGGGAACTGTTCATCGACGGATCCTCCAACTCGGTCAGAAGCGGCGCTAGAATCCTTTTGAAGTCCCCCAAAGGAGCAGAGCTACAATACGCCTTGAAGTTTAACTTCCAGGCGTCCAACAATGCTTCCGAGTACGAAGACCTTATCTCGGGAGCCTGCATGGCCCGGCGGTTAGGGGCTGAGCGAGTTAGGACTCACACTGACTCCCAACTGGTCGCTAGCCAGGTCAATGGTAATTATGAAGCTCAAGAAGCACCAATGATCAAATACCTCCAGCTGGTCAAGACCGTGGCACAACAGTTCGAGAGTTTTGAGGTAGTCCGAATAGCTCGGGAGGAAAACTCCCGAGCAAACGCCCTCTCTCGGCTGTGTGAGCGACGTCACGCGGTTCGGGGTGCGAAGAGGACGCGGAGCGCGCGGGCTCCTTCTTTTTGTTTGCTGCAACACAGAAATAAGAGAAAAGAGAAGGGGCCACCACGGGAGATTGCTCCGGCGGGGCGAGCGGGACAAATGTAATATAGCAAGATATGGGGGTTAAACGGCCATAGCGGGAAGTGACTCGCCACGACCTCGGGGGGACGGGAATGGTGCAGAAATTAAATAGCAAGAATTGAAATGGCCATTGGGGAAGTGACTCACCGCGGCCTCGAGAATATGAGCAGATAAGAATATAACAGAATATAAGGAGAATATAAAGATCGGGAATTTAAACGGCCATTGGGGAAGTGACTCACCGCGGCCTCGAGAACATGAATAGATAAGAATATAATATATAAGAACGGAAATCTAAACGGCCATTGGGGAAGTGACTCGTCGCGACCTCGAGAATATGAATAGATAAGAATATAACATATAAGAACGGGAATTTAAACGGCCATTGGGGAAGTGACTCGCCGCGGCCTCGAGAACATGAGCAGAATACAACAGAATATAAAGAGAGTATAAGAACGGGAATTTAAACGGCCATTGGGGAAGTGACTCGCCGCGGCCTCGAGAACAAGATGTGATCGCCAGGGGCCGAAAGACCCCAAAATAAAGAAAGTGATCACGCCTACCTCAAGAGCGGGAGATGGCGGGTTGCTTCTTCCTCCCCCTTCGGCCGGCCGACGGAGAGGGCTTTCCTTGGGTACCCTTCCAAAACAACGACAAACAAGTAACGAGTGGATTAGAAAGATGAAGGTGTAGTATTCAAATCCTTGCGATAAAAATAACAAAATGATGGCAAGACACACACCTGGTTGGTGTTGTCTTTTAAACCCCTCTCGGACTCGAGTAGGAGGAAAATGAGATGATGGATGCAAGAAGTATATAAGAAGAGGCACCCTTATGAAGGGGGATGGATGATGCGAGATGATGAATGCAAAAGAACTAAGAAGAAAAGGAAAGGATTTACTTATTGGATGTGCCGATGGTGAAATCCGGCGGAGCTCCGGCAGCGTAGGGATGGCGTGGAAGCGCGGTGGATGAAGACGACCTTCCTCTCGCGAGCGTGGGAACCCGAGAAGCCGGCAGAACCTCCACCTACAAAAGACCCTACGGGTTAGAAAATGACTCCGGTAGCCTCTGGGCTCCGACAGCCTACGGATCTCTTCGAAGCCCTCTAGAACTGAGGGGGGTGGGCCTCTATTTATAGGGCTCCAGAGGGTGGAGGCGTCCAGGACCCTGGACACCTCCATCAGGGCCGAACTAATATTTTATTCTATTTTTATTTATTTTTTTTCTGAATATTTTTGTGGAGGCGTCCAGGGCCCCGGACGCCTCCAACAGGTCCACCGAACACCACTGACGGCCGCACGCGGTTTGGCACAACGCGTGGTTTTATGGGCGGCGACCCGTGATTCAGAAATTGATGTGACACCAAAATGCAGCAATATAATATGAACCCCTCGGACTTAAATGTGCAAGCAATACAACAAGTTGGCAGCGTCACACTAGCGGACTCACTCACGTTGGCACACTCGGGTCCGTAGGTGGACCGGCGATGGTGGTGAGGGTCCGAAGTTGGACCTCGAGGCTCCAAGGATTTGACCAGCTAGGGATAGACCCCAATGGGCCAGGGATGCCCAATGTCAAGGGCGGCTGGCACGCCGAGGGCGTGGGATGTAATGTCACACTCACAACTCACCCGCGGTGGCACTTGACTAAACGGAATGTTGGAACGAGCTCTCTCTCACCGCCGACAGCACATCAAGGGATAATACTAAACTAAGCAATGATAATAAACCAGCAGAGGAGAGTGGACCGAAGCTCACCTGATCGGTGTGAAGACACCGATCCCGGCCGGAGACGAGGGCGAGCGGGGAAGTGTGGGTTCCCCGCACACTGCGCCGATGAAGCGTGAATCCTGCTTAATTAGTTACATTCACTACACCTCTCACAGGAGGGTGAACTTGGGGTGGGGATTTCACTGTTACAATCAAACACTACCTCCGCACAGGGAGGGGCGCTAAGCCGGCCAGGCGAGGAGGGGAGATAAGCTCGATCGCGCCGACGGAGCACCCGGCCGAATCTGCCCGGGTCTGGGACAGCAAGAGAGGGGGTCGATGTAGTCGCCGCTGTGAGCTCTCCCGGACTCAGAACTTGATGAGACTTGCGCCAAAATGTTTCTGACGTACCCAGGTATGACTGTGATTTTTGGTGGATGGTTCCAGCGTCGCCACTGGTCGGAGTGGACCCTGGAGCAGGCACTCAGCGTTCTGGTACAGACTGGTCCAGGATGTTGCAGCTGCTTGTCGAAGGTGCCACGATCACTCCCGAAGTCCGAATGAGGCGAGACCAAGTCGAGGACGTCCGTGGATGAGTCTTCTTCGAGCAGCAACCAAGAACAGCACCAGAGGATGTCAGGACGGTGAGGAGGCGTCCGTTGAGTGAGGCACTTCCTGGGCAGGACATAAACAGACTGTCTGCGCGCCCGGGGGAGAAAAAATGGAAAAGGCACTTCCTGATTCCGAACGGGACGCCGCTTGTTGGTGCTGGTGGAAGACTCGTGGTAGCAGCTCTCGGTCAAGTGGCGCCTCCAGAAGTTGAAGGATGTGTCCGTGAGGGCTTCTGCACTGTGGCTCTGGTCCTGATTCTGATCCTGGTTGTGCAGTCGTACGAGAACGGGGCCACGCACTGTTCCGAAGTCGGAACGCAGCAAGACCACCTCGGTTGCGAAGAAGACTCGCAGACCTTTCCGGCGATGTATGGTGCACCTCCAGACGATGTCGGATCACTCCGGAGCAGGCTCTGCAAGTCGGGCTTCTCCTGCTGGCAGCGAACCAAGGGGGCAGAACACTCTGTGGTGATTGTGGAGGGGCCTTGGGTGGAAGGTTAATGGAGGTGTTGAATGGAGGCCTAGGGAATGGGAAGGGTTGCTTTGGGAAGGGGAAAGGGTGTCTAGGAGAATGGATTCTCCCTTGAGAATGTGAAGGGGTTGTATGGGGAAGGGGAAAGGTTGCTTGGGAAGAGGGAGAGGTGCCTAGGAGAAAGGGGTTCCACCTAGGGGTTTGAGGGGGAGTAAATGGGAGGTATGGGGAAGGGGGAGGGGTCTTAAATAGGGAGAATAGGGAGGAGAGAGAGTGAATTTCGAAATTTAGAGAGAGAGAGAGAGAATGAGAGAGCTAGAGAGAGAGAGAGGGTGCACTTATGCTCAAATATTCAATACTTCATTATCTCAAATGGGGGGGATTGGGGTCCTATTTATAGGAAACCCACAATTTAACAAAAGACCCTGAGTTTTTGACTAATGACAATAAAGCAAGGGGGAAGGGGGGTGCCCATGGGCCTAGCCCACTTAATTGGGCCCAACTGACTCATTAACCACTCTAATGACAATTAACCTAGGTATATGACTCTTAACCTAGGTACTTGACTCAAGAAAAGGGAAATTACATAATCTATGACTCAAGAAAATATAAAAATTACAAGTCATGATTAAGAAAATGCCGCGAACATGATGACGCATAGCTGGCAAGCAACGGGACCCTCGAAAGAATGAGGAGTGGTAGGAGATGTCCTCATCATACCCCCGGGGTGCGGAGAACTCGACTCCGTCGAGTATGGGTCCACCGGGGTAGCGGTCCTCCAAAGTAGCTCCGGGCGAACCACGACCTCCAGACTCAACCCTGTGTCTGCGACCAGGGGACGGCTCTTCATCCTCTCAAGGTGGCTCAGGCGCACCCTCTTGCTGGCGATGGAACCCTGCTTGCCTAGTATTGCCTCCGTGTGCACACGTCGGGCTCTCAAGGCTATTTTGTGGGAGCTCTCCGGGGTGTCCCTCTCAAAGGAAGGTATAGGCTCAAAGCACTCACTAGGATCCACCGCGGTGCCCATATAGGGTGCCAGGTCAGCCACGTGAGAAGTGGGGAATATCCCATACCCCATTGGTAAATTCAATCCATAAGCTGTGTTGCCAAAGTCACTAGGAACAGGAAAAGGTCCAAGTCCTCGTGCCCTCGAATGGGAGGTGACCCTATGGTAGGGCCACTCCGATGCCATCATCACCAAATCGCCTACTTGGAATTCCAAGTGGCGCTCGCGAGCTCTTATCCGCTCTTTGTGAACCTCACCGCTCATTGCGAATTGCTTGCGTGTATGCGTATGCCATGTACTATGATGCGGTGTGGGTGTGAAAAGCTTGGTGTGTAAAGGTGGACCGGGGCAACCGTAAATTGACCTATCATGTTGTGATGCCATGTGGACCTTGATGAACTTGGGTGGGCCGGGGCAGCCACAAGTGGCCCTATCATGCATGGGCTTTATAACAATGGTTGGAGGGCCATGGTATCTATAGGGGAACCTATCACACAAAGTGGTGATGAATGTCGGGGGGCCCGGACATCCGTAGATGCTCCTACCATGCATATGATCAATGATGAATGAGGTAGGGCCGTTATACCCGAATATAGACCAATCATGCATCCTACTTGGCATGTGGGTGATATGAACGAGTGGACCCGACTTAAGAATCATGCCAAGTAGTGATGTACGCCAAGACTTATGCACTTTTGTACAAAAGATGTCTCCTATGTGTGGGCTTTTAGACTTCCATTGGAATGGGTCAAAGGGGTCTAGGAAGGTGGATATCCTGAAGTGGGGCACTTCCTCACTCCCTAAGTGTATATTACCCAATGTCATGGCGATCATGGTGTAATCTGAGTCTTGGGAGAGGTGGGCTTGGTCCAACATAGTGGGTGATGGTAGGAAAAGGTGGGTGGTGGGTGAGGTGGTTAGGCCACATGGGTATCCGTACTCCCATTGGAAGCGGTCAAAGGGATCATTGTATGGGTTGCCTAGAGAGAGGAACTCCATGTCCTCAAGGTTCCCAAATAGTGAGTCATCCTCCTCCAAGGTAATTGGGCCAAGGTCTCTAGTGGGTTGGCAAATCAAATCAATTGGAACCTCAATGGGTGGGGAGTGGGCCACGATGGGTTTCTCATCCTTGGGGAGAAAGAGGAGGATTTCACTCGTATAATGGCCACAAGTGTAGATGGAGGTGATGGAACTGGTGGTGGGGTATGCTAGGAAGATGGTGCTAGACTCCAATGGTCCTATGGCTAGCATATTGGTCAGGTGGACTTGCCATTGTAAGCAGTCCACTAAGTCCCCTAAGTCTTCCACAAGATAGGAGGTTTGAAGTGTGACATGGGAAGACTGGGTGGGCACAATGTGGGCTTGATATCCCAAGGGTGAATGGTAGGGTGGTGAGCTAGGAATGGTGGGGCCCCGCTTGAGCCATTGGAGTATGGACTCATTCATGGTGACAATGTGCGGCTCATGAGGACCCGGACTAGGAGGAGTGGGTAAGTTTTGTGGCTCCTCCTCCTCAAAGGTGTAGGCTTGGGTTGGGCTTGATCGGGGAAGTTCTTGGGTTGGAATTGGGGTCGGGGGTGGAAGATCAGTTGGCTGAAGAGGTTTGGATTGGGGTGCATAGGTCTTTCTAAGATTGGCCCTCATTTCATCCCAAGATTCAATGGGTGCTTCCCCTTTGGCTTCTCTCAAACCTACAATGTCCTCCCATTCTTTCCTAGCTTGGCGCCAGAGCAAACTCTTGGCATAGTTGACTTGTATAGGCCCTGATAGAGTGAACCTCCCAAAGTGTCGATCTATGGAGTCCTCCCACTCTAGATATATACTAGGGCGGGTTCCATCAAACACAAAGGCTTCTAATGGGCCTAAGAGTGGCGAATATGCCAAGTATGAGGTAGTCATGATGGAGGACAAGGGTGATGCATGCAATGGCCCTAGGACAAGACTTAGTAGAGACAAGTCTAGAACTTGCTCTGATACCAATTTGATGTGACACCAAAATGCAGCAATATAATATGAACCCCTCGGACTTAAATGTGCAAGCAATACAACAAGTTGGCAGCGTCACACTAGCGGACTCACTCGCGTTGGCACACTCGGGTCCGTAGGTGGACCGGCGATGGTGGTGAGGGTCCGAAGTTGGACCTCGAGGCTCCAAGGATTTGACCAGCTAGGGATAGACCCCAATGGGCCAGGGATGCCCAATGTCAAGGGCGGCTGGCACGCCGAGGGCGTGGGATGTAATGTCACACTCACAACTCACCCGCGGTGGCACTTGACTAAACGGAATGTTGGAACGAGCTCTCTCTCACCGCCGACGGCACATCAAGGGATAATACTAAACTAAGCAATGATAATAAACCAGCAGAGGAGAGTGGACCGAAGCTCACCTGATCGGTGTGAAGACACCGATCCCGGCCGGAGACGAGGGCGAGCGGGGAAGTGTGGGTTCCCCGCACACTGCGCCGATGAAGCTTGAATCCTGCTTAATTAGTTACATTCACTACACCTCTCACAGGAGGGTGAACTTGGGGTGGGGATTTCACTGTTACAATCAAACACTACCTCCGCACAGGGAGGGGCGCTAAGCCGGCCAGGCGAGGAGGGGAGATAAGCTCGATCGCGCCGACGGAGCACCCGGCCGAATCTGCCCGGGTCTGGGACAGCAAGAGAGGGGGTCGATGTAGTCGCCGCTGAGAGCTCTCCCGGACTCAGAACTTGATGAGACTTACGCCAAAATGTTTCTGACGTACCCAGGTATGACTGTGATTTTTGGTGGACGGTTCCAGCGTCGCCACTGGTCGGAGTGGACCCTGGAGCAGGCACTCAGCGTTCTGGTACAGACTGGTCCAGGATGTTGCAGCTGCTTGTCAAAGGTGCCACGATCACTCCCGAAGTCCGAATGAGGCGAGACCAAGTCGAGGATGTCCGTGGATGAGTCTTCTTCGAGCAGCAACCAAGAACAGCACCAGAGGATGTCAGGACGGTGAGGAGGCGTCCGTTGAGTGATGCACTTCCTAGGCAGGACATAAACAGACTGTCTGCGCGCCCGGGGGAGAAAAAATGGAAAAGGCACTTCCTGATGCCAAACGGGACGCCGCTTGTTGGTGCTGGTGGAAGACTTGTGGTAGCAGCTCTCGGTCAAGTGGCGCCTCCAGAAGTTGAAGGATGTGTCCGTGAGGGCTTCTGCACTGTGGCTCTGGTCCGGATTCTGATCCTGGTTGTGCAGTCGTACGAGAACGGGCACCACGCACTGTTCCGAAGTCGGAACGCAGCAAGACCACCTCGGTTGAGAAGAAGACTCGCAGACCTTTCCGGCGATGTATGGTTCACCTCCAGATGATGTCGGATCACTCCGGAGCAGGCTCTGCAAGTCGGACTTCTCCTGCTGGCAGTGAACCAAGGGGGCAGAACACTCTGTGGTGATTGTGGAGGGGCCTTGGGTGGAAGGTTAATGGAGGTGTTGAATGGAGGCCTAGGGAATGGGAAGGGTTGCTTTGGGAAGGGGAAAGGGTGTCTAGGAGAATGGATTCTCCCTTGAGAATGTGAAGGGGTTGTATGGGGAAGGGGAAAGGTTGCTTGGGAAGAGGGAGAGGTGCCTAGGAGAAAGGGGTTCCACCTAGGGGTTTGAGGGGGAGTAAATGGGAGGTATGGGGAAGGGGGAGGGGTCTTAAATAGGGGAGAATAGGGAGGAGAGAGAGTGAATTTCGAAATTTAGAGAGAGAGAGAGAGAATGAGAGAGCTAGAGAGAGAGAGAGAGGTGCACTTATGCTCAAATATTCAATACTTCATTATCTTCAAATGGGGGGGATTGGGGTCCTATTTATAGGAAACCCACAATTTAACAAAAGACCCTGAGTTTTTGACTAATGACAATAAAGCAAGGGGGAAGGGGGGGTGCCCATGGGCCTAGCCCACTTAATTGGGCCCAACTGACTCATTAACCACTCTAATGACAATTAACCTAGGTATATGACTCTTTAACCTAGGTACTTGACTCAAGAAAAGGGAAATTACATAATCTATGACTCAAGAAAATATAAAAATTACAAGTCATGATTAAGAAAATGCCGCGAACATGATGACGCATAGCTGGCAAGCAACGGGACCCTCGAAAGAATGAGGAGTGGTAGGAGATGTCCTCATCAGAAATGGGCGCGTCCAGCTGGCTGGACGATTTCATAATTTAGATTTTTTCACACACGACAAACCGTCGTTCGGTGGCCGGTGCCCGTGAGGGAGTTGATGGAGGCGTCCAGGGGCCTGGACGCCTCCATAAATATATTATTTTATTTTTTTTGTTTTGGTTTTTTATGCCAAAGCTGGCATTTTACACATTTTTTATATTTGTTTTTATGGAGGCGTCTAGGGGCCTGGACGCCTCCATTAATATATTATTTTTTATTTGGTTTTGTCTTTTATGCCAACTGGCATTTTATATTTTTTATATTTATTTTTATGGAGGCGTCCAGGGGCCTGGACGCCTCCATTAATATATTATTTTTTATTTGTGTTTTGGGTTTTGAAAAATAAAATAAAGTAAATTAAAAGAATGGGGGCGTCCAGGGGCCTGGACGCCCCCATTAAGACCCACCCGGGTCCTCAGTTCATACGTTGGCAGCCGCCCGGCAGACACCCTTCTTGGTTTCGGAACCTCCTGATGCGTCTGACTGGTGTTGATGCCGTTCGAATGCCGTGACGAGACGATTCCGGATGCCGAAAAGGGCGAAAGAAGACTCAAGAAAAGGAAGCACTCAAGTGAGTCAAAACGCGTAAGCCGTCGCGGGGCGTTGTATAGTAATATGAGACTTTCTCAAGAGACGTCAGGAATGGCATGTCTACAGCTGCCCCGCCTTGGCGTCTTCTTTGCAAGGGAGCGACACGTAGTGGAATGGTATCGAAGTGGAGTGAAATGAAGTGGGAGCGGACTGATAAGTTGATGCCAAGGTGTGATGAGACACGCTTTTGACGTTACTGTTTGGAATCTTTCCTGAAGTTTCAATGAGGCGACCTTGAAGGAGGTCTTTCAAATTTTGACGATTTGCTTGGACGGAGATCAAATAAGGGAGGGTGAGATGTGCGCTCAGGCACGAAACAAAAAGAGATCAACTTCTCGGTGTGGAAGTACCTGGGTCATAAACCTGCAGGTTTCACCTTTGGGGAGCGGTTACCAGTCAACGTGGAAGTGCTGCGGCCAAGGTGGGTCAAGCAAGGTAAAAAGCAAAGGAATATCTGAGGGTCTGTTCAAACAAGGGTCCCCTTTGGAAGAGCAGTGTAGGGCCGTTTCAAGGAAACTCAGTTATTTCATTCGGAGTGGAATATCTCATATTTGTAGGAATTGAAACATAACGGCTTTCACAATCGAATCACTTGAATGATCTTCCGCAAAAAATCAAAGTCCTATATGAATGCATGCTGGGTTTAAAGAAAAATTTAAAACAAACTAAAATAGAAAATACTCAAGGATAATATTGTCAACTTGTTAAGAACGGGTCAGGATACCGAACCGGTGAGCTGATACTGGGCTGGGGCCTGTTTATCTGCGCACCAACTCACTGAATGGAACCGTCGTCCCCATGCTACCACAAGTTAACGGCCTATCCGTACAACCCAAATTCTTCCGGGATCATCACCGTTTTTGTTGAAGGGGAACTCAAATCCCAGATTCGTTCGGGCCGCAAGGTCCTTGACATGTTCTAGTAGCGTAGGTATCATATACTATGATGCATGACATGGTGGGACCAACCATTGAAAGGTGGGACAGGAGACAGGACAAAGACGTCTGTTAGTAAAACCTGCACAGATTAGCAAAGGTTAGCAACATCAGAAAGTAGCAGAATCATAACAGAATCGCACCACAATGGAAAGGAGATCTAGCCAAAATCTTGACATTGACCGCTGATGTGACATGTTCCGTCCTGTAGTGCCCTACCCTTCCTATAAGAACTCCCCTTAGGCTAGTTCATTCAAATGCACCAAGGTGGGTTTTGGAAGCTCAGGAGAGGAAGGAGAGGAGAATCTAGAGATTTTAGGATGGAAGGAGAGTCTTCCCGCGTTATGAAGAGGAGCAGGCCAAGCAGCGAGATCAGGCGACTCTCCGACCTCGAGGGTCATCTGAGTGGGACGATCATGTCGCATATGGTAAGCTGATTCTTTTCAAATTTCTCCACGTGAGCCTTCTTCTTACTTCCTTCATTTCTTCTTTCTTTTCTCTTTCAGCCATATCCACTCTTCCCAGGCCCGAGGAAGTTTTCCAAACTGCCATGGCTTTCAAAGCTAACTTCCAACATCTCCATCGGCATAAGGGCCATACTCTCGAAGTGGCATCTGCAGGGGCTCCTTATTCACGCCAAACACTACGAGAAGATTCGTATGGACTGGGCGGCTATGGGCGCACTAGTGGAGATCTGGCATCCCCAGACCCACACTTTTATCTTCCCGACCTTCGAGGTGACCATCCTCCTCGAGGAGGTGGAACTTCTGCTCGGATTGAAGAAATTCAAGAGTGACGGGAAGGTGAAGGCTATGCGGATGCTGACACGGGGGACTTCCGAAAGCGTCCTTGGAAGCTTCATGCCGCCCGACGCAGCCCGAAAGGTCCGTACTCAAAAGTTGATCGATCTCCAAAAGCTCGCGGAGTGGGTCATGGAGGCCTTGAGAGGGTCACCAGACGATGACTATTTGGAGGGAATCATGAAGGGGTTCACCATTTGTCTGGCGGGTGCTCTCTTGTTTCCTTATACCGACAACATGGTGGAGGAAGACCAACTAAGTGCTATTTGCGGGATCTGGCGTGGAAAGAGGGTGGGACCCGCTGTCCTTGCCTACCTGTATAGTGGTCTTACTGCCTTGAGCATGGGTAAGCCTCCTTTTGGTTGCGCACTTGTCTTGAATTGTTGGCTTGATTTGCATTTCAAATTCGACCACCGCGAGGGAATGCCGACGGCTTCGAAGCTTTTCCAACAAAGCCCGCTTCACCACATAGCCGACGTGTTAGGGTTCGGTGGTACTGTAGTGAACCGCGTTCCGTGGCTGAAGAAACGTGAAGACTGGCGTTCTCACTTCCGCACCGTGACACAAGGCTTCTTTACTTGCGCACCGGCATGTTTGCTTTCGCTTGATCTCCTCATGAGCCCTTCTTGTGGAGTTGATCTCCAACTGATCGGCGCAATCGAGTTCGTCCTTTATAACGTGCATCGATGCTGCCTCCAGGTCGGCATTCCACGCCATTCATTCCCAATATCGACTGGCAACGTTCCTTTGAAGAAGAGGGAGTTGGGTACTGAAGCGGATGCGAAGGAAGCGAAGGCCGTCAAAGCACCCTGGAAGACAAGTGTTGCGGGAAAGGCCTTAGCGCATGTGGGGGAAGAATGCGAGCTGTGGAGGGCTTATGTAACCGAACTGGGGAAGTTAAGGCCTAAGGCGCCTAAACCCCTGATGTAGCTCATTCTACTTTTCTGATGGAATAAAATCTGGCATGGATATTTTGGACCAGTTCCGTTAATTATTATTATCTTTTTTGTGGTTTTCCTTTTTCTTTGTGTTTTTTTTCTTTTGTTTGGATTATATACATACTCTTATCTTTTTTACTTTTATTATATATTTTTTTTTGAAATTTTTATTATGGGGGCGTCCAGGGGCCTGGACACCCCTAATTTTTTATTTTTTATTTTTTTAAGTTTTTTGTTTTGGGGGCGTCTAGGGTCCTGGACGCCCCTAATTTTTATTTTTTATTTTTTTTTGATTTTTTGTTTTGGGGGCGTCCAGGCGCCTGGACGCCCCTAAATTTTTGAATTTTGAAAAAAATAAAAAATAAAAAAGGTGGGGGCGTCCAGGCGCCTGGACGCCCCAATTAAAGTGGATTCTATATATATGGGGGGGCCTCACCCCCTACTCATTTGTACTATTCATTCTGACGACCCAGTCACCCCAGACGACCCATTCTTAGTCCCAATGGAGCGAGGAGGATCGAGCCAGGGTCCAGAGAAGCGGAAACGACAGGCTCGTCGTCCGAGGAGGCTGAGGGATGACGCCGAGGAGGCCGCAGCAGAGGAGATTGCTGCGGAGGAGGGGATGGAGGTGCCTCTTCTGGCCGCGGAGGCCGCTGCGGGCGCTAGCGACGTGGGAGAGGACGATCACGACCCGGTAAGCCCTTCGGAACTCTCACTCTATGGTTCAACGGACGGGCGAGAGGCTGTGAGAGAAGGCCGGGGAGTGAGGGAAAGGAGGCGACCAGGGCCCTGGACGCCTCCACATTTTCTTTTTCTTTTTGTTTATTTGTTTATTTACGTAAATAATAAAATAGGATTTTAAAAAAAAAGGAGGCGTCCAGGACCTGGGACGCCTCCATAAATATATATATTATTAATGTATTTTTTTGTTTTGGGTTTTTCTATAAAGAAAATAAGGAAAATAGAGAGGAGGCGTCCAGTGTACTGGACGCCTCCATAAAAATCCTAAAATGTTTTAAAGATAAGATAACATAAAATAAATAAGTATAATATATAGTGTTATTGCTTAATATTATTCATGATGCTGATATATTTTTTATTGGTTTTGTGGTGTGCAGGGTGTGATGAAAGGACGGCTCAGCTGGTCCCTAGTGGTGGCAGCATACCGTGGGCTGCCGGACTTCCAGAGGGCGCGTGTGGACGCCATGGGCTTTGGAGCTTTCCTTAGAATCGAGCCCTTCTGGCTCGACCTTCCTCTTATCCAGGCATTGAGGGAGCGGTGGCACGCACCGAGCCGGGCGTTTCTGATGCCCTGGGGGCACATGGTGCCGACACTCGAGGACGTGGCTCGGATCACCGGGCTACGGGTTGACGGAGAGGCGGTGAGCGGGGTCACCTACCCCGACTACCGAGAGAGTGCCCTGGACCTGCTGTGGTTAGAGACGAGCGTGACTGATAGAGACAGCAGGGTAGTCGGCCGAGTGGAGATTATGGAGGCGCTTGGATTCGTCGAACCGCGCCAGCGAGTTAGCGAGACTGGAGCGGAGTTTCTGGCACGACTGGAGGGAGATGCCCGTGCAGCTTTCACCCAGGACCCGAGCGAGCGGGAGCTGGTGGATCTAGACCTCCGGAGGTTTCTTTTCTTCTTCCTGGGCCGCCTTCTGCTGGGGACGAAGGGGGATGGCATCCACTGCCGCTTCCTCGGGATTCTGGCGGACCTTGACAGAGTGGGGCACTACGGGTGGGGGGCGGCTCTGCTTGCCCATTTGATTGCTGATCTCTCCCAGACTTCGGAGAAGGAGACGACATTCAGTGGCTTCGCACCTTTTCTCCAGGTAAACATTTTATTTATGCATTCCCACAGTTAAATATGTAATTATTGACTAATGATGTATGATGGATGCAGGTGTGGAGCTATTACTATTTCCCGATGGGGAGGGCTAGGCATGGGAACAGGAGGGCCGTGCCTCTGGCGCGGCGGTGGAGGCCGGTCGTGGTTGCAGCACCCCACGGCTACCAGCTGGCGTCACTTCGTCGGGAGCTGAGCGAGTATCCCGAGGCCATGGTATGATGCGTATGGTTTTTTGTGTTTTCTTATGTGACTGAATGGCAACTAATATGATGTATGTATGATGATGTAGGTGGTGTGGAGACCCTACCTGGACATGGGCGACGCTGGCCAGCCTTGGGTTGTAGCGGGTCTTCCTCGTTTCAGGCGGGACGTGTGGGTCCATTGCTTGAACGAGATCGAGCCGCTTCGGCTGAGGCTGGTTATGAGGACGTTGGGGCTAGCCCAGGAGTGGGTTGATGTAGAAGAGTCGGCCCGCATCGGGCGGAAGACCAAGGGGAAGGCGAAGATTGTGGACTGGCGTACACGCTTCCCAGCACAGTACTAGGACTGGCAGCAGAGCGGGGTCCCAGTGGTATCCCATGTACAGGACAGCACAGATTACATGAGACGATATCGAGCTACGTACGGGGACCGCCTCTCCTTGGGTGGTATGGCAGGGGTAAGTGAAATGAAACTGCTTCACCCTTCTATATGTATATGCATGGGGCAGTAACTTATGTGCAATGCAGGATGCTCGTGACAACATGATTGCCGACCTGCGGGCCCAGCTGGCAGACGCCAGGCGGCAGTTAGTGGCCATCCGACAGGAGTTGGAGATCCTGGTTAGTCTATGCAATGCATTTTTTTGTGACCTAGATTTTTGATGCTTAGCCTGTGACTGACGTTTGCCCCGTGTTCCAGCGGGCCCACCAGACAGCGGCAGCCGGGACAGCTGGTGGAGCGGGTTCCAGTTCGCGGGGCCCTCCTCCGGAGGTTTCTGCCTTCCAGGAGCAGCTGGCGTATGCGGTGGCTCGGGCTGGTGAGGCTGAGCGTGACCGCGAGGCTCGAGTGAGTGCTTGCTTGGCCCTGACCCTCTTCTAGCTGCTTTCCTTCTATCACTGCTCTCTTACGGTGCATGCGTGCTTTGACAGGTGGTCGAGATTCGGGAGGCATTGGCCCGTGCTGTTCGTGCTGAGCAGGAGCGCGATGCCTGGGTGGAAGAGCGTGACGCCCGGATTGTGGAGCTGGAGGAGGAGCGGCGATGGGAGGCTGAGGAGCTTCCTCGCGACGTAGTGGATCTGCGGATCACCCTCGAGCTGTCGAGGAGAGAGGCGATGAGGGAGAGAGAGGAGAGGGAGAGGGATAGGGAGAGCGTGGAGAGAGAGAGGGAGAGGGATAGGAAGAGCGTGGAGAGAGAGAGGGAGAGGGATAGGGAGACCCTAGAGAGAGAGAGGGAGAAGGATAGGGAGACTCTAGAGAGAGAGGGAGAGGGATAGGGAGACCATAGAGAAAGAAAGGGAGTATAGGATGGCGGAGCGATATCGAGATTGGGACGAGAGGAGAGCTCTAGTGGCCCAGGTGTCGGAGCTCCGGCTGAGTCTTGGCACGGCGGAGGGGAGACTCCGGGAGAGTGAGGAGCGATATCAGAGGGCGAAGGAGCGCGGGGCGCGACTTCGTCAGTCCGGTTCCTTTTCTGTGGGCAGCTTTCTAGTTTCTTCGGCCGAGCAGCGTCGCCGCACCTTGGAGGCTGGCATGGTGTCACCTGGAGATGTGAGCACGGCTTCTCAGGGTTTGCAGAGGTCGCAGAGGCCCCCTAGGGATCCCCGTCAGAGGAGGGAGGAGAGAGATGACCAGGAGGGTGGTGGTGAGAGTTAGAGAGTTGTTTGTACACCCCACTGTCCTCACTGTATGATGTACTTTTGACTGTTTGTATGAAATGGATTTCGTGTGGTTCCTTTTATCGTGTGCCCTTTTCCTTCCTGCACTTTCTTTCACACCACCTTGTTCACGCTTCACGGGACTTTACCCTGGACAGGAGGGAACTACTTTGCATGGAGGGTTTTTTTGTTCCCTTTTTTTTGCTTTCTTTTGGGCGCGTCCTAGCGCGAGGACGCGTCTTAATCCTCAAATTCAAATTTAAAGTGACGGGTGGCCTTCCTTCTCCGTGCCTTACCCGCAAACAAGCCCGCCTTCCGCCGAAACTTGCTTGCCCGTCTTTGTCTTCTTCCCCTCGATCGATGGAGTTCGGCGGTCTGGACCACGGCGAAGGTGGAGAGGGACGCGAGACCCCTCGCCCAAGGAGGGACGCGCCAGAGCACGGAACGGCGTCTATGGAGGAGGAAGGGTCGCTTCGGGCCCCCGAGGGACCCGAGGGGCCCGATGTCGCAGAGGGAGGTGAACACGGTCTGGTAGGTGCTTGGTTTTCCCCCTTTTTGATCCATTTTGAGTTTTGAAGCAAGCCGTGCGAGGGGGGAAAGGGTTCGGCGAGTGTTGCACTTAAATGATGGATGTGTCCTAGACAGGGGACGTGTTATTTTTGACTGATGTGGGACCCTTTTCTTGGTGCAGGACATGGCGAGGACCCTGGGCCTGGCCGATGAGTGGGCGAGTGTGGACGAGCCGAGCCGCGTCAGGAGGGAGAGTCGCGGCAAGGCGAGGCTCGAGGACTGGCACGTACGTCTCCCTGGACAGCAAGGGAGTGTATTGGTGCAGGACAACGCCGACTTCCTGCGGCGGCAGAGAGAGAGTTATGCGGGGCTTCCCCAAGCTGGGGACACGCGTGGGGTCGGCGGCTCGCGCGCCCAACTGTCAGAGGCTAGGCGGCAGCTGGCCGTCGCTCAACATGAGCTGTCGCTCCTGGTAAGTTACGCGCCGCACTTTGATCTTCAGATTTGGAGTTTCACTGACGGCCGTTGTTTATTTTATTCCAGCGTGCCCAGCAGACAGCGACGGTGGGGATGATTGGTGGTGCATCTTCCAGCTCCTCGGCCCCTTTTCTCGAGATTACCTCCCTCCGGGAGCAACTTGCCGGTGCGGTGGCTCGGGCGACCCGGGCGGAAGAGGAGCGTGATGCCTGGGTGGCGACTGTAACGGAGCTGCGGCATCGTGGTGAGGAGAGGCCTTCTCCAGACATCCTGGAGTTAAGGGTTCTTCTGCAGATGATGAGGAGAGAGGCAGAGAGAGAGAAAGCTGAGAGAAGGTCTGAGCGACAGCGGGATCAGACCGAGAGGAGGGCCTTGGAGGCCCAAGCGTGGGAGCTCCAGCTGGGCCTTCAGGCTGTTGTGCAGAGGCTAGGAGGGATGGAGACGCGTTACGAGAGAGCGCAAGAGTTCGGGGAGCGACTGCGCCAGTCTGGTCGCTTTGCCGCTAGTGGCTTCTTTGCCACGCCAGGGGAGGAGCAGCGAGTCACTGCTGCGGAGCAGGCGCCAAGAGGCGAGGCAGGTGCTGCTGTATGAGGATCCCAGAGGCTTCTGAGGGATCCGCATCTCAGGGGAGAGGAGGGGAGCGCCCAGAGAGATGAGTGATGGTGAGGATCGGCGAGTTGGTGGACTCGCCTCCTCTCTATGTTTATGATGTTTTTGACAGCTCATGTAGAATTATGAATGGAGTGCTTTGATTTTCTGCTGCTTGTTTGTTCTCTTGTGCATTCCTTCTTCCCTACACTTCCTCTTCTTTGCACTGTTCCCATATGATGGGTCTGCCGAGACTCCACGCCGAGCGGAGAATCGCGTCTTGTTGTGACCATTTCCCACGGGAATCTGCCGTCGAAGTCAATAATGACGGCCCTAGTTCCTTCTCCCGGATGTTGCATCAAATTTTGCGGACGTCCTCTAAAACATGATGGGGTATCCCTAGACAATATAGAGTGCTAGTCGTCATATTCTTCGTCCAATCAATCACCCTGTGCGAGTGGTGAAGTGACACACGGGACCGTATGGCAGGTGCCTCATCGTGAGGGCTATCATTAACAGGTGATGGAGGCAATCTTGGCCTGCACTCCTTCCATTTCTATAAATTCGTGTCCCTTTTATCCTCCCAGGTATATCAAGGGCTAACTCGAGGAGCACAAGTTCTCACGGGAGAGGAGGAGTTCAAAATTCCGAGAGTTGGATAGAGGGCGAATCTTCCCACTCCTCGAAGAGAAGCAGATCTAGTGGTAGTAGTTCCAGGAGGCTTTCGGACCTCGAAGGACACTTTAGCGAAAGGGCCCAATCACAACTCGTAAGCCAAGTTTTCTTGCCCTTTTTTCCATTCTTTTTCTTCCTTTCTTTCTTACCAAACCTCCTCTCCATTCCCTGCATGCGTAGTGTGTGATGAAATCACAGATCTCATGGGAGTTGGTAGTGGCAGCATACCGAGGTCTCCCAGATTTTCAGAAGGCCAGGCTAGACGTGATGGGTTTTGGCATCTTTCTTCGGATCGAGCCGATCCAGCTCGACCTGGTCCTGATCCAAGCCTTGTGTGAGAGATGGGACCCAGTGAGTCGGGCATTCCTGATGCCCTGGGGGCATATGGTGCCCAGCCTGGAAGATGTGGTCTGAATTACAAGTCTCAAGGTGGATGGCGAGGCAGTGACCGGAGTCACTTACCCGGACTACCGAGAAGGTGCCCAGAAGTTACTGGGTTTAGACCTAGATGGTCGAAAAAATAGGTCGGTAGCTAGGGCGTCCCTCATGGATGCATTAGGGCTCACCGACACTCGTCGGCGGGACGATGAATCCTCAGAAGAGTTCATGGAAAGGATGGAAATAGGATGTCGTGCCGTGTACTGCACAGATTTCGGCGACTGGGAAAGATGCAACATAGATTTGAGGAGATTTCTCCTCTTCCTTTTGGGGAGATTGGTACTGAGCTCGAAAGGGGACGGTATCAAATGTCGCTTCCTAGAGCTTCTATCAGACCTTGAAAGAGTAGGGTACTATGCCTGGGGAGCCGCCATGCTGGCACACTTGTTTGCAGGCCTGTTCCAAGAAGCGGATCGTGAGATGACTGTGAGTGGTTTCACACCATTCATCCAGGTATTTTTGGTTTTACTTTTTTTGTATTTTTTTTTGTGTTTTTGTAAGGTACTAATGACCTGTGCCGAGCAGCTATGGAGCTATTATTACCTCCCTATGCGGAGAGCTCGGCATTGGCGACCCGTGATGGTGCCGCTAGCCAGGCGGTGGGAACCCATCATGAGTGTGGCACCCCTAACCTACCAACTGATGGTGCTAAGGCGGGAGCTACAGGAGTTCCCTGCAGCGATGGTAAACTGGAGACCCTACTCAGACATGGTCGATGCCGACCAGCCGTGGGTTCTAGCAAGTCGTGCCCGGTTCGGATGGGAACTGTGGATGCACTGCCTGAATGAAATCGAGCCACTTCGGCTACGATTAGTTATGAGGACTTTAGGACTGGCTCAAGAATGGGTGGATTCAACTGTGCCACCTCGTGTCAGGAGAAAGACGCGGGGACCGGTGACCTGCATTGACTGGCGCGTGCGATTCCCCGAACAGTATGAGGACTGGCAACGGGGTGGCACGATTGTAGAATCACAGGCACGGGATAGCGAGGACTACTTACGTCTATATAGGATAAAGTACGCAGAGCGGTTCCAACCCCGGGGATTTGTGGAGGTAGGTTTCCCCTTTTTCTCTTTTCTTCTTTCTCCTTTTCTTGATTTTCTGGTGAAAAATGCTGACTCGTAAGGCTGCAGGATGTCCGGGATGCCATGATAGCGAATTTACGAACTCGCTTGGCAGAGATGGAACAACAGTTGGGTAATGCCCGCGGAGCAACGAGCGCCTTGGTAGGTGTACAGTACGTTCCTAATTAAAACCCCAGATTCCAGATGTTGGCTGCTAATTCACGCGGTCATAGCATGCCCAGATTGGCGCGGTTTCCCCAGCGATGGGAGTAGGTGGTGCCTCTTCCAGCTTGTGGATTCCCACCTCAGAACTTGACTTGCTTCATGAGTAACTTGCTCACGCCACGCAGCGTGCTGCGGAGGCAGAAGGGATGCTCTCTATACAGGCAAGAGTCTCAGTGTTGAGTTCTCCTTGTTTATGCCTTATCGTGTATCTGAGATGGTACACTCGGCAGGAAAAGGAGACGGAAGAAGCGCTTGGCCAAGCTGCGCAGAAGGAGGCTAGGATAGCAGAACTGGAGAGGGAACTGCGGCGTCATCCTGATGACGACTCCTCTAGGGATGCTGTGGAACTGAGGATCACTCTCCAGTTGGAGAGGGAAGACCGCGAGAGAGAACGTGCAGAGAAAGAAAGAGACGCAGAGAGAGAAAGAGCCAACAGATTGACTGAAAGGGAGGAACGAAGGGCCATGGAGGCCCAACTATTCGAACTCCGAATCAGCCTTGGTCTTGCTGACCAGTGGCTGAGAGATGGTGAGGAGCGCTACCGAAGGGCACGAGAGCGTGGCTTTCGTGTTGGTAGCTTCTGTGCTGCTCCCGTAGATCAACGCCGGGATGTGGGAATAGGAAGAGGAGTACAGAGCGGTAGGAGTACCGCTTTTCGTAGTTGGGTAGCACCTTTGAGAGCGTTTTGCCCGGAGAGTAGTGGGACGAGTAATGCGGAGAGAGAGGGCGGAACTTGATGTAATTTTTTTGGTTTTTGGAATAAAATACAAGGTTTGGTTTGTTTGGTTTTCACCTTTGCTTCTGTTGCCTGAATCCCTGCACACATCACTGAAACAAACAAATCAGAATTTCTGTTCTGACTTGGCCCCTTGCTCAATAAGTAAATGGTCACTGTGACTGTCCTTGATAACTGGTCAAGGGGCCAAGCCTTTATTAACGAAGGCAATGGAAAAATGTGGTGACGATAAATGCGACAGGCAAGCACACGAATGCAAGCGGTATTAAAGTGAGATGCTGTACGCAAATACGATCATGCAAAATTAATTTGTTTTCTTTTTATATTTGGCATTTTTTTTGTTTTATCATAAAAAAGATTTTTTGTTTGCAAATATGTACATTTTCTCTTGTCTATTTTTTTGTTGTTTTTATCATTTCGATTTTTTTGTTGCTAACGCCGGGCAAGCACCCAAATGGCACCTAACCTACGTGAGACAGGGGTTTCTTACTAACCTCCCAGGTATCCTAAGTGCACATCTAGGTTGATTTGGGCCTCTAGACCCCTCGAATGATGATCCCGCCGGCTAAGACTTACCCTGATGACAATACCGTCTTGCCATGCTTAGGCTCCCAGTCGCTTCCGACCACAGGGATTCACTCAAAAGGTGTTCGAGGTAAATGATTTGCCCGACCCGGGTCTGTTTCCTCACAACTCTAGATGGTATATGATGGAACACCCTGGAACCCTAACGACCAACCACGCGACGCTGACCCGGAATCAGACGCCGTCGCACCCATAGGTGACGCACTTGCATTGGCCTAAGCCCGAGGTTAAACAAGAAGACATCAAGGTGGTAAATAGGGGTCTTGACCAGCCAGAAACACGGAGACTCATTCGCAGCGATAGCTTTTACTTTTCAAAGTAGGCAACCAAATGTGTATATTAAAATAAGGTCGCAGACCCTGGGGAGTTTTCACCTTTCAGAAACTCCATCGAACCTTCATCTTTAGAGGAAGAAGGAAGAGCGTGGGGGATAAACCTCCTGAGAGGATCGGCAAAACCGTTAACCCGGCGAGCGAATAAGGGCCCATTAACTCTTTCCTTTCAGACAACTTCGGACCAAATCTTGAGCATTTACATTCCACGGCCCCTTTTGTGGATTCAGACTTTTGCTTTGAGGGGTTCCGTTTATCGCAACAGGCACGGTCACGACCAGGCTTTTCTCTTGATTTTGATTTTGTATTTCTTTTTGTGAGGGAGATATAGTCGTTTGACGTTTGTGGGCTCCCTTTTTGTATGCCTGCGGGGACACTGCCCTCTTCTCATGCTCTGATCGATGCTCGAGGAAATGGATCCTACTCTTGCCTTTGGGGTTTGAGTTTTGGTTTCTCATGCTCAGCGTTTTAAGGGCGCCGACTGTCTCATTTGGTCGAAGAGAAAAGAATAAAGATTACAGCTTCCGGAGATCTTCTGGGTGACGCTCCACCGTAGGTGATGCTACCGACTTTTTTTGAATAAAATACATAAGTGAGCACATGTTAGCTTCCTTCGAGCGAGCATAGGCCGACGTGGCCGGACAGGGATCTCCACGGTTCTGGCAAACCAAGACCCGGTGACTACCAAGCCTTAATGGGCCCTATCCTAACATGAAGGTTAGATGCAAGAACTTAACTACATGGTGACTGCCAGGCATCGGCATTTTGAATTTTCCATATTTTTAGTGGTTTTCGGTATTTCTTTGTTTTTGATGTTTTTATCTTTTCATCATTTTTTGTTTGTGCTAAGGGTAGTATTTCTTAAGATAAAGCCCATTCCAAGGGTGAGATAACTCGGTCCCTTCGACGTTGACTAGCTTGTAGGCATTGCCAGGGTACACGGCTTGAATTACAAATGGTCTTTCCCAATTGGGTTAGAGCTTAGAACGCGGACCTCCAGGTTTGACAAAAATTCTTTTTACGACCATCTCACCGACTTCGAATTTTCTCTCAACGACTTTCTTTTGGTAAAAGTGAGCGAGTCTATTTTGATACACACGCGCGTGTTTGGCAGCGGCCAGCCGTTTCTCATCTAAGAGTTCCAACTGGGCGAGGAGTGAATTACGACGATCATCGAGGGGAAATTCCTCGTCCAATTGTACCCTGAGAGAAGGGATCAGAGTCTCATACGGGACTACTACTTCCATACCATAAGTAAGGGCAAATGGAGTCTGCCCGGTGGGGGTACGGATTGAAGTGTGATAGGCCCATAGAGCTTCGATAAGCTTTTCTGGCTAGTCTGAAAACTTACTAGACTCACAGGTTTTTTTGATGATTTTGAGTAATATTTTATTGGTGGCCTCCGCTTGGCCGTTACCTTGTGGGTAATAAGGCGATGAATGATGCAATGCAATTGCGTACCTTTTGCAGAGGTCCTGTAGGTCCTCAGAAATGAACTGTGGCCCATTGTCGGTGACGATCGTGCTTGGGACGCCGAATCTGGCGAGGATGTTCTTTATGACGAATTTGCAGACTGTTGACACCTTGATTTTCGCGTAAGCTTCAGCTTCGGCCCATTTGGTGAAGTATTCCGTCGTAGTAAGGATGAAAGATTTCTGCTTGGTGAGGGAATTGAGATCACCTAGGGGACCAATGATGTCGAATGCCCACATGGAGAAAGGCCACGGGGAAGATATGGGATGAAGTGAGGAAGATGGTGAATGGATTTTATCAGCGTAAAGTTGACACTTGACACACCTATGGACATAGACAGCACAATCTTCTTCCATAGTGGGCCAATAAAAGCCTTGGCGAATGATCTTCTTGGCGAGCATCTGACTATTCACGTGGCCACCGCACACGCCCGAGTGCGTCTCCTCTACACATTTCCAAACCTCATCGTCACCAAGACATCTTAACAGAATACCAGTAAGGCTCCTCCTATAGAGTAGACCTCCAACCAAAGTATATTTCTGAGCCACCCTTCTTATGGCTTTCTTATCCTCTGTGGTGGCCCCTTCAGGATAAGACTGATCTTGGCAGTATTTGACAATTTCATAGAACCATGGTTTCTCTTCATCAGCCAGTTCTTCTTCAACCTCTACCAACATGATCTCCCTCTTCTCAAGGATATCTTCCTGCAGGATCTTTCTTGCTATCCTGTCTTTGATATTTACGTAGGAAGCATCATCGATTGCAGGGGCGTGAAGTTTGTAGATGGAAATGGACTTAAACCATCTTCCTAGAGGGAACCTTATGGATGATGCCAACGAGGCGAGGGCATCGGCGAGAATATTCTGATGACGAGGGACATGAACAAAGATCAGTTTGGCGAACAGTTTGGCAAAGGCAGCAGTGAGTTCTTGGTATGGCTTGAGTTTGGGATCGCGAGTGCGATATTTAGTGAGCACCTTGCGAAGGATGAGTTGACTATCACCTACGACTCGCAACTCAGTGATACGAAAAGAATGAGCGAGTTCTAGGCCAGCTAGAAGAGCTTCATATTCGGCTATATTGTTGGTGACTGGAAATTTGAGTTGGTATGCCAATGGGAATGTGAGGCCTTCAGGCGACAGGAGGGCGACGTCGATTCCTCTCCCTTGAGAATTCAGAGCTCCATCAAAATATAGCGTCCACGTTGGCTCATCTGATTGGTTGACGGACATTAGTTCCTCATCTGGAAACTCTGATTGGACGGGATCGAACTTGGGAAGAGGATGGTGAGCGAGATGCTCGGCTATGACATAGCCTTTAATCGCCTTTTGCTGGATGTAGGTGATGTCGAACTGAGAGAGAAAACTTTGCCAGCGTGCTAGCCTATCTGTAAGGACGGCTTTCTCCAGAAGGAATTTGATAGGATTCATTCGAGCAATCAAGTGGACCTCATGAGCCAAGAAGTAGTACTTCAATTTCTACACTACCCAAACGAGGGCAGCACAGGTTTTCTTCATGACGGTGTACTTCTGCTCATAGGGATTGAGAAGTTTGGACAAGTAATAGGTTGCCCGTTCCTTGCCTTCTTCATCAGCTTGTGCGAGGACGGCTCCTACGGAGTCATCCAAGACTGAGACGTAAAGGATCAGAGGTTTTTCTAGTTTGGGTGGAATGAGAACGGGTGGACTAGCCAGATATTCCTTCAACCCTTCAAAAGCTTTCTGACATTTAGAATTCCAGTGGAATTCTACTCCTGGCTTGGTCAACTCGTAGAGAGGTCTACACCTTTATGAATGTTGAGACACAAACCGACGAATAAACTGCAACCTCCCAATTAAACCTCGGACTTCCCTCAAATTCTTGGGAGGTGGCATATCCCTGATAGCCTTAGCTTTGTCGGGATCTATCTCGATCCCTCTTTTGCTCACAATGAACCCCAGCAATTTACCTGACGACACACCAAACACACACTTCTTCGGGTTCATTTTCAGTTGGAACTCCCTTGACCTCTGCAAGACCTTAGCCAAAACTTCTGGATGTTCCATCCTGGTCCTTGATTTTACTAATAAGTCATCCACATATACTTCCAGATATATGTGCATCATGTCATGAAATATGGCCATCATCGCTCTTTGGTAAGTAGCTCCAGCATTCTTTAATCCGAACGGCATGACCACGTAACAATATGTTCCCCAAGGGGTAGTGAATGACGTCTTTTCCTGATCCTCTTCTGCCAAACGAATTTGATTGTATCCTGAAAATCCATCCATGAACGAGAGGGTCTCGTAGCCTGCCGTGTTATCGATCAACACATCAATGTGAGGCAAGGGAAAATCATCCTTTGGACACGCGCGGTTAAGGTCCCGGAAGTCGATGCAAATCCTGACTTTCCCATCTTTCTTCATGACCGGGACAATGTTCGCCACCCATTGAAGATAAAGGACGACTCTAATGAACCTGGCTTTGTGGAGCTTATCGACCTCTTCTTTCATTTTCAAAGCCATTTGAGGGTGGAAACGCCTTAACCATTGTTTTACCGAGACGGACCCTGGTTTTAGGGTTAAACGGTGTTCGACCAAGGTTGAATCCAGACCCAGCATATCCTCGTAGCTCCACGTGAACGTGTCCTTATATTCCTTGAGAACCTCAATTAATACCTCTTCTTCAGAGGGTGGTAGGTTGTCACTTATGAGGATGATCCTAGGGTCTTCCTCAGTTCCCAAGTTGACTTCTTTGGTGGATTCTTCTACGGCGGTTGACGGCTCGTCGAATCTCCTCATTCCACTAGCGTATGCGCCCGCCGCATCCTCATATTCTTCACCCTCATCTTCAGTGGGGCATTCTTCATCCATGATCTCGTAGACTCCATACCCTTCATCAAATGCACAGTCGCCCTCACATTCTATTTCCGGTAGCCGGATGGGATTTTGTAGCAACTGGGGGATGGCAAGGAGGGCTTGACACCTGGCGGCTAAATCCAGAAGGAATCGACGAGGGATCTGCCTACCCTTGGATTTCTTCCTAGGTACTACCCTTGGCCTATCATTCCTAGATTGACTGACAATATTTACAGAAGAAGAGGAAGACGAAGAGGATGGTGTAGAATGTATAGGAGAAGACCCCTCAGAGGAGGGGTAGAAAAGGTCGCTCATGAGACCTTGGACGGGTGGTCCGCAAGGCGGTACGCACCCGTGGGAGATGTAGGAGGTTTCCTCAACGAAGATGTGTTGTTGGGGAGTTTGAAAATTGACGTTTTTTTTTTCGTTTTCATTTTTAATGACCAAGCAGTGAAAAGAGATTGGAGGAGAGAGAAAAGTGGTTATGGCTAGAGGATTGTGAGGCTCAAAGAGCAGATCATGGTTGAAGAGCTGGCACGGGTTGAAAAGCCCGCGTAGGTATGTAAACAGAGAAGGGGATCTGGGAAGATCATCAGACAATTGTCTGGCCCAGGAAGAAGATATCAGCAAAGGCTAAGACGAGTGGATGGAGAAGATGGCGGCTAATGAGCCGTTGACGGTAATGTTGAGGACGGATGAAGATCCGTCGATGACAGGGTCCTTCTGGCGAGGACGAGGATAGTTTGGAACCTTGGCAAGAGTGGTAATATTCTCTGGTATTCCGGAGATCAATGGTGGTCCTTTAGGCTGCAGAGACGAGAACATCCTTTCTAGTGCAACGGAAATGTCCCGTATGTCGAACCATTTGTTCCACTCGCATTCCGGATCTTTGATCTTGCCTCTTTTGGTGATCCTCGGACATTTTTCAGCCAAATATACAACATGTGATCCCCCATATGCTTCTCGTGGGTAATCTCCCATCTGAACAACGGGCCCTCTGTTGAAGTGGTTTGATAGAGTCCATGTGAGGGGCTTCTAATCCGCCCTGAACGGTCCTTTGAAGCCTAGGCCCAACCTACGGTTCGGCCTAATTTCCTTTGGCGGTTTGAGCATACCCTGTAATTGTGCGCCCAGACCTTTACCCTGTTGATAGCCGATGTTCCTCATAATCTCCCAACCTTTGGAGTGAAAAGGGAGACATGATGTTGCGGTTGTCCTGACCGGCTCCTTTGGTGCTAGTGGAACGTGAGATAGATCACGCACGTCCAGCAATGACAATATGGGCCGATGAGACGGCCAAACAGAGGGCAGAGAGGTGTTGATAGCATCCACTGTGTGAAGGACAGGTGTACTGACCACTTTAATAATTCTCCCATTGAAAGGAAACTTCATGCACTGATGGTTGGTGGAAGGCACAGCGTCCATGGCTTCGATGTAAGGGCGACCCAGTATAGCCTTGAATGTGGGGTCCATGTCGAGGACATGGAATTCCGTTGGAATTGACATGGGGCCTAGTTCTGCCTTCAGAATAATCATCCCCTGCGACGGCCTTTTGCTATTGTCATAGGCCGTGACCGTGATCGAGGAAGGTCTTATTTGTTCCTCGTCGATCCCACACAACTGAAGAGTGCTCATGGAGATCACATTTATGGACGCACCCGTGTCCACAAGACACGGGTTTATGGATACCCCATTGATTTTTATTGAAATGCACAATGCATATTTCCGAGCTTCCTTGGGAGCGAGCTCGTAGTTGTGGAACATGATGGCCGGTTGTGTGTCTGTTGGGGTCAGGACGGTCGAAATCTTCTCCACGGGGAGGTCTTCATTAACCATGACTCTTTGAAGGTACTCCATTAAGGCTGCCTGGTGGGATGTGGATCTTTGAAGAAGCTCCAGGATGGAGATCCGAGCAGGCGTCTTGTCCAAATGTTTTAATAGATCATACTGTGTTCCAGGGATAGCTCTTTCTGGTTGTTCTCCATTATCCTTCTCTAGCTGAGACTGCTCAAGATTCTGACTGTTGTGGGGGAAAACCCTGTGGAAAATCCTTCCACTCCGGAGCACCATTGCCTGCGGCTTTTGTACCTCTGTGCGAGTAGCAGTGGGTTTTAACAGAGGTTTGAGGGGTAGTGGTGGAGGAATGGTCGATGAAGCAGGGGTGATGACGGGAGCAGGGATTCTGATGAGGGGTTTGTTAGGTGGAGGCATGGTAAAGGTAAAGGGGATATCGCGCGGATTATGAAGGATAAGGGGTCTGGAAGGTGGAGGTGGAGACGAAGTAGAAGTGGGTAGGGCTTGAAGTGGGCAATGATTTTGAGGTGGGCGATAAGTAATGAGTGGTTTTGAAGGCATTACTAGTGATACGGTGGAGAAAGACGGGGTTATGTATGGTTGACGGATGATAAGGGGTTTAGAAGGCGTAGGGGTAAATGTGGTAGAGGTGGATGGTAAAGTGGGGGAGTGAGAGAAGATGAGAGGGTGTGAAGGCGTAGTGGAGAGTGTCGGTTGATAGGAGATCGGGGTACGGATGAGAGGGCGTAATGGTAGTGGAAATGGCGAAGGCGATACTGACGCGGGTTGATGAGAGAGAGGTGCTACCCGGGCAAGGCGAGGGGGTTGCATGACGATGGGGTTGGAGGAAGAAAGAATAGAGGTACTTTCCTGGTGCCACACCTGCTCTCTCCCGACTTCCGGGAAGGAGGAGATGGGGTTAACCTGATGATTGGGCTGTTGGTGCTCCGGTAATGGATTCTGGATTATGCCCATGTCGGGCTGTTGTTGTGGGGCCTGCTGAGGCTGTTGTTGTTGTTGTGGTTGCTGTTGCTGCTACTGTTGTAACTGCTGCTGGGGCCTATGAGGAGGTCTCCTAGCCTTAAGAGCGACGACGTATCGTCTCATTTCATCCCAATCTATTTGATGTTCATCATTCATATCATGGATGTAATCTTTGAAATGGAAGCAGTAATCTACTGTGTGTCCCGGCTGCCTGTGGTAGACGCAGTATTTGGAGGTATCAACATGGGGGGGCCACGCGGGCCTTTCTCTGGGTAGGGCGAGTTGGTTTGATGCCATGAGGGCATTAAAAATATCTGCTAAGGTTTCTGGCAATGGTGGATAGTAGGCTCTCTTGGGACTGAGCGGCCTCCTTTGTTGCTGTTGGGGACCATAGTTCCCCGGGGGTGGAACTTGGTTGTACTGAAGCAGTGGTTGTTGTTGCTGAGGTTGTGGTTGTTGTTGCTGGGGTTGACGTAATGGAGGCATATTATCCTGGGGTGGATTATTTTGGGGTGGAGGACGAAGAGGGAAAGGACCTGGTTGGAGGGGAAGTCGGGGCATTTGTGGAGGCCTTGGGTTGACCGCATAGTTGGCATTGTTGATCGCACCCACTTGCTCATTTGTCACGACCCCTTCTATGGCTCCGCCCGGGACACCAGCACCTGTCTTTCTGACCACTTTGGGCTTCGGTGACTCGAACATGTTCATAATGGGGGAGTCTTTTAACTGGGTTTGGATGTACCGGGCCCTTTCATAGAGTTCCTCCATTGTAGTAAGTTTATTCATGGCCAGGACGTGTCTAAACTGTGGGGTTGCATTAGACACAATCATCTTCACTTGTTTGGGCTCAGAGAGGGTATCCCTTATTCTTTCCGCCAGAGACCTCCATCTATCAGCATAGCGGACAAAATCCTCGTCGGGCTTCATCTTTTCGGCCACTAGGTCGGTAATGGAGAGTGAGGGACCGACCCTATCCCTATATTTCTGCAAGAACCTTCTCTGGACTATTTCAAAATTCTCGGCCTCGCGGGGCTCCAAGGAATAGAACCACTCAAGCGCGGGACCATCCAATGATCTCCGAAAGAGGTATGCCAGGGACCTCTGATTGTTTTGCCAATAGGAGGATTCATACATGAAATCCTTGAGGTGAATGAAGGGGTTGCCGGTACCATTGTATCTGCGGTACGTTCGGAGGGAAGAAGATGAATGACGGGAAGGATTGGCAAAGCAACCTCCGGGGTGGCTTTCACGTCCACCATCCTTCTCAGATTTTGAAACTGCTCGTCCATACGATTGAACCTATTGAGGAGCGATTGGGCGAGCTCCTCTGGAGGTGAAGGTGGCACTTGCCACTGGGGGAGAAACTGTCTCCCGGAGACTTGAGGGGGGAACCCAGAATGAGAGGGAGCTGTCGGACCACCGACAGTTGGCCCTGGCTGAAGCGGTGTGTGGGGAATAACGGGAGTTTGAGATTGTGACGGGAACTAGAATGAGGGTGGTTGTTGGCTCGCTTGTCCTTGAAGTGAGGGAGACTGGATGGCTTGTGCCAATGAAGGAGATGGAATGGCTTGCACGGACTCTTGGAGAGGTGCGATGGCCGGAGTTTATTCTTGGGGCGTGGGGGAAACAGATTTCCCCTTCAGAATGGCCTAGAAGGCCCGGAGCTGTTCAGAGGTAAGCTCTGTGTTGGCGAGGACGCCCAGTAAGGAAGAGATATCCTGTGGTGGGGACGTGTCCCTGGCAATAACCTACACCTCATGCGAGGGCTCACGAGAAGGACCCAAGTCCATAGCATAGACTCGCGGGTCGGCTGACAAACCACGACTAGGGTGGTTTTCCTCAAAAGACTCGTGAGCCATGTTCACAGTTTTCCCAGAACGTAAAAACATACACTAGCAAGCAGGTAGCAGAGATTATCAAACAAGTGGATGCCTTTACGCCTTTTTTTTGTGTTTTGATTTTGATGATTTTTTTTATGTTTTTAGCGAGATCCGAAGTTCACACAAAATGGGGACCCTAGTTTATTTTTGTTTCACCGCCGTGTCAGCTAGGGTCTCTCGTCTCACCACGAATGAAATGACTAACTTCGGGGAACTTCAATGGTACAACCAGCCCAGTGAACGAAGAGGAGATTCTTCGATGTCGGGGACTTACGGAGGTCCCAGTGGAGGAGATTCTAGTCCGTTGAGAGGAATTCTCAAACGGAGAGTCCTTCCTTCACCGGGAAAGGGTGATCCTCAAAAAAATAAAAAAAGGATAGAAAAGAGGGATGGATGCATGCAATGAAATGCTGACAGAGATATGGAGTGGAAAAACAACAGAAATAACAGACATATAATAAACAAACAATCAATCACAACTGACAGTGCTGCCGTGAGCACAACGGGGGCGCGCGCGGGCGCCAAGGTGGAGAGGCACGGATGGTGCCAAACTTGCAAGGGTAGCCGAAAGGAAGCAGTAGAGGTCCCACCGTGATCGCCAATCTGTGAGCGATGTCACGCGGTTCAGGGTGCGAAGAGGACGCGGAGCGCGCGGGCTCCTTCTTTTTGTTTGCTGCAACACAGAAATAAGAGAAAAGAGAAGGGATCACCACGGGAGATTGCTCCGGCGGGGCGAGCGGGACAAATGTAATATAGCAAGATATGGGGGTTAAACGGCCATAGCGGGAAGTGACTCGCCGCGACCTCGGGGGGACGGGAATGGTGCAGAAATTAAATAGCAAGAATTGAAACGGCTATTGGGGAAGTGACTCGCCACGGCCTCGAGAATATGAGCAGATAAGAATATAACAGAATATAAGGAGAATATAAAGAGCGAGAATTTAAACGGCCATTGGGGACGTGACTCGCCGCGGCCTCGAGAACATGAATAGATAAGAATATAATATATAAGAACGGGAATCTAAACGGCTATTGGGGAAGTGACTCGCCGCGGCCTCGAGAATATGAATAGATAAGAATATAACATATAAGGACGGGAATTTAAACGGCCATTGGGGAAGTGACTCGCCGCGGCCTCGAGAACATGAGCAGAATACAACAGAATATAAAGAGAGTATAAGAACGGGAATTTAAACGGCCATTGGGGAAGTGACTCGCCGCAGCCTCGAGAACAAGATGTGATCGCTAGGGGCCGAAAGACCCCAAAATAAAGAAAGTGATCGCGCCTACCTCAAGAGCGGGAGATGGCGGGTTGCTTCTTCCTCCCCCTTCGGTCGGCCGACGGAGAGGGCTTTCCTTGGGTACCCTTGTAAAATAACGACAAACAAGTAACGAGTGGATTAGAAAGATGAAGGTGTAGTATTCAAATCCTTGCGATAAAAATAACGAAATGATGGCAAGACACACACCTGGTTGGTGTTGTCTTTTAAACCCCTCTCGGACTCGAGTTGGAGGAAAATGAGATGATGGATGCAAGAAGTATATAAGAAGAGGCGCCCTTATGAAGGGGGATAGATGATGCGAGATGATGAATGCAAAAGAACTAAGAAGAAAAGGAAAGGATTGGCTTATTGGATGTGCCGATGGTGAAATCCGGCGGAGCTCCGGCAGCGTAGGGTTGGCGTGGAAGCGCGGTGGATGAAGATGACCTTCCTCTCGCGAGCGTGGGCACCCGAGAAGCCGGCAGAACCTCCACCTACAAAAGACCCCACGGGTTAGAAAATGACTCCAGTAGCCTCTGGGCTCCGGCAGCCTATCGGATCTCTTCGAAGCCCTCCAGAATTGAGGGGGGTGGGCGTCTATTTATAGGGCTCTGGAGGGTGGAGGCGTCCAGGACCCTGGACACCTCCATCAGGGCCGAACTAATATTTTATTCTATTTTTATTTATTTTTTTCGAATATTTTTGTGGAGGCGTCTAGGGCCCCGGACGCCTCCAACAGGTCCACCGAACACCACTGACGGCCGCACGCGGTTTGGCACAACGCGTGGTTTTGAGGGCGGCGACCCGTGATTCAGAAATGGGCTCGTCCAGCTGGCTGGACGATTTCATAATTTGGATTTTTTCACACACGACAAACCGTCGTTCGGTGGCCGGCGCCCGTGAGGGAGTTGATGGAGGCATCCAGGGGCCTGGACGCCTCCATAAATATATTATTTTATTTTTTTTTGTTTTGGTTTTTTATGCCAAAGCTGGCATTTTACACATTTTTTATATTTGTTTTTATGGAGGCGTCCAGGGGCCTGGACGCCTCCATTAATATATTATTTTTTATTTGGTTTTGTCTTTTATGCCAACTGGCATTTTATATTTTTTATATTTGTTTTTATGGAGGCGTCCAGGGGCCTGGACGCCTCCATTAATATATTATTTTTTATTTGTGTTTTGGGTTTTGAAAAATAAAATAAAATAAATTAAAAGAATGGGGGCATCCAGGGGCCTGGACGCCCCCATTAAGACCCACCCGGGTCCTCAGTTCAGACGTTGGCAGCCGCCCGGCAGACACCCTTCTTGGTTTCGGAACCTCCTGATGCGTCTGACTGGTGTTGATGCCATCCGAATGCCGTGACGAGACGATTCCGGATGCCGAAAAGGGCGGAAGAAGACTCAAGAAAAGGAAGCACTCAAGTGAGTCAAAACGCGTAAGCCGTCACGGGGCGTCGTATAGTAATATGAGACTTTCTCAGGAGACGTCAGGAATGGCGTGTCTACAGGCTGGCCTCCTCTCTTGACCCCGAGGGCACTCGATCGGTCCTTCTTGAAGAGCTAGAGCGGCCGAGCATCGATTCGGAGCTCCTAGCTATTGACTCGGCCTCCCCAAGCGACTGGCGTACCCCCTATCTATCGTGGCTTCAAGACTCTCAGGAGCCTCCCAACCCTCAGGAAGCCTGAAGATTGAAATACCAAGCTCGGTGGTTCGTCACTCTGGATGGCGCTCTCTACCGGAGATCCTTCTCCGGTCCTCTCTTGAAGTGCCTCAGCACCGACGAAGTCAACCGAGCGATCGAAGAAGTTCACGAAGGTCTGTGTGGAGCGCATTTAGGAGGTAGGTCGCTCGCCAGGATCTTGCTACGGCTAGGTTATTGGTGGCCCACTCTGCAGCGCGACTGCTCGACCTACTAACAACACTGTGATCTGTGCCAGCGATTTGACCACTTGGTCCATCAGCCAGCAACGGAGCTCGTCACCCTAGCCGAGCCTTATCCTTTCGCTCGCTGGGGAAATGACATCCTTGGGCCATTCCCCACGGCCTATCATCGCCATCGATTACTTCACTAAGTGGATCGAGGCCGAAGCCACAGCAAGGATCACCGAGACAGTCATCTGGAATTTCATCTGGAAGTTGATCATTTGTCATTTCGGCATCCCCCTCGTGATAGTAAGCGATAATGGTCGGTAATTTGATTCTCGTTATTTCTGAGACAGATGTGCCGACCTAGGCATTCACAATCACTTCACCTCGGTCGCCCACCCTCAGGCTAACGGGCTGGTCGAAAATGCCATTAAGACTATCTTAACAGGCATCAAGACTAGGCTCGGCAAAGCCAAGGGCAGCTGGCTTGAGGAATTGCCGAACGTACTTTGGTCACACAGAACGACTCCCAGAACGGCAACCGGTGAAAGCCCCTTTCAGCTGGTATACGGTACGAGGCCGTGATCCCGTTGGAGATTGGCAACCCCTCCCTCCGAGTCATCTGCTTCTCGTCCGAGGCAAACGACCAGAAACTGCTCAAAAACCTTGACCTAGCAGATGAAGTCTGAGAGATTGCTAGCATCCGAGCAATGGAATACCGACGCCGCCTCACTCGATACTACAACGCCAAGGTCCGAGATAGACACTTTCAATGGGGAGAGTTCATCCTCAGGAAAGCCGAAGCCTCTCGACCACTTGAGGCAGCGGGCAAGTTATCCTCTAATTGGGAAGGCCCCTACCAAGTGGTCGAGATGCTCGGAAAAGGAGCATACCGTCTATCCATGATGGAAGGAGAGCTCATCCCTCGGACCTGGAACGTGACTACATTACGCAAGTTCTACTTCTGAATATTGAGCATTGTGCAAATGACATGAGATAAAACAAACTCAAACAACCCGCTTGTACATCAGGAAGGCCGAAGCCAGGAAAATACTTGTCAAAAAAGCAAAAAATCTATCTGGCGCCGCCGTATGAGCCCATCGCTCGGCTGACTCGGATGACCTTCTTGCATCCAGCCACTGACTCTGTCTCATGTAGAAACTGGCTCGGATAAAGGATAGTCGACCCCGTTGGCTCAGGCAGCTCGGGACAAAGGTGACAGAGGGATTAGGAAGGAGAAGGATACCTTCCAAGTTGAACTTAGAAGAGAGGGGGGAGAGGGAATGCATATGAAAGCATCCTCCTCGCCAACCTGCCAACTCTTCGGAAGACAGAGAGTGCAGGCACCCTCCGAAGAGTAAAAGAAAGAAACCAGCAGAGCTGGACGAGGAGGCAGGGGAAAGCCAGGAAAGGAGGGAGCTTAATTGGCTTCCTCCTCCCCTCCGTGGAGTGAGCAGGAAGGGACGAGCGGCAGGGATGCCTGATGCCCCCATCCGTCCACCATCTCATCCCCCTGCAAGCGCCGCCAGAACTGATAAAAAGAAGACGACGTGCCTCCACACGTCGAACCCTCTTTAAGTATGTACACCGGCCGTCGAACCCTCTTTAAACCTGAAGCAGCGAGAACTCTCTGCCCCCGTCGTCGGTAGCCTCATCTTCCAGAGCGTCTTCCATGCTCCAAGTACAATGGCACAACGCTACGTGAAGAAAGAATGAGGAAAGACTGTCAGGGAAACCCCTAAGCGGTGGAGAGGAAGGGATGCCCTTTAGACCTTTTATAGGCGAAGGGAGGCTATTTGCCTTAAATGATTCTCTCCTCGAAAATAGGCCAAAGGGATCTCTCCCTACGAACGGTCACCTCAAACTTCTCATTTTCTGCCCCAGCGGGATACATAAAGCGGCTAGGCATTAAAAGCATGAGAAAATGGAAAGACACCCTGTCAGATGCTCACCAAACCATCAGGCAAGATCCACGCAGAAAGTATCGGCTCTTTCCAACCACTGCAGATACGCTGAACAAAATACGGCAATGGCGATACGGAACAGATAAGTCTTCATCATGACGCTACTGCCTTATCTATCTTTTTACACAAAAGAGGAAGTTTTTCTTCTTCAAAAATGAAGAAGACATACAAAAGAAGGAAGCAAAATAGATACATCAGGCCTCCGGCCCACCTTGAAGCCTGAAAGTGGAGGGCTCAAACGGTCTACCCCCGGCATCTTCGGTGACGGCCGACCCTGGCACTGACTCCACCGGCGTGGGAACTGCCTCAGTTGCGTGCCCTCTCGAGGCATCCAGAGTTGGCGACCCCTCGAACGATGAGCCCATGTTATCCTCTTCATCCTGTGCCGAAGCAGAGGAACTGGAGGATGACAAGTCCGAGTCATAACATTGCCCGGATAGGAAGTCAACTACTCCGGACGCCTGCTCCTCGGCGTAAGAGATGGCCCGGTCGTAGCCTTGCTTGAACCCCTTGTGGATGCCCCGGCGAAGTCCTAGCTCCTAGTAGGGGAGGGCAGCCTCTTTAAGGTCGACCCGGTAGGCCTCTGAGCTTTTGTACTGCTCGAGAGCCTCCGCCCCGGCCGATCCCACCCTACCAGTGAGCTCGGCCTTCTCCCGCTCCGCCTCGGTTGACTTCCGCTCGGCCTTAGCCATCCGCTCTTCGGCCTCCGCCGCCTGCTTCTCTGCCTTGGCCCGATCAGCCTCGGCCTCCCGCCGAAGGCACTCGGCTTCTTTCGATCTCTCATCGGCCATCCAGCTCAACGCGTGCAAGGCACTCCTCTTCAAGAAGCCTATTCTTCCTCTCGAGCGATTCGCGGGCCTTGGCTAGCTGCTCGGTTAGCGCCCGGGTCTCCACCTGGCTCGACCGCACCAGCTCCCTGACCGAGGAAAGCTCCCACCGAAGCCCATCACGCTCCTCGACAAGCCGAGCCAACCTCCTGTCAGACCCACCAAGGGTCCAGGCCAGGTTCGCTCGCTCCCACTCTGACCGAGCGTACGCTTCTGCCAGAGCAGCCCCCATCTGGGCCAGGGCCAGGCCACCCTCCGCTACCCTAGCAAGGGCCACGGATGGAGAGTACTACCTACCTCCCCCCCCACCTTCACCGCTATACCGCGGCATACCTGGTGCAGAGGCCCCGAGATACCAAGCCTCTCCAAGGCCGTCGGAACGGAGAACCCCCCATCGCCCGGCGCCCCACCTAGTGGCTCGGACCGAGCCCCAGCCTCGGTCGCCTCTCGCGCCTCAGCCGGATTTTCTTGCGGCCCCCCAACCTGGACCGACTCGGCACCTGCACCACCACCTGAAGCGCCAGCCTCGACCATGGCCCCAGCATCCCCCGCCTCGGCCACGGCCCCCTCGGCTCCTACCGATGGGAGAGCCGGGCCAACACCGTTTCCAGTCGCAAGAGCAGCCCCGGTCGAAGGAAGAGTCGAGCCCGCATCGTCGTCGCCCGCAGGAGCAGCCCCAACCTCCTCGGCCCTCTCTTGCTCGGTGAGTGGGAGAGCTCGCCCGATAGGGTCGGCCCCATCATGCTCGACGGAGGAGTGAGCCACGGCAAGGTCGCCTTCCACTGCGGGTACGACCCCGGCCTTCTTGGCCCGCTTCCTGGCCCTCACGGTGGCCCGGATCATGCCTTCCATGGGGTCCTTGCGCTTGGATCCCCGCGGCCTGGAGGATTCACCCTGGGCCACCCCCTTGCCCTTATCTCTGGTTCGGGAGCGACCTGGGGGAACATCCAATTCATCAGCAGCCGAATCATCGCGAAGCTCGATCACCTTTGGTTTCTACACGAAGAGGAAGACAAATTCAAGAAAAGAAAAATGACCCCCACATCCAAAGGAGATCCTAGTTTGTGGCAGCTGAGCCCGACGGATGCAGCCGCATAAGAAGACACCGCTCGATATTCTCTGGAGTAACCAACTCTTTGGTGGATTGGCGGTGCTTCAGCAAGATGGCCGCATATTTCTCCACATGCGGAGGGAACTCATCCTGCTTGGGAGGGATATTCGGGTGGAAATTGGGGATTACTAGACACCTCCAAGTTTCCTGCACTGAACAAATCCCCACCCAGAAGAATTGAGTTTTCCACCCCTTATGCGAAGAATCCTTCGCCGCCAAGGAGATACAGCTCCTATTCTGCCTCGCCTGGATGAAATAGAAGCCCTTCCCAGCTGAAGGATGTGCTTTCAACACAAAGAAATAGTGAAAGAGGTCCAAGGAAGGAGGAACTCCACACTGGCGGCAGAGAATGTGAAAGGCGGAAAGGACAAGATAAGAGTTGGCTACCAACTGAATGGGTGCCAACAGAAAAAAATTGAGAAGCTGAAGAATAAAAGGTTCGAAGGGAAGGCATAACCCACCCTTCCACGACAGAAGGAAAGTACAGATGTGGCATGTACGAGAGTCCAGGCTCGTCTCGTGTGGGGAAGTTGCGACAAAGCGGAACTTGTGGGGCAGGCGATACTGGTGCTCCAGCCTTCTCACATCCGCCTCCCCCAGTTCACTGTAGTTTGGAACCGATGCCTTCACCACTAGCTCGTCCTCCCACTCCTCAGCATCCGAGCACTGGTCCGCCATGGAACCCGGAGAAGACTCTGAGGAAAGGCGATCTCGGGACCCCGAAGATTCTGGGGAGAGAGGAAGCCACAGGACTGCCTCCACGGTTATCTCCGCCAACTCCACCAACGCCGCTACAAGACTCTGCTCTCCCGTCGTGTCCTCACGACGCATCGAAGAGCCCAAAAGTAAGAACAGAGGAGAGCCAAAACTCTAAAGATGGAGGAAATCTAGAATGACAGCAAGCGCCCAATGCCTATATCACCACGCGGGAGGCGGCGCGTCGTTCTGACCTCCGAGAAAAGGGGGCCCCTTTAGTTCAAATCCATCAGGATCATCATTATTACGGGCCCAAGTGACCACAGCACGTGGCTTCCTAACACCGCCAGATCTCCACCCACCTGAGCCACGCTGGTCTAAAACCCCAACAGCTACTCTTCCGAGCTTACTAAAGCTCGGGAGTAGGAGGGAGACAAGTGGAGAGGGGGATTTCTGTAGCCCATCTAAGACCAGCTAAACTAGGTCCATCAGGACCAAACGAGGCTCAGCTCATCCAAGTGACAGCCCCATAGGGCCCACTTAGGCTAAAAAGCCCAATAAGATTACTCGGGATCCCATCCTTCCTCGGCGGCCCTTAGGCTCGAAAGGCCCAAGCAACGGTCAGAACAGAGGAAGACCCATGCCCGAGTTATCCCCTCACCGGGATAGAGGCAAGCGCTTAGTGCCCACTCCGACCTATCTTCATCCGAGCTATGCCTATCACCCGGACAGGGTTGGCACCTTTTATGCTCAGACCGACCAACGACTGCTTATCCACGCTGCCGTTGAGAGCCCTTTATGAGAAGGAGTTTATGAGGATAAGAGACCCATGATCCCTCAAGACTATGAAGATCCCACGATGAGGACGTAACTCCCGCTTGAAACTCCTCAGCTTACGGGACTCATAAGGTGAGCACACTATATATACTAGGGACTCCCTCTAGTGAAAGGTAAGGGCAATACATGCCTAAAATCTCTTGAGCAGGAACCACTTCACCACCTTGGTGTTGGGGGATCTCGTGCACCTCTTTCTACCTCCCTCCCTATCTTCCACCATTGCTCTACTGACTTAAGCATCGAAGGGTTTTCCCCAAGGAACCATCCTTGGGCCCCCTGCGTCATTTCCCTTTCTCTACAGTTCACTGTTCGGTGATCATCCTCCCAGCTCAGGAGCCGCGCGAGATCACACCCCTTCAGGAAGAAAGTTGGATGACGATGATTCAAGCATCAACACGATCCTCTCATCATTCTGCTTCACTTTCTCTTCATGCACGATCTTCAAAACCTCATGGATGTAGATGATATCTCTTCTTCTTATCCCTTTTCTCTTCTTCTCCTCTTCCTTGACCCACAAGATAGAAACAATAAGCACATAAGGGTTTCTCTTCTCCAAATTCGGAGTTCACACATATGCATATATAGAAGACATCAAAAGATCATTATAACCCTTCTAGAATCCTCCAAAAGACCCTCAATAGGTCTACCATGAACCCAGGGGCAAAGGGGTAAAAGAGGAGCATAAATGGATTGGGTTTAGATGGTTTTCGGATCCCCATTTTTCTGTTTTCGCCGTATTCGGTCGACAAAAAATTGGGGTCGGTTGACCAAACTTTTACAGACCTTGAACCAGCCATCTCTGACTAGTTCGGTAGCTTCACACAACCCCGATTTTTTTTCTTTTAATGGACTTCACCGTTCGGCATGAGTTTCCTCACATGTCTCAATGGAGATTCCCGGCTACTTGGATTCGTCACGCATGTCTATTTTTGCTTCACCGTTCGGTGCAAATTTCCTCATTTGTTTCAATGGGGATTCCCGACTACTTGGTTTGACATTCCACTTATTGAATTTTGTGGGGTAGGTAGCTTTTTCCTCACGATTACTCTTTTATGTCCATATAGACATTCAAGTTCCCTTTAGTGTTAGAAAGAATTTCTCAAATCCTTATCGATTAAAGCCATTAATTTCATTAAGTGCAAAGGTGTGAGGGTAATGTTTTGCATGTATAAAATGAATTTGACAAGACACAGCTATGACTCCTCCTAAATATATGCACGGTCAGAAATAAATCCTCCCCCATAGTATATGACATGTATCACACATGATTAAAATCACTGCATTGTTATTTATGAAAGAGGTAAGGTCTTAGAACAATCAAGAAAAAAGGTTTTATAAACTAGATACAAGCAAACATGCAAGGATTTAGGAAACACTCATGCAAGCATTCATGAATCAAGGTATACAATGAAACTTGAATTCACAATGATATGTAGAATCTATGAATGATTTACAAAGATGCCAATGTAATCTTTTTTTATGCAGATTTTCAATTTTTGCAAGGACTTGAACATTTAAGAAAGCATGAAACTAGTAAAAACATGAGATGAATTTTTAATGAATTTAGAACTGAACCATGAGGATTTTATTTCAGATTTTATCATGAAGAACCATTTTCCTTTTAAACTAAAAGTTCAACCATGATCATTCAAAATAGTATTGCATGAGATAAATTTTCAATGAAATTTAAAAGCACATGCAAATAAAATATAAATTGATTTCATTCAAAATACATGATTCCTCATAAGCCAAACAATTTAATTTCTAAATTTTGGTACAAGGCGAAGAACAATGATCCTAAGATCACCTCACACATAGTGATAGCTTCCTGATATACTTGATCTGTCATTTCACATATCACTATTTGATATACCAAATATTCATTCAATGAAAGCATGTATGGCTTGTGAAGAGTTCAGAATATAAAATGAAAAACATAACAGAATATTATAAGTAAAAATATCAAAACTACCAAGTTTGACAATAAAGGGAAAAGGTCAGGGTTTTACCAAATGAGTGTGTCTTGTTCCAATTTATTGGAACCCCTTTCATTCTTTATTTATCTCAAGACACATCTCTATCAAAACCAACTCATTTGACAAATTTTGGCACCCAAGTCTTCTTGGGTCCCTGGATGTTAGTAGCACTCTTGGCAAGCATATTCTTCTTCTTTTTCATTGCCTCCATGTCATCATCATTTATGATCTTGCAATCCTTAATAACATGTCTATGGTTTCCATAATAAAAGCATTGAGGAGTAACAACTCTATCAAAAGACTGCCTTTTACCATGATTAAAAGAGTTTTCAAAAGTATTCCATCTTCTATCTTCAAAAGATCTAGATTTAACAAAATTAAACCTAGCATTCATTCTAGAAGCATGAAAATTATGATTTTTCAAAAACTAACACTCTTTCATAACATGTCCATATTTTTCATAGTGAAAATAACAATGAGTGGTAGTTCTACCGAATGATTTTTCATTGTAAGCTTGAGTTTTTCCATAGAACTTTCCCTCGTTAGTTGAAAACCTTTGAGCATGAAAGGCATGTTTATCACTGAATTTTCTTTGAAAATGGAATTTAGCATTCATAGCATGAAAATCATCACCTTATTTCACAAAACAATTATCCATCACATGGCCAAGTTTGTTACAATAAAAGCAAGAAACATTTCTTTTTCTCTTGAAAGCATATTGTTCATCTTTCTCCATGACAACACATTCATCCATGACATGTCCAAACATACCACAATAGAAGTATTCAACATTAGATTTTAATTTTTGAGATTTATTTGGCATGGAGGATTTTATGTTGACATTTTTCATTTTCTCAATACCATTTACAGAAATTTTCTTTTGAGCAATTGGAGGTGGTGCTTTAGAAGTGCTCGGAATATCAGATGTATGAACAAAAGAAGTTTTCAATTTGGATTCAAAATACTTTTCATTTACGGGATCCAAGACCCTCTTTTTGAGAGTTCACCTTGACACCCAACACTTTATCCAAATTTTTCTTCCCTTTGATAAATTTAGATAAATCAAACTTCAATGTTTGCACTTCCTCTTCTAAAGCAGAGATATGTAATTTAGCACTTGTGATTTCCTCTTCACATGCACACACTTTATCATTCAACAAATAATTCCCAGATTTGAAATTTTCATTTTCTTCCTTGAGTTCTTTATTTTCAACATTTATAGAATGTATTTTTTTAGTCAATTTCTCAAGGACTTTCTCAGTTTCAACAAACTTTGAGATTTTAGCAAACAACTGTTCATTTTCACATTTCAACAAAGAGTTTTCTGATTCAAGTTTTTCAAGACATTTTAATCTACTCAAGCAAAGAATTCTAGAGTAGCATTGCACCATTTTTATTTTTAAGATCTTCATTTTCAATCATGATGCTTTTGTTGTCAATTTCATTATCAAGAAGCTTTCCAAATATTTTCTCATCATCAGATAAAGAAGTTAGCTTGTTCTTAAGACATTCTTCATTTTTCTCTGGCATGGAAATCTTAGACAACAAAGATTTGTTATGTTCACGCAATTCATGACATTCTTTTTCATGTGTAAGAGAGATATTAGATTTTCTTGCCATTTCAAGGTCTTTAGTCATACAAGAAAGCTCATCTGAATAAAGTTCAACTTTGGATTCTAGATCTTCATGTCGGTCTTCTAGATTTTCAATTTTTAATTCCAAAGTTTTGAAATTTTCACAAGAATGGTTAGCATGTATATTTTCACATGAAGCAAAAGTAATCACAACATCTTCAATTTTATTTGTCAATTTCTTGTTTTCAGATTTGAACTTTTTATATCTACCTAATAGTTCTTCATAAAGATCCATTAACTCTTCAAAAGAGATTTCTTCACCTTCAGATTCTACCTCTGAGCTTTCTTTGCTTTCTTCTCATTGGCCATTAAGCTTGAACCGACTTGGGGATTTTCCATATTTGTCTCATACATAGCTAGTTTATCACACAAATCTATGGCTGGCCTGTAAGAAGAGATTTGAGAAAGAACATTAGACTCTACTCAATTCCTCATAAAATTCACAGCCTTAAGATTCATATCATTTTTCTTTACATGTTTGTCACTCCATTTAGCTTCATTTGATGGAAGTTTATGTGGATCATTACATATAACTTCACAGATTTCATGCTCATTAAAATCAAGATAAGCACGCATACTATTTCTCTAAGAAGTGTAGTTATAACCATTATAATGAGGAGGAAGAGTAAAACTAGACATGTTGCTTAATGAAACTCGCCAAGGGATCTCTCTATAGGTCGTAAGACCTTAAGAAGATAGAGCCATGGCTCTGATATCAATTGTTGGCCCCGGTAGGTGAGTAGACAAGAAGGGGGGCTTGAATTGTCCCTCATGAGATATGGTAAATTTAAATCTTACTAAGTGAAATTAACAAATTTGACGAGATTGAATGAAATAAACTAAACAAAGTAATTTAAGTGCACTCAATCTCTCCCGACTCACTCGTTCATGTAGACGGATTAATCAAAGGAACACACAATCACACAAATACACACCACGAGACAGATTTTTAAGGTGGTTAGGGACCACGATGGGCTCCCTACATCCACCCCTCACCAAACCTGGTGAGGCTTCACTCACTGGATGAACCAGCATGGGGATAAATCCCCAACATAGAGCAAGCTCCAACAGACGCAAGACGACGCCTGCACACAGAGACGGAGTCTCCAGCATGATCCGACACTCAGATCAAGACACACACACACACGCTGCAACAAATGCAGCACCATAGACATGACCGTACGCAGACGGTCATACACACACACAATATTTCTAGTTCAAAAAATTAACACGATTATTCAAGCATCCTCAACCCTAAACATAGCTCACGAAACACATCAAGAACAATCATAAAAAGATGTAGGAAAGATCCCCCTTGGTTTCCAAAACCCGGTTGATGATGTTCTTTCAAGCAACGATCGGAAGGAAGTCGGATGACGATGATTCAAGCATCAACACGATCCTCTCATCATTCTGCTTCACTTTCTCTTCATGCACGATCTTCAAAACCTCCTGCATGTAGATGATATCTCTTCTTCTTTTCCCCTTTCTCTTCTTCTCCTCTTCCTTGACCTACAAGATAGAAAGAATAAGCACATAAGGGTTTCTCTTCTCCAAATTCAGAGTTCACACATATGCATATATAGAAGACATCAAAAGACCATTATAACCCTTCTAGAATCCACCAAAAGACCCCCAATAGGTCTACCATGAACCCAGGGGAAAAGGGGTAAAAGAGGAGCACAAATAGATTGTGTTTAGATGGTTTTTGGATCCCCATTTTTTGGTTTTTGCCGTATTCGGTCGACCAAAAATTGGGGTCAGTCGACCAAACTTTTACAGACCTAGCCAGTTTGGTCAACAGAACTTTGTAGCATATGAGACTACAACAGTTCAGTCTGAAATCTGATTAAACCCTTTGACATGTGCTCAACCTTCATGAATGAAATATAGAGATTTAAACACAATCACCCCAAGTTAAATATCTATGAAACACACTCGTGAAAACTCATTAAGTACATATGAATGATGTGCACTGAAGCCCTTTGAAAACACAAGTCTTACACTTAAACAATAAGATCTTATGGCTATGAAGTGTACACAATGAATGAGCATCTTTAGCCAAACTCTACCAAGGTTCACAATATTTGATTAGGCATGTTGCAAGCTCAATTCCTCATGAGAAATATGCATGAAAAATATCCATCATACTTAAGAGCTTAATGAAGAGATATGCATGTGAACTCAACCAAAACTCACTATCATGACTTTTAACTCCTCATGAAGAATATGCATGGAAAGCAGTCAAGGCCTTACAAGAGACACATGAAACCTCATTTCAAAACGACCCTTCACAACAATCTTCATATTCAAGACAAAGTACAACACAACCCAATACATGCAACCCAACATATTGAAAATGCAAGAAATACATTCTCAAACCATCAAATCCTCAACTAAAGATGTAATCATTTAGACATGCATATAAGCAATACATGTGAACATCATATAGTCCAATTTCACCAAGATTCACATGAGTTAGCTTAATCAACTTTCAAGCACACACTAAGCACATTGACTTGAATTGCCAAAACCAAATGACCATGAATCCATATAGTGAGAGAGCATCATTAAAATCACATTCATCAAATTTTAAGTGAATAGATTGAGCATATTTCAAGCCCAAAAATCTCATGTGGAAAATGCATGAAAATATCCAATCAAGACCTTGAAAACCTTTTTGATGAAATGTATGAACCATAGAAGGAGTTGACTCAAAGAAATGAGTGGGTCAACTCCCTTTTAGAAGAAGAACTCTATTGATGCACTCCTTTGAGTTCCATGTGTGAACCATGAATTTTGATCCTTTGAGTTCCAAGGGTGAACCATGGATTTTGATCCTGCAAGCCAAGATATTTAAAGCATAATCTCCTTAATCAACTAGCATTCAAATGACTTATAAGTGACATCCTTGAAGTCATCCTTCAACTCATCAAGTAAGATGCAAACAAGCTGCTCAATGAAATACACACAAGTACACTCAGTTTGATAAACATGTTGCTCAATGATGCACATTCACACAAGCACAATCATTTTGTTGTCATTAAAACTAAATACCAATCAACTAGGGGATGCAACACCTTCTATATTGAATCTAGAGTTCTCTCAAGCATTGGACGAGCTTGATTAACATCATTAAATATCAAGAGACAGGATTGCTAAATTCCTTGCAGAAAAGCACCTGTTATACCCTCAAGCTCTTTATTTCAGCAAGCCATGTCATAAAGTCATAGCATGCATGAAGTCAACAAACTGTCTAGCACATGCCAGTAGTCCAGCAGGATGAGTTACCAGCAAGAGCAGCACTTGTTCGATCAAGCTTCTTCAATGGACATTCATAAGCTCGCTGCAGCAGACAAGAGAAGAATGAAGAAAATGAGAGCAAGATCAAAAGGAGAAGATTAGAGAAGAAAAATGGAAGGAGTGGAGGCGGCTCTATAGGCAAATGGAGTCAACTCTGTAGCACCGTTGCAAGCAAGGCAGACAAATGGCTTCTGCAAGGCTGAAAAATGAAGCACACGGGCAAGGCAGATAAGGGTGACAACTAGTCACACATGGGTGACAAATAGCTTAGTATGGGTGTAAAATACCCTGCTAAGGGTGACAAATAGCTCGTGAAGACAAAGGCGATGGCTTAAGAAGCTAAGGGTGACAATAGCTACCTAAGGCAGACAAATAGGCATGTAAGGGTGAAAAATAACTTGTTAAGGGTGACAAATAGGTCGCCAGTGCAGAACAAGACCCAAACACATGAGGATCACTTGGGCTGTCTTCGTGCCTTCAACTCCAATGATTGGCATATGATCCTAGGATGGCAAGCTCGCTTCCAAGGATGGAATATTCTTCATTCCCAAGTGGACCAATTGAATTTCAGTGGATTAATCATCTCATCCAAGAGAATTTCGGAGGCTCTGCTACTTAAACCCATCAAACCCTTGAAGCTGTGGCGGCTGCCATCGAAGAGAAAAAGAGCCCATCTGAGAAGAACAAAAGAGTTACCTCGTGAGCCAAAGAGAAAGAGCAATAGAAAGAAAAAGAGAAGTGATTGCAGCCCAGTTTGAGAGAAGATTGTTCCGGTTTTAGTGAAAGCTCTTGAATCAACATTCAGAGCTACAATTGATTTTTCTCTACTGTATTTTTGTTTCTTCTTGTTTTTGTTTTTTTTATTTCCGTTGAGACGGTGTGGTTGTTGTTCTCTAATAGTGCATTGTTGCACTTATTGGAGGAGTAATCAATTTGAACTGGCCACATCCTAGTTTGTATATTAGGGTGCGAGGTGGGTTCCTCGTGTGCTGCCTTAGCACAGTGTTGCTGATTCTACTGGGTAGAATCAGGGGTGTGCTCATCAAGATGGTGAGCACGGGTTCCCTCTGTGACTTCAGAGGAAGGGAGGCAGTTGTTCCTCCGGTGGGTAAGCTGTGTGATCAGCCGTTGTAGTGGTTTCATCCAAGCTTAGTGAAGCCTCATCCTGACTAGGTGAGGGGTGGATGTAGATTGCTGGAAGCAATCGAACCACCTAAAACTCTCAGTGTCTTGTGGTTGGATTCCATTTCTTCTATCTTTGCTCTCTAGCTTTGCTTTAGTGCCTTACGCTTAAAGTGTTTGTGATTGCTTCGTTTGATGATCTGAACCTATATTGTCACTTATCTGTCTAGTTCATCTTCTTCGAATATGAGCTTTTGCTTAAATTTCCTAGATCAACTTTCTAAAGGGGCTGATCTATTCACCCCCCTCTAGATCCGCCCATTCTCTTCAGTTGGTATCAGAGCAAGTTTCCCACAATGTGGTTCAACGACCCAGGAAGACCTGGTAACGGCAATGCTCGTAGCTTCTTAGCTGAGGGGCATTCAATCAATAGGCCCCCATTTTTTGATGGTAACAATTATCTGTATTGGAAGAACATGGTGGAGGTGTTCTTACAAGCTCAAAGTTGTGAACTATGGAGAGTCGTCACCAGCGGTCTATTTCAACTTCCAGATGATGGAAATGCTTGGACCAGAGAGCAGATATGTTTATCAACCATCAAATGGACTGCAATGAATATCATTCATTGTGCGGTTCATCATGACGAGTACTCAAGGATCTCTACCTGTAAATCCACCAAGCAGATGTGGGATGAATTGGAAGTGATCTATGAGGGAATGTCCCAGGTGAGAGCAACTAAGGTAAACATGCTCGCCTCAGACTATGAGTTATTTAAGATGAAGCATGATGAAAATGTGTCTGAAATGTATGCGAGGCTCTCACTTATTACTAACAGTCTTAAAGCTCTACAAAAGAAATTTCAAGACAATGATATGGTTAGAAAGATTCTTAGGTCCCTAACCCCTACGTGGCACACTAAAGCCACTATGATAGAAGAGTCTAGGGATCTGTCCACCATGACAGTGAGTGAGCTAATGGGCTCATTGATGGCATACAAGATTAATCTCAAGAAGAGTGTAGAAGAGAACAAGAAAAACAAGACAATATCCCTCAAAGTGTCTCGAAGCAATGGAGAAAGCAGTGAAGCCTCCGAAAATTCTTCGGACCTAGATGATTCCCAACAGGCACTCCTAACCAGACAATTCCAAAAATTCTTGAAAAGCAGAGGTAAGACCTTCAGAAAAAGAACGCCGCAGCAGATAGGTAAGAGTTCAAACTTTAAGCCTGAAAGGCCCAAAAGTTTTGATAGAATTATTTGTTACCAATGCAAAAAGGCAGGTCATATGAAGGGAGACTTCCCCGAACTGTTGAAGAAAACTGCGAAAGCTAAAGGCAAGAAACCACGAGCCATGTTTTGGATGTGGAGTGACGAGGAGGAGGATGTTGAAGAAGAGGAAGCCTTTGGAGAAGAAGAAGAAGGATTGTGCCTCATGGCAAACAATGACGAGGAGGTAACCAACATCTTCAAAAATTACTCTATTGATGGTTGGGAGGATGCCTATGGTGAACTCTTGGATAAATTCAATTCCTTAAGGCCCTCTTTGATTGGAGAATAGGTTAAGGGGGATATCATAATCTGGGTTAGGGTATACCAAAAAATAAACAATATTACTTTGATTGTATTCGGGTTAGCTTATTCCACCCTTTTGCTAGAATATGCTTAACCCACCTTTTTGGCCCTTAACCCACCTTTTTGTCGGAATATCTTGTATGTGCAACCAAATCAGTTAGGATGAATAAGAATGGGGTACCCCACCTTATTCTCCAATCAAAGAGGGCCTAAGTGAAGAGCATAGAATGTTAAAACAGAAACTGAATGCTGCCATTGAGGATCAAGCGTTGATTGAGAAAGAAAAGGAAAAACATAAAACTAAAATTGAAGAGCTGAGTTTGCCTAGAAATGAAAATGAAAACCTGAAAGTAGAAAAAGAGGAAATTCAAAAACAACTTGATGAATTCAGGTTGAAATTTTAGGAAATTCAGAATGAAAACAATTGATCTCTGAAAAAAATGAAGCAATAAAAGGTGTTAATTTTGAACTTCAGAAGACAAATGAAAAACTCCAAAGAGATCTAGAAGACAAACAGACCACTCTAGAGAAATTTGTTCAAGGGAAATCAAATCTTGACACTATGTTAGGAGTAAAGGTCAATTTAATAAGGAAGGTCTAGGTTTTGACCCTTCAAACAAAAGACCATTTGAGTTTAAGACAGTCACATTCTATCCTGGAAAAGGAAAAGAGAAGCTGAACACTCCATCCAGCTCAAATAGTAATGCCCAGAATTCAAGGGCTAAAAATCTGGCTAACACAACAAAAGCTGTCAATTGGAACACTAAGTCCAGCTAATCCATCAAGGGTCAGACTTCTCAGAAGAAAAGAAATTCACCTATGTACTCTAACCAAACTCAATCTGCATCAAACAGGAAATTCAATCAAATAAGAACATACCCCTTCTTCGATCACAATGTCTTCAATCCACATGTGTTCTATAAGCCAAGACAGTTTGTTAATCAGCCTAGAAATTACTTCGGATAATGGAACAACAAATTCACCAAAAAGAAACAAAAAATTCAAATCCAAGGGTTGATGTAAATAGGAATGACAGTGCCAAAAACTTGAATCAACATGTCAATCAAAACAAAATAGTCAAACAAATTTGGATTCCAAAAGGTCTGCTAAAAAGTCTCAATGATGCATGTGGACCCAATTGGTCTTGGGTTCCAAAACAATTTGCCTAACATGTTTTGCAGGTTAGCCTCGGAGCCATACATAATAGATGGTACTTGGATAGTGGTTGCTCGAGGCACATGACTGGAGACCAGACTAAATTCAGCAAATTGGATATGAAGGTAGGTGGAACGGTCAAGTTTGGAGGGAAGAACAAAGGTAAAATAATTGGATCAGGTATAATTGGTAAGTTTCCCTCAAACACTATTGAAATGTTTGGCTTGTAGATGGACTAGAACACAATTTTTTGAGCATTAGTCAACTCTGTGACAAGGGTCACAAGGTTGTTTTTGATGATCATGCATGCAAAATTTTAGAAATCAACTCAGAGTCAATAAAATTCATAGGTCATAGAATAAACAATGTGTACATAGTAGACTTAGATGATAATTTTGCATCTAATCTTTGTTTAACTGCCAGTTCTGATAATAATGCCTTCAACTGACATAGGAGATTAGGCCATGCTAGCTATAACATTATGAATAAATTAGTCAAGCTTGATTTAGTCAGACGACTGCCTAAAATTCACTTCAAAATAAATGCAAAAATATATGATGCATGTGCCTCAGGAAAACAAACTAGGAAATCCTTCAAAGTGAGGCATGAACCCCTATCATCTAGGCCATTAGAATTCCTGCATATGGACCTGTTTGGTCCTACTAGGACTCTAAGTCTAAATGGCAAAAGATTTGGGTATGTCATTGTAGATGACTACACTATATATGCATGGGTTTTCTTTTTAGCCCACAAGAGTTTAGCATTTGATGAATTTCAGACTCTATTCAACAAAATAAAACATGAAGGTAGGCACAAGATTTGCATCATTCAATCCGACCATGGGGGGGAGTTTGACAATTCACTATTTTAAGAATTCTGTAATAAAGAAGGACTTGTTGTGCCCCTGTGATTTTGATGATAGCAAACACTATGAGTTATCTGATCATCTGTGACATGTTTTTCAACTCTATGATTTTGATGATAGCATATCATGAACATCTGATTGACTATCTTGCTATGGGCATATATCATGTCAGATCTACAGCTTTGCATATCATGAATCTGTGGCTTTGCATATCATGAATCTGTGTTGGAATTATATTTCTACTTTTGACATATGAATGTGCTATCTTGCATTAGTAGACATTCAGTTCATACAGCATTGCATTCTGTCATATGTCAGTTCATACAGCATTGCATTCTTTCATATCAAGTCTAGACATCGTGCATTCCTTCATATGAAGTCTATACACTTGCCAACATGTCTCTCATGCATTATGTCTAAAGTCCATACATTGTCTGGACACACTCAAGTCCACACATTGTACTGTCTACACTTTGATGGAGCTAATCTGAACATTTCTTCAGTGAAGTCTACACATCGTTAGTGCATGAGCGTCTTACAAGTCTATACACCGTCTAAGTACAGCCATCGTCTCAATTAGAAAGTCTGTACATTGGACTATGCTTGCACATCATTGCAGAGTTCAAGTCTGTACATGCATCACTCATCAAGTCTGCACATTCATAGCTGAAGTCCATACACTTGCTGCTGGCAAGTCTACACAGTGCTCTTCATTCATGTGCACAGTTCGTCCATCAAGTATGTACATTGCCTTTGCATAAGGTCACTCAAAGTCTATTCATTGTTCACAGCATTGGCCAAGTCTACACATCATCATCTTGCATTCAAGTCTGCACATTGGCCAAGTCTGTACTTCGCCACATTGTTCATGCATCAGTCGAAGTCTATACAGCCCAAGTCTGTACATCCATCTGCTTGCATTATGTCTATACATTGGCTTGCTTCTTCATGCATTTGCTAGTCTATATAGCCACATCAAGTCTATATATCCCCCACAGCAAGCATAGTATGTCTACACATCGCTTGCACATCATGCTTAAGTCTATACATTGTGTTGCATCGTTGCACGCCATGTCTGCACATTGGTTGCATAGCACAACTAAGTCTATACATCTAGTTGCATCGCATGTCTGCAGAGTCTAGACATTCGTCCCACAGCCTGCAGCTAAGTCTACACAGCCTCCACAGCAAGTCTATACAACGTCCCACAGCTGCACTGCAAAGTCTATACATTGTGGCAGCCTGCACGCAGCAAGTATATACATCGCTGCTAGCCTGCAATGCATAAGTTTATACACTGCATACACACTTCATCCTTAAGTCCAAACTCTGCTGCTTTTATATGAAGTCTATACAGCCTGTGGCTTGTACATCGACTGAAATCTTCATTAAACCTGCAGGTGTCTGGGCACGTGATCCGAGGTAGGTACCTGGCATGTGATCCAAGATACTAAGAAGCCGCCATGTGGACTGAAGCTTGGGCGGGAATCGAAGAGAGCACATGCCCTAGCTGCTTACGGCTGCTATAAAAGGAAGCCTTCTTCCACTGAAGAAGATTGACGAAGTGGATGAAAGATAGAAGAAAAAGAGAGATCGAGATAGAAGGAAAGAGCTGCAGAGAGGCAGAGTGTAGAAGAAGAAGAAAGAAAGAAGAGAGAAGCTGAGAGCCAGAGTGAGAGAGCAGAAGAAGAAAAAGAAAAAGAGAAAGAGAGATGGAGAGCTCGTGAAGAAGAAGAGAAGCCTCATTGTCTTCGCTAGACCTTGGATCAGATCCAATCCAGTTTGCTCCTGCGAGAGATTCTTTGTGCTTTTCATTTCTCCAGCTTTCTGTCGCTGTGATTATTTTTATCCTTTATTATTTTCCTTTTACCTTGTTCTTCCGATTGCCCTGTTGGGGATCGGGTTCCTCCTGTGGTTTCAAGAGAAGGGAGATTTATTTCTCCGATTTGCTGGTGACTTTGTGTCATTAGTGGTTCCCTCCTTCGTGGAGGAAGAGAGGTCCGAGACCTCTGGTTTGCAGGTGACTTGGTGTCATTTGTGCTTCCCTCTGGGCTTCAGAGGAAGGGAGACTTGGGTCTCCGGCTGTAGGTAGTAGTTGCTACTTGTAGGTCCCCTCCTTGGTGGAGGAAGAGAGACTTCGGTCTCTGACTTACTAGTGACTGTGTGTCACTAGTGGATTCCCTCCGGTGTGGAGGAAGAGGGGAGGTTGTTCCCCTAGTCAAGCTGTGTGGCAGCATTTGTTGCAGACTGAGTCTGCTGTTCTAGCGTTGCTAGTGGAAGCCTCACTCCGGTTTGGAGTGAGGGGTGGACGTAGGTCTGTGGACCGAACCACCTAAAAATCTTGGTGTCCATTGTGGTTTGATTTTCTTATGTGTTCATCTTATTGCTTTGCACATTACATGCTTGCTTAGGATCGAGTGATGGTAAATTCATTTGTGCTGTTTTGTGAGATCCTCCTAAGCATTCACTGAATATTTTTGAAACAGGTTATAATTCTGCATATCTGAGCATAAGTTTTTAATTAGGCTATAATTTTAAATGGGAGATTCATTCACCCCCCCTCTGAATCTATCGCATCTGTCTCAACAATTGGTATCAGAGCGGGTTGCTGTGGATAGGATCTAACAATCCGTAGCAGATCCTACATCTTCTGTGGTGCATTTCAGAGTGGGTTTCTAGTGCTCGGTGTTTTGCTTCACTGTCTTAGTGCCCAGCTTTGCTAATCTGTTTGCTGTGCATTCTTGTCGATTGGTGCGGACACCAGGGCGATCACGTGACACGTCGGCGAACCGACGGTGCCATACGCGGAGCGCCAAGTGGACTACATCGGCTTCCCATCGAGTTGGGGATCATTTGACTTCAATTTGGACACTTTTAGCATTAAATTTGGGCTTGTATTGAAGATTATACATGGGTTTTCATATTGGGCTGGTGGCTAGACCCTTAAAAGGCCAAGTGGTTAAAGGCCCTTAAGCTTTCCTTAAGAAAGGAAAGGCCTTGGACCAATATAAAGAACTCATTAGCCTAGTAAGGCCCAATTGGGCTCCCTTCCTATATGGGCTCTCTAAATGGGAGAGGCCTTATACAAGCATGGGCTTCACTCATGAGTTTACAAGGTTGGAAGGGGCCTTAAGTAAGAGGAGGAGAATGGGCTGGCCATGAGCCAAAGTGGCCCATTCAAGGCCCATTGAAAGGGGCGCCCCCTTCCTTGGCTTATTAGGCTAGATAATTCTTAATTTTCTTCTTTCTTCTCTCCATTTAAGGCCCATTGAAAGGCTACTGGTCAAGGCAAAAATTGCTGCCACCTGCCACCTTTTACAAGAAATTCAATGGTAGGCTAGCAACCATTTCATCTTGTCTCCCCCCCCCCTTTCATTGTCACCAACAAGTGGACATGGGCGCACCGCTCTCTCTCTCCCTCTTGAAACCCACGATCTTCCCTTCCCCTATACTTCTTGTAATACCTATTTAAAGGCTTGTACAATGTGTGTTTAAGGATTGATGAAAATATTTTGTGAGAAATTGCCTTAAGTGAGTGATTCACTTCTCCTTCTTTGGGTGTGACTCCCAACCCTGTCCTATGACTGGACAGCATTCAGGTTGTGAGACTCAACCCTATACCCCCCTCTTCCTCTTATCTTCTTGTTCCACCTGATTTATTCCTGATACTACTACGAGTTAGCAAGGATTCAGCGCTAGTTTTGTGTCGATCCGAGTTCGGGAGCGCTGGTGGCGATTTTCCTCGTGGCGGCGCGCAGATCTATCCCAGAGTGCAGTCCAGATCTGAAGATGTCTGTGTATTAATTCGTGGAGCCCAACCCCGATGCCATATGCAGTTGCTTTCTAAAGAGAAGTCGTAGTGTTTCAAGCCCTCTTTGCGTTGCCGCTAGTTTTGCCTCGATCCGTGACCGGTGCTGATCGTGCCGACATATCTCGTGAGATCATGCGGGCTGGTCTGAGCAGGTCCGGCTGAAATCTGAGTCAACTTTCAGTGCCTGCCCCACCTTCATCTGGCCAAGATCCGTGTGAGAGGTCTTCAGAGTATTTCTTCCTCAGAGCGTCTCCGACGTTCTCCCACAAAGAACGTCCCGATCCAACATCGAAAACCATTATTTCATATTTTTACCGTGTCGCTGTGCAGTTCTGTGAGCACAAAACTAGAACCAGAGAAGTTTCGTCGCTGCGCCAAGATCTGAATACATCTGATCGCGCCCTTCGAAGTGAAGATACTACATCCAGTCTCCGACATTCTCCAACAAACGGCGCTCCGATCAGGGATCGGATCTGGTCGTACCAACCTCCGCAAGCTTGCTGCGCAGGGTGACCAGCGCGGGCAGAACCGGGTCAGTTTTCCGTCGGCGTACCCGAGCGGCTCCAGCACGCGTTCCTCGCCTCCTGCGAGTGTGGCCCGTCAACCTGGGTTCCAGCAACCCCAACATTGGCATTTGTACCCCTATACCTCCCTACGTGGAGTGGGCAAATATTTCTGAAAGTGTATTCTTATTGCATTTGTATATCGGGGTTGTTCGGAAATCGGCCGGGAATCTTCCCCACGCCTAGGCGTGGAGGTACGTGATCGTTCCGATCCTCACATTTGCTGTTTAGTATACTCTCTATATTGCTGCGTTTGTGAGATTAGGGCCGTTAGCCAGTTCAAATTCACCGCGATTGTGAGCTGTGAGTGCCCGTTCCGTGGCTCCAATCGAGCACCGAGCGCGAATTAGCACCCTAGGCGACGGTGGTTTCTTAATCGCCGTGATCCCCATGTTTTCCTCGCAAGGGACGATCATCAGGCTCAAGAGAGTCGCTGTTGAGAGACGTCTCCACCCGGAGAATACCACGGTGGTCAGCCGCCCAGCTTGCCTTAGTGTGCTAGTGCTGGCCGCACAACGAGTCGGTCGTACGTCTTAGCCCGAGTCGGTCATCCGTCCCGCATCATCGATTGTCTTGTGTGCCGTTGCTTTCTATCTGTTGTAATGGCTCATCCGCCAATCTTCAAAGGTAATGATCTTGATCTATGGATGAAGAACTTACATCAGTATGTTAGATCGACTGATCCTGAACTTTGGAAAGTCATTGTCCACGGTCCACACAAATTATCAAAAGATAAATCTAGATGGACTGATGAGGATAGATTGAAAAACTCTGTCAACTTGAGAGCTTTAAAATTAATGAAAGCATCACTTGACAGATTTCTAATTTCATGTGTTTCTTCTTGCAGGTCTGCCAAGGAGATTTTGGAGAAACTAAAGCTCACCAGGAATCGCAACACATGTCTGATGGTTGACGATGATGGGCAGCAAGAAGAAAATGAAGAAGAAGATGAAGATGAGGTACCTTCTAAATTTGAGAATTATGATATGGGTGATTGGATTGATGAATACAATGATTTACTTAATTCTTATGAAAAACTAGAGAAGAAGAATAAAAGACTGATAAAGAAGTTAAAGAATCATGAGAATGCTAAATCTCGAGGTGAAAACCCTGAAATTCTGAAAATTGAAAATGACATATTTAGAAGACAGTTAACAGATTTTAATTCTATTAGTTCAGACATAGATCATTTGAAATCTGAAAAACAAACTCTTATGAAATAAATTGGATTACATAAAAAGGAGAATCAAGAGCTTGTTTGTGAAATTGCTGAACTAAAGGAAAGACTCAGCTCAACTGATAATGATCAGGCTCATAACAATGATGTTGTTCAAAATGAAGAACTGGTGAGAAACTTAGAGCTTGTCAACTTTGAATTGGAAAACATGAAATTTGAAATTGAAATACTCAAAAACCAGCTCAAAGAATCTGAACACAAATCAAATAATCTTGAAAAAGTAAATAGTTTCGTTTCTGAGAAACTGGAGGCTGAGAGAGTAATAAACTTAGAGCTTCAGAAAAATTTCGACAAACTTCAATCTTAAAAACAACAAGAAAAGTTTTATGAATGTCAGTCTTCAACAGATGAATGGGTGTTTGATGATGAACTCCTAGAGCAGAATAGTAAACTGAAAGAGGAAATTAATAAGCTGAATCACCTAAACTCAGCAATGTCTGAGAGGCTAATCACTTTAGAAAAAGGAAAGAGTTTAAGCCTGGTGAGCTCTAGTGAGTTGCTGAATGCTGAACAAGAAATTGCAAATCTAAAAATCATCAACCAAATGTTGAGTGGGAATGACACTTGTTGTGAACAAAAGATAGCTAAATATGAATTAACAATCACATCCTTTCAACAAGAAGTTGATGATCTTTATAAGTCCCTATCTGAAGCTGACAATGAAATAAATTAAAATAGGAAGTTGAAAAACTCAAAAGTCTGAATGATGCCTTACATCAACAAGTCATTTCCTATGAAACAGATCTGTCCAAATATGAAGCTAATATTTGTGGCTTAAATTCTGAAATTCAAGATTTGAAAAACTCCTTGTCAAAATTTGTCAAGGGAAAGGACAATCTGAATAAGCTTCTAGGAAAGAGTGATAACTCTCAGAGAGAGGGGCTGGGTTACAGTTCAACAAACAAAAGGATCAATAGCAATAAAACTTCAACTGTGTTTGTAAAAGCTTCTGATCAAAACACAACTGCTGGTTCTTCTGTTTTTCAATTTACTGCACAAAAACCCACTGTCAGTCCCAAAACTGTAGGACAAACTCAAAAATTAAAAAAGGATGAAAACCTATAGAAAAAGGACAAAACTACTCCAGTTGGTACAAAGACTGCTGCACACAATTCACATGACCTCTCAAACACTCATACTAAAAAGGGGTCGTGCAATTATTGTGGGAAAGTAGGTCACATAATGGAAGATTGCAGACTAATGCTAAAAGATGAGCATGGTAGTGAAACATCACATTCTAGAAATTCTTTTGATAGAAACCATGCTGCTAGGAAACCTGATGCTTCATGTTATTATTGTGAGAAGCATGGTCATCTCATGAGTGAATGTTTTATCATGAAAGAAGACAATAAACTGCATGCCAGGTCTTCCATTCATTTTCATGGTCCATATGGATCTAAACACAATTCTAGTCAGCACATTGTGTGCTTCAACTGTAATAAGCCTGGGCACAAGGCTGCTGAGTGCTGGTTTGGATCCACTCGGGGTAAAAATGGTTTTCATAGAAGAAATTCTTTTGCATGCTCTCACTGTGGGAAGAATGGCCATACAGTCAAGAACTGTTGGCATGTTCAGAAGAACTCTGTTAACCCCTATGTTGTCAAATTTCCTGCAAAACCATTTGCAAGATTCTCATGCTATAACTGTGGGAAGCCAGGCCATAGATCTGCTGAATGTTGGCTGGTTAGGAATAAGAAATAAATTGTTCATGCATACAACAGAAAATCTTATGATCATGTTTATAAACCTCATACTGCTGTTACTATGCATCATAAGAACCAGAAACTAGTCACATCATGTAGATATTGTGGAAAGTATGCTCACTCTATAGAAAATTGTTATTTGATGGATCATGATGACCATATTGCTAAGAAATTATTTAGAACACCTGTAGGGCTAACGCAGGACCCAAAGCTCATTGGGTCCCTGCAGGATCAAAATGATCAAAAACTTTGTAGGTGTGCTTTGGGGGCTGAAGAACAAAGATGGGTTAATAAACCAAGGCACTCAAAAAGGAAAATCCCAGGATTCTACTCTTCAGGTCAGTTCTGAACAATCTGCTTAAATTCCATCATCTGAAAATTGACTATTTGAGATGGTTGAGCATCTTGTTAATTTGATCTATGCTTAGTTGGAATTTTCTGAAATGGAATTGCTCAATCATGTTCATGGTAGCTCACTTATGTCTGAAGTGCATGGATTATATTTGAATGTCAAATTTGAAATCATGTGATGTACTTTCACTGCACATCATGCACTTAGTCAGGGGGAGCTCAATCATTCTTAATTAACCATACTGCTGCTCATGCTTTGTTGTATATATGTAGCATCTAGTCAGGGGGAGCTTTCCTGTTCCATCTCTTCATCTCTTGAACTCTCACTGTCTAGCTATTTGATCTACTTGCTACACTTAGTGGTTCACCTAAATTCTCTGATGTCTTCACTAATATAGCTGATATGTCTGTATTCCAGACTTAGCTATTGATTCTGTCTGCTGTGAATTCAATTGCTAGCTTGTTCCATCATTCACATTTCTTCATATCTTGTCATGTCTGGTCCAAGCTAATCTGACTAAATTTTAGTCTTCAATGCTAGCTTCTGATTACTCTCTGATAATCTCTCAATAAAAATGCTTTGTTGACTCCACTGATTTCCTGACAATGTCATTGATTCATCTGAATAAGGAAAGATTTTAGTCAGTGCACCCTAGACATAAATCAGACATATTCTGAAAAGAAGAAACTTCTATTATACTGGCTTAAGAATGGTTTGATAAATCAAATTGATTGAAGTCTAATGTATTTCCTAAGTTTTGATGTAAAAGACTTGAAAATATCTGAATCATCATGCTTAATAAATCTTAACCAATTGTCTCATGAACTTCATGCAAAACTTTCTGAAATCTGAAATTTTAAGAGACATGGCTATCCTTGGTTAAGATACATGTAGAAGGTATTGTTCTTAAATATTTCAGTGTACTGAGCTTTGTTTGAAAAATCTAAAAACATTTAAAATTTAAAGCAAGAGCAATGACTTTGGTCACAGAGAAACTGGGTTCTCTATCAAAGAAATGGAGTAAGCCCAAGTCATGAAGTGCCATAGTTACCTCTCCTTTCAAAAATGTTTGAAAATCTGGCAGAGCAATGGCATGGATGTGTTGAGTAACTGGGGATTCTGGCCTCTGATCAAGGTGTCTCCTCATGTAAAAAGATACTCCATTGCTAACTCTGTTCTCCTTAAGAGGCAATATGGTTGTCACACTGAGTAACTGGGTCACTTCACCTCAGAAGTGTTGTGCCTCATGTAAAAAGGTGTTGACTGAACCAAACTTGCACAGGAAAAATGAGTGCTGATCAATAGAAAATTCTGAAAATCTAAAGACAAGTTCAGTCTCATTTATTTCTATTTAATCTCAATACTGTCTTGTGTAACTTACATAGGAGTCATTGAATTTAAATGAGTAAGATGGAAGGAGGTTAAACATGAATATCAGATGAGTTGTTGGTTCATTTCTATTAAAAGGTGTTTCAGATATGAGTATTTAATTTTCTTGACAAACTTTGAATACATCACTCTTAAATCATGATGGTAAGTTTAAACTCATTCATAATCTATTATAATTGAAGAATCTGAAATTCGTTTACAAAGATTTATGAATTTGGTGTGCTAATGAAAATCTGTCTTCCTCAATTCATTCATTGTGCTTACAGATTGTGGTAATCCTTGAGTGCCTATGTGCTTTTGCTGATAGATGTTTCACCTCTTGTCATACCTCAACTCTATTCTGGCGTTAAGGGGGAGATTAACATCTGCATCATAGACTTGATTTGTGCATGATTTTATCTGGCTGGTATAGGAGAGCATACATCTGAATCATTGTCTTGATTTGAGCTTCATTGCTTAACTGCCTCTATGTCTTTCATGTCTAAATGACTGAGTCAAAGGGGAAGTATTTTTCTTTATTCATATCATGAATGCTTGTATCTCTCATCTTAAACTATTTTTCTTTTTGATGAAGTCAAAGGGGGAGAATAGTTTGACATGAGTCAGTGTGACTCATAGTGTTGCCATCATCAAAAAGGGGGAGATTATTGTGCCCCTGTGATTTTGATGATAGCAAACAGTATGAGTTATCTGATCATCTGTGACATATTTTTCAACTCTATGATTTTGATGATAGCATATCATGAACATCTGATTGATTGTCTTGCTATGGGCAAATATCATGTCAGTTCTACAGCTTTGCATATCATGAATCTGTGGCTTTGCATATCATGAATCTGTGTCTGAATTATATTTCTGCTTTGGACATATGAATGTGCTATCTTGCATTAGCAGACATTCAGTTCATACAGCATTGCATTCTGTCATATGTCAGTTCATACAGCATTGCATTCTTTCATATCAAGTCTAGACATCGTGCATTCCTTCATATGAAGTCTATACACTTGCCAACATGTCTCTCATGCATTATGTCTAAAGTCCATACATTGTCTGGACACACTCAAGTCCATACATTGTACTGTCTACACTTTGATGCAGCTAATCTGAACATTCTTCAGTGAAGTCTACACATTGTCAGTGCATGAGCGTCTTACAAGTCTATACACTGTCTAAGTACAGCCACCGTCTCAATTAGCAAGTCTGTACATTGGACTATGCTTGCACATCATTGTAGAGTTCAAGTATGTACATGCATCACTAATCAAGTCTACACATTCATAGCTGAAGTCCATACACTTGCTGCTGGCAAGTCTACATAGTGCTCTTCATTCATGTGCATAGTTCGTGCATCAAGTATGTACATTGCCTTTGCGTAAGGTCACTCAAAGTCTATTCATTGTTCACAACATTGGCCAAGTCTACACATCGTCATCTTGCATTCAAGTCTGCACATTGGCCAAGTATGTACATCGCCACATTGTTCATGCATCAGTCGAAGTCTGTACAACCCAAGTATGTACATCCATCTGCTTGCATTGTGTCTATACATTACCTTGCTTCTTCATGAATTTGCTAGTCTATACAGCCACATCAAGTCTATACATCCCCCACAGTAAGCATAGCATGTCTACACATCGCTTGCACAACACGCTTAAGTCTATACATTGTGTTGCATCGTTGCACGCCATGTCTGCACATTGGTTGCACAGCACAACTAAGTCTATACATCCAGTTGCATCACATGTCTGCAGAGTCTAGACATTCGTCCCACAGCCTGTAGCTAAGTCTACACAGCCTCCACAGCAAGTCTATACAACGTCCCACAGCTGCGCTGCAAAGTCTATAAATCGTGGCAGCCTGCACGTAGCAAGTATATACATCGCTGCTAGCCTGCAATGCAGAAGTATGTACACTGCATACACATTGCATCCTTAAGTCCAAACTCTGCTGCTTTTATATGAAGTCTATACAGCCTGTGGCTTGTACATTGACTGAACTCTTCATTAAACCTGCAGGTGTCTGGGCACGTGATCCGAGGTAGGCACCTGGCACGTGATCCAAGATGCTGAGATGTCGCCACGTGGACTAAAGCTTGGGCGGGAGTCGAAGAGAGCACACGCCCTAGCTGCTTGCGGCTGCTATAAAAGGAAGCCTTCTTCCACTGAAGAAGACTGACAAAGTGGATGAAAGACAGAAGAAAAAGAGAGATCGAGATAGAAGGAAAGAGCTATAGAGAGGCAGAGAGTAGAAGAAGAAGAAAGAAAGAAGAGAGAAGCTGAGAGCTAGAGTGAGAGAGCAGAAGAAGAAAAAGAGAAAGAGAAAGAGAGATGGAGAGCTCGTGATGAAGAAGAGAAGCCTCATTGTCTTCACTGGACCTTGGATCAGATCCAATCCAGTTTGCTCCTGCGAGAGCTTCTTTATGCTTTTCATTTCTCCAGCTTTCTGTCGCTGTGAATTTTTTTTATCCTTTATTGTTTTCCTTTTACCTTGTTCTTCCGATTGCCTTGTTGGGGATCGGGTTCCTCCTGTGGTTTCAGGAGAAGGGAGATTTGTTTCTCTGGTTTGCTAGTGACTTTGTGTCATTAGTGGTTCCCTCCTTCGTGGAGGAAGAGAGGTCCGAGACCTCTGGTTTGCAGGTGACTTGGTGTCACTTGTGCTTCCCTCTGGGCTTCAGAGGAAGGGAGACTTGGGTCTCCGGCTGCAGGTAGTAGTTGCTACTTGTAGGTCCCCTCCTTGGTGGAGGAAGAGAGACTTCGGTCTCTGGCTTGCTAGTGACTGTGTGTCACTAGTGGATTCCCTCCGGTGTGGAGGAAGAGGGGAGGTTGTTCCCCTCGTCAAGCTGTGTGGTAGCATTTGTTGCAGACTGAGTTTGATGTTCTAGCGTTGCTAGTGGAAGCCTCACTCCGGTTTGGAGTGATGGGTGGACGTAGGTCTGTGGATCGAACCACCTAAAAATCCTGGTGTCCATTGTGGTTTGATTTTCTTATGTATTCATCTTATTGCTTCGCACATTAGATGCTTGCTTAGGATCGAGTGAAGGTAAATTCGTTTGTGCTGTTTTGTTGAGATCCTCCTAAGCATTCATAGAATATTTTTGCAACATGTTATAATTCCACATATCTGAGCATAAGTTTTTAATTAGGCTATAATTTTAAAGGGGAGATTCATTCACCCCCTCTGAATCTATCGCACCTGTCTCAACAGGACTCACTCACAAGTTTTCTTCTCCCAGGACTCCGGAGCAGAATGGAGTTGTAGAAAGGAGAAATAGGACAATCATGAAGATAGCAAGAACAATGCTGATTGAGAGCCAACTCCCACGGAAGTTTTGGGCAGAAGCAGCCAATACAACCTGTTACATAATTAACATGGCAATGGTAAGACTCGTCCACAAGAAAATCCCATATGTACTGTTGAAGGGTAAGAGACATAACTTGGCTTATTTCAAAATCTTTGGTTCTAAGTGTTTTATTCATAATAATGATAAGACAGACTTAGACAAGTTTGAAGCCAAGAGTAGTCCAAATATGTTCTTGGGGTATTCTGAGTTGTCAAGAGCTTATAGGGTCTTCAACATTCATGATCAATCATTAGAAGAATCCCCTCATTGATATTTGATGAAACATTTTGTTGTGACTCATCTGTGTTGATGATGTTGACAATATGCTTTACTTCATTGGTAACACCTTGTTTTGATTGATTGGCAACTATTTATGTTTTGATGAAATTGCTGTTATCAGATTGTCTATGTGTTCTATGCATTTCACAAGTCTACACACTGCACACACACACAAGTCTTCACACTCAGCATAGTCTATACATCGTGTTGTGTTTGTGTTGTGTTTGTGCATCGTTGAGGACATAAGTATATACACTGTCCGTCTTATTTAGTGTCTCATGCAGCGTCAGCTCAGTAAGTCTATACATTGCATTGGCTAAGTCTATACACTGTCCATCTCACTTTGCGTCTTATGCATTTGACAAAGTCCATACACTACAGCTCACATAACTAGCAAGTCTATACATTGCATTGTGGTGTTTGTGCTCAAAGTCTATATAGTGCTTGCACTGTCATTCAAAGTCCATACATTGGACTGTAGCATGCACGAAGATAAGTCCATACATTAGTGAAGTCTGTTCAGCGTCATGCATCATTCTTCAAAGTCCATACACTGCACTGTAGCTTGCTCGAGGTGAAGTCTATACATCCATCAGTGAACTTCCAAGTCTATACATTGGTGAAGTCTGTACATTCACCAGTTGAACCTTCAAAGTCTGTACATTCACCATTTGAACTTCGAAGTCCATACATTGCGATCTTTACCTACGTTCAGTTTTGCAAGTCTGTACATTGGGCTTTTAGATAAAGTCTATACATCCCAGAACTGTGCAAGTCTGTACATTGCTGCTTTGCCAAAGTCTTTACATTGTGAACCTTCAAGTCTGTACAGACTTTGCTTCGCTCAAGTCTGTACATCATCCAGTTGTCTTTGGCAAGTCTTCACATCGTGAAGTCTATACATTCAATTGCTTTGCTTTGCTCAAGTCTGTACAGCCTTTTCCTTGGCAAGTCTTTACATCATTCATGAAGTCTGAACAACGAGCAAGTCTGTACATCGGACTAGTCTGCATCGGCTAAGTTCATACATCGTCTAGTGCATTGCATGCATCATTCATGAAGTATGTACATCGAGCTGAAGGCTGGCTAAGTCTATACATCATCCGTCTTCCTTAGAGTCTCATGCATAACATGAAGTCTGTACATCGCACAGCATTCAAGTCTAGGCATTGTGCATTGTTCAAGGTGGAGTCTGTACATCGTTATGTTGTTCTTGTGCCATAGCAAGTCTATACATTAATTCTTTCAGCATGTCAATGCATTCACTTGAAATGTATATACTTTGTTGCCTGTAGTTGAACATGCATTGCACTCTAACTCTATACACTGCTTCATGCATTGCATTCTAAGTCTAGACAACAATTGCACGATGAGTCTGCATATTCATATGGCATGTCTATACAACCATCTGCTATGTTCTTAGCATTGCATACCTGAAGTCTATACAATGCCACAGTCCTGCATGCATGAAGTATGTACAAGGCCAAAGCACTGCATATATGTAGTCTGTACATGGCATTGTTCTGCATTCACCAAGTCTATACAATGCCATAGTCACGCATTAATAAAGTCTGAACATTGCATTGCTTCGCATTCATGAAGTCTGTACATCGCTTCTGCAGTGCCTTCATTAAGTCTGTACAAGGCTTTAGACTTAAACTGATAACTATGTTCGTCTGTCTGACAGGGACTGTTTGCTGAGATTGATGACATGGCTCGTGATCCAAGGAGGATGAGGTGTCCAGATGGTGACACGTGGAAGCAGCCCATCCAGGATGCTGCCATGTGGATGAATTTTCCTCGGATCTGGCGAATTCTTTGGGCGGGAAATGTGGAAGCCACACGCCCTTATCCAATCTGCTGCTGGTATATATATGAGCTTTCTTCTTCAGAAGCAGGCTGATCGAACAAGTGGCAAAGTCTATACAATGAGACTGAAAGTCTGAAGTAGCAGAGAGCCAGCGAGATCCACAGAGAAGAAAAGCAGAGAAGAGAAGAAAGAGAGAAAGGAGAGATGAGTTGAGAGAGTTCGATTGAGAGAGAGATGAGTTGAGAGAGGTTCATTGAGAGGTTGTAACTCAGACTCTTGGTTCATATACCAGAGCTGAGATGTTTGCTCATTGAGAGCTATTTCTCATCCGAGTTTTCTCATTTTCGTTTGCTTCTGTCTTTTGTTTCCGAATCTGTTTCTTCAAGCTGTGAGCCAGCAATTGCAGTGGAGGTTTCCACTGGACAGGTGAAGCTGTAATCCTCAGCAGGCGAGACCAGGTCTCAGACGGCTAAGCTGTATCGCCCAGCGGTTGCAGAGGATTTGTTCCTCTGGTCGGCAAGCTGTAAAGCCCAGCGAAGCTGTGTATCAGCGGTTGTAGGCTAAGATGTATTGCCCAGCGGACGCAAGCTGTACTGTGCAGCAGTAAACCATACTCAATTGAGTGTGGGGTGGACGTAGGTCTCCTGACTGAACCACCTAAAAATCCTGTGTGCCTTGTGTTTGTGTGATTGGCTATGAACTTTGTGCGATTGGATTTCCTGTTTACCTTCACAGTTTGATTCGCTTCTGTTCAAATCTAATACTCGAGTTAGTGATTTAGTAGATCTACCTATATTCGCATTAGAGCCTTATATTGGTTTTAAATTAGGCAATAGATCTATTCACCCCCTTCTAGATCCACTCTCCGTGGTAATTGACTGCGTCCATTTAACATAACACATTTAACTCTACTGACATAAATGATGATGACATGAAATCAAAAGAAGATGGAGAATTTCTGGACGAGAAGCCAAATGAAGAATCATCTAAAGATTGAACAATCTACTCTAGAACAAGGTCAGTCAACCGAATAGGTGAGTCTTCTAACAACATTAGATTTCTGAAAAATCATCCTGTCAAAAATATCATTGGAAATCTTCATGATCCCCCTAGAACTAGGTCTTTTCATAGAGAAGTAAATAATGAGGATCTAGTAGAATTAGTTTCACAAATTGAACCCAAATCCATAGAATAAGTCTTAAAAGATGAATCATGGATAAATGCAATGCATGAAGAATTGGGTCAATTTGAAAGAAACAATGTCTGGACCTTGGTTCCTAGACTTGAAAATTTCTCCATCATTGGAACCAAATGGGTGTTTAGAAACAAAATAAATGAAGATGGAATAATTTCCAAAAATAAAGCTAGGTTGGTAGCCAAGGGTTACAATCAGGAATTAGGGGTAGATTTTGATGAGTCCTATGCACCATTTGCTAGGATGGAAGTAATCAGAATTTTAATATACTTTGCATGCTCCCATAACATAAAACTTCAGCAAATGGATGTAAAGAGTGCCTTCTTAAATGGCAACATAAAAGAGGAAGTTTATGTTGATCAACCCTCAGGTTTTGAATCTATTGAGTTGTCTATCCATATTTTCAGGTTGAATAAAGCCTTGTATGGTCTGAAACAAGCCCCTTGGGCTTGGTATGACAGACTGACTGATTTTCTGCTCAATCATGGGTATTGTAGAGGTAAAGTTGACCAAACTCTCTTTACCAAAAATTTGAAACATAAAATCATCATAGTTCAGGTATATGTTGATGACATTGTCTTTGGTTCTATATGTCCTGAACTTTCAAATGAATTTGTGAGTTTAATGTCAAGGGAATTTGAAATGAGCCTAGTTGGTGACTTGCAATACTTTCTTGGTCTGCAGGCCAAACAAACAAGGGAAGGATGCTTTATCAGCCAGACCAAGTATGCATTAGTGATTTTGAAGAGATTCGGGATGGACAATTTGAAACATATGACTACACCATTGGGAGCAAATACATCACTGGATGCTGATAAGTCGGGTAAATCAGTGGATGGAAAACTATATCGAGGTATGATTGTCTCATTACTCTATCTTATTGCTTCCAGACCCGACATTCAATTCAGTGTGTGTTTATATGCTAGGATTCAAGCTAATCCAAAAGAATCACATCTTTCTGCTATTAAAAAAAATAGATAGATTGCTGGCACACAAAACTTAGACTTATGGTTTCCTACATCACGCAATTTAGATTTAATTTCATATACTAATAAAGACTATGCTGGGTGTAAACTAGATAGAAAAAGCACTAGTGGGTATTGTCAATTCTTAGGAGGGTGTCTAGTTTCTTGGGCCTCCAGAAACAACACTCAGTAGCTCTGTCCACTACATAGGCTGAGTATGTAGCTGCTGGTAGTTGTGGCACATAAGTCATATGGATTAAACACTAGCTACAAGACTACAATGTAGATCTTGGCTGCACACCCATCTACTGTGATAACACAAGTGCTATAAGTTTATCTAAAAACCCAGTTCATCACTCTTGTTGAAAACACATAGACATTAGACACCATTTCATAAGGGACGAGATTTCAAAAGGAAATTTTGAATTGATTCATGTTGGCACAGCACATCAAATTGTATATATTTTCACTAAGTAACAAGATAATGAAAAATTCTCCACCTTGAGAAGAGAGTTGGGTCTTTTCAGATCAATTTGAATTTAGAACATCCTTTGACTTCAGTAGGTTGTCAGTCTTAGTTTCTAGGTGCCATAAGTGAGGGGGAGCTAGCCCCATTGTCTATCTTTCTTCTATCAGATCTTGTCTCCTTCATCACTGGATGCTAACCACCCTATGGTATAACAAATGGTGTGTTGATGAAGGGTAGGTAAGGCCTGTCTAAATGCTCTCACTATGTGTGAGGTGGTCTTATGACCTAAGTTCTCAGCCAAGTACCAAGAGCAGTAAACGCATCTAGTAAGGGGGAGCTAAAGGTCTTTGACTCCATGTTCTGTCTTCAAGCTTGTTCACACTCTTGTGTCAATAAATCTTGATTGTCAGGGAGAGTAGTCTAGTTCATGTCATTTCTTTTGTTAGTCATTACAGCTCCTTTTCTATCAACCATCTTAGTTGTCTTACACTTGTGCATAAACATCTTTGTGAGAACATTCTGAGTCTCCAACAATCTTTTTACAGACCCAAAGATTTCTGCACTCAAAACTTTTCTAAATGGGTAAAAGATTAAGTATGATGGCCATGATGAGGTTAGTGGTTTAAGATTCATAACCCTGCAAAGATCAAAGTAAAAGGTGCCTGAAGAACACTTCTATACAAACTTAATGGGTTAAGAACATCTCTGAAGTATTGTGTCTTGAGATCCTCTAAAGGCCTGAAAATCAATAGTAAGGGGCAACTTTGGTTGAAAATCTTTCAATTCAGCATTGTCTTCAAAGACTTAAAAACAATCTCATAAATTCAAAAAATGGGGAAACAAACTTTCAGAGCAATGGTGTTGGTTTACTGAGAAACCAATCATTCACCTTAAAGTGAAATAAATTGTGTCATGAAGTGTCAAACTATCTCTGATTAAAAATTATAGTGCTAAAAAATCATGGCAGGGCAATGACATGGTGTGGTGAGTAACTGGGTCACTTCACCTAAGACGTGTTGTGTCTCACGTAAAAAATCACTACTTTTGTTAACTCTGTTTATTCTAACGTAAAATAGTTAACACACTGAGTAACTGGGGATTCCTGCATCTAAACAATGTGTTTCCTCACGTCAAAAGGTGTGGATTAAACCAGATTGCTCATATCCAGAAAACTTTGTAGCAAAGCTACAAACTGTGTACCCCAAAAATAAACTCAAAATGGTCAGAGGTGTTTGTCCTCAATACTAATAATAGATCTTCCTAGAGAAGTCCCTGGAGAAATCATAAGTAAAGTTGTAGACAGATTGTCTAGAAACATACATCAACCTGTTCTTTCTCCATTACTTGTGTATATAACCACTTCAGAATCTTTTTCTCTTCTGTCTTTCTGGATTATTAGTCATAAACCATACACCTTACTTTAGCTAACACACTTATGTTCCTAAAGGATAGTTTTTGAAGGTAGTCAGCTTCATGCTCTGTAACCTCATTATTTTTGTCACTCAGAGTTTAATCTCCTTCCTACATATCTCTGCATTATATCTTTCCCATTATTTTTGATGATGCCAAAGGGGGAGAGGTTTCTTGTGAGTCATTACAGATGTTTTAGAGTCATTACATATGTTTTACATATGTTGTCAGCCAGCCATTTCAGTCAATCATTGTCTTATTTCAGTCACCCAGTTGGTACTCAGCTTTGGTCACTCATTGTATTATTGATCCAATTGTCTCCTCAAGAGCCATTACTTTCCTTAACTCAATCTTCATATGATAAGCTCAATGACTCATGTGGTCGCCATCACCAAAAAGGGAGAGATTGTTTGGTATAGTTTTATTCTGATGATGCCAGACCAGCACGAAGTCATTTGGTTCTAAGTCTTAAAATGCTTAAATGAAAATCTGTATACATTGTTCTTCACATTCCACACATTTTACAATAACTTTCAGACTATAATTGATGAATCAATGAAGTTTAGGTGTGAAAAATGGCCAAGAAGAAGCTTTCATGACAATGGAGTCGACCTCAGATGTCAATGGAGTCGACCCAGCTCAACCAAAGTCACCCGCCAGCTAAAAAAGATATCGTTGACAAATGATGAAGTTAAGGGTGACAAATAGCTTGACAGAGGTAACAAATAGGTCACCAAGGGTGTAAAATGCTTTGTAAGGGTGAAAAATGGACAACGGAGCTGAAAGCATGAAAGGTGTTGAAGTTGCGTCGACGCCATGAGGCCTTGGGGTCGACGCAAGTATGTCGAAGCTTACAAAAGTGAAGTTCATTTTAAAGATGACGACTATTGAGGAATAAGGGTGAAAAATAGATCGTTAACGGTGACAAATAGCCGTTATCTCTAACAAATAGCTTATTAGAGGTCAAAAATAGCTCTTAGTAGTGAAACATGAAGAGCTATCAAGTCTACTCGAAGGAATTAACTGAGCATGGGTTTCCTAACCCCTCTATATTGAATCTAGAGTTCTCTCAAGCATTGGACGAGTTTGATTAACATCATTCAAGATCAAGAGAGAGGATTGCTAAATTCCTTGTAGAAAAGCAACTGCTCGATGAAATGCCAAGTTCAATGCACCTATGATACTCTCAAGCTCTTCATTTCAGCAAGCCATGTCCGGAAGTCATAGCATGCATGAAGTCAACAAACTATATAGCACATGCCAGTAGTCCAGCGGGATGAGTTACCAGCAGTCCAGTAGGAGCAGTACTTGTTCCGTCAAGCTTCTTCAATGGACATTCATAAGCTCACTGCAGCAGATAAGAGAAGAAAGACGAAAATGAGAGCAAGATCAAAAGGAGAAGATTAGAGAAGAAAAATGGAAGGAGTGGAGGTGGCTCTATAAGCAAATGGAGTCAACTCGTAGCACCGTTGCAAGCAAGGTAGACAAATGGCTTTTGCAAGGCTGAGAAATGAAGCACACGGGCAAGGCAGATAAAGGTGACAAATAGTCACACATGGGTGACAAATAGCTTAGTATGGGTGTAAAATAACCTGCTAAGGGTGACAAATAGCTCGTGAGGACAAAGGCGATGGCTTAGGAAGCTAAGGGTGACAAATAACTACCTAAGGCAGACAAATAGGCATGTAAGGGTGAAAAATAACTTGTTAAGGGTGACAAATAGGTCTCCAGTGCAGAACAAGACCCAAACACATGAGGATCACTTGGGCTGTCTTCATGCCTTCAACTCCAATGATTGGCATGTGATCCTAGGATGGCAGGCTTGCTTCCAAGGATGGAATATTCTTCATTGCCAAGTGGACTAATTGAATTTCAGTGGATTAATCATCTCATCCAAGAGAATTTCAGAGGCTCTGCTACTTAAACCTATCAAACCCTTGAAGCTGCGGCGGCTTCCGTCGAAGAGAAAAAGAGCCCATCTGAGAAGAACAAAAGAGTTACCTCGTGAGCCAAAGAGAAAGAGAAATAGAAAGAAAAAGAGAAGTGATTGCAGCCCAATTTGAGAGAAGATTGTTTCGATTTTAGTGAAAGCTCTTGAATCAACATTCAGAGCTACATTTGATTTTTCTCTGCTGTATTTTCGTTTCTTCTTGTTTTTTTTTCTGATTTCCGTTGAGACGGTGTGGTTGTTGTTCTCTGATAGTGCATTGTTGCACTTATCGGAGGAGTGATCAGATTGAACTGGCCACGTCCTGGTTTGCATATCAGGGTGCGAGGTGGGTTCCTCGTGTGCTGCCTTAGCGTAGTGTTGCTGATTCTACTGGGGTAGAATCAGGGGTGTGCTCATCAAGCTGGTGAGCACAGGTTCCCTCTGTGACTTCAGAGGAAGGGCGGATGTTGTTCCTCTGGTGGGTAAGCTGTGTGATCAGCCATTATAGTGGTTTCATCCAAGCTTAGTGAAGCCTCGTCCTGATCAGGTGAGGGGTGGATGTAGATTGCTGGAAGCAATCGAACCACCTAAAAATCTTAGTGTCTTGTGGTTGGATTCCATTTATTATATCTCCGTTCTCTAGCTTTGCTTCAGTGCCTTGCGCTTAAAGTGCATGTGATTGCTTCGTTTAATGAGATGAACCTATATTGTCACTTATCTGTCTAGTTCATCTTTTTTGAATCTGAGCTTTTGCTTAAATTTCTAAATCGGCTTTCTAAAGGGGCAGATCTATTCTCCCCCCCTCTAGATCTACGTTGTCAGTTCTCTTCAACTCCAAGTTCCTGGATCGCATAGCCTCGGCCACTCCGGGCTAATCACGGTCTAACCCTTTATCTCAAAATAAAGGAAAATTTTGACCTCCAAGGGACTTATCCGGCGCGTGTAGCATTCACTTCTTACGCCGTATCATTCCCCTAGTCGCTAATTTTGGCGCGCCGAATCATGCCCCTTAGCTGTCGTAGGATAACGCTCCCTCAACTTTGGCCTTTCCTTTAGTGCGCCAGATCAAGGGATGGTCTTGCCCACCGTATCACCCCTGCCAAGCCGTCGGATCACTCTACTTCTGGTGCCGAATCACCCCCCACGTTTCTTCTTCTACCCTTCTTTTGTGCCATCGGACCATGCCTCTAGCTACGCCAGATCGCTCCCCTCCTTGCCAAGCCGCCGGATCCCCTTTTCAGCTGGGCCTCTTGCCTCTCCCGTGATTGAGGATGACCCCTTTCTCTTGCTCTTCCTGAGCTCCACTTCGACGACCCGTGCCGTTGATGGGTATGGTGCGCTGGAGTTGTTGGGGCTGTCGGAAGCTCTGCCTGGGGAGGTTAGCATGGTGGGAGGTGGAGATTCTGATTATGGGGGAAAAGGATGGGGTGGTGGAGTATATGGTGATTGGAGGTTTGGAGTACAGCGTTAATGGAGACGTCGAAGTCAACGTGTGCAGAGCCTCTGGTGGCGATGATGGATCTGTTGTGCATCCAGAAATGGTGGGTTCGAAGGAGGGCATCGATGGAGTGAGGTGAACTTCTCCTGCTATTAAAATTATGATTAAGGTGGAATATGATGATGGTGAAGAGACTAATCCGGGAATGGTAAGTCACCGAAATCTGTAAGTGACGCCTATTCTTCTTCTTCAAGTAGCAAAAGCAACGACGAAGATGATGACAGTGGTGGAGAAATATTTCGATGCTGAGCAGCTCGCTATGAACAGCAACGATGACGAGGTTGCCAAAATAAAAGGTCCAATCATATTAAAAAAAGAGCTTGAGGATCTACCATCAGTTCCTCATGTGAATGCTACCTTATAACCACATTATCAGACATCGCCCGTAGTAGGTGCCAAGGTCATTGTTAAAGGTCTAGAGAAGCACAGCCCCATGAATGAGGGTTCGATTCTCTGGATAACAGGGACCAGATCTCCAATTGGTCTAATGGATGAAGTATTTGGCCTGGTAAAGAGCTTGTATTATGTTGTTAGGTTCAATTGTGAAAAGGCGATGCCTGTTGGAATCAGTGAGGGTACTGCTGTCTCTTCGGTCGTGGAGTTCGCCGACCACATCCTCAATAATCTAGCAGTATATAGGAAAGGGTACGCTCACAAAGATCGAGTGGAACAGGAGCTCTCCGATGATGGTATGTTCATCTATTAGAACTTTACTGTAAGAATATAGTCACCGAGGTTCATCCTCTACTACTAGGAGGGGGAGGTGATGATGTAGGGAACAAGGGAGGAGGAGAAGGAGAGGAAGGCCACCGGATCATTCCCACTTTTGGCCTGCCGGATCACTCCCCTTTTTCCTTGGCCACCGGACCCTCCCGTTGTTTCCCTTAATCGCCGTGTCAAGGGTGCCTCCCCTCTTTACCGATCGCCATATCATTCTTCTTGCGGTCCCGTGGCTGCCGAACCAGCACTACATGAAAAATGGGAATATAGACATAATTTTCTGATGGCAATATATACGTCGGAAAGACATCGAAACTATTATAACTTTCCAACAGAAAATATTATGTCACAAATTTGTCGATAAATACGGACTGATTTCTGACCTATTATTTCGGACGAAAATCTGTCTCTAAAAAGAGACAACTTTGAGATAATTTAAATTTCGTCAGAATTACGTGGTAATTACCCACTGATTTTTTACAACAAAATTTTCGTCACTAATATTTACATATATTTATGTAATAATTATCATAAATGAACAGAAATATGTGTGTAAATTCTAACTTATTTCTGACTGAATAAGATTCCGTCGAAAACACCTGGAATAGAATATGTTTAATCGTAATACATATATGTAATAAATAACAAAAATAAATATAAATATATCAATTGTTTAGTTGGATAATATTCAAATTCGAATCCGTATTAATTAGCAGATAATATTCTAAATTATTTATTATTTCGGATACGGATAATATTAGAATTTGAATCGGACCGGATACGGATATTATAATATTCATTTCATAAAATATCTATTTGTAATAATATATATCATATAATATATATTTATGTAAATAATATATTATAAAATATAAAAAATATGATAAGATGGAAGATTGTTACACTTCCCGAAATTATAATAACTACCACATTTTAACTATTTGACTTCTAAAATTAAAACCAGCCGTAGTCAGACCCTTCGTCTTTAAAAACCACAACTCATGAGTAATTGACACAAGTTAGGAGAGACCATTCGTCTTCCACTGACTTTAGGTCTTCCACCGACTTTAGTAAACAAATACGAATATTTTACCAGCAACAGGAGTGCAGGACAGCAGGACTACAGCAGGGAGAGACGTGTGCCAGGAGCCACCATTTTTTCTATTTGTTAATGCCCCTCTCTCTCTCTGTCTCTCTCTCTCTCTCTCTTTCATTTGTCACCACTACAACTATTTTTCACGTTTAGACATCCATTTGTTACCCTTAGAAGCTATTTGTCACCCTTAGGACCCATTTGTTACCCTTAGAAGCATTTGTCACCCTTACGACATATTTGTCACCCTTACGACGTATTTCTTACCCTTAGAAGCCATTTGTTTTTCCCCCATCCCTTGCTTTCCCCCCTCGCCGCAGACCATCTCCACCTTGTCCCCGTGTGCCCATGGGTGCCCTGCGCACCCTCCCTCTCCTCCGCGAACCAGCACCGCCTGAGTGTCGGCCAGCCCACCGTCGCGCTCCCCCTTGTAGCCACTCCGACAGAGCACCACTGCCCCTCCGGTGCCATGCCGTGGCAGCCGGCCGCTGTTCCAGCCGGACCCACCCACCGGCTGCCGTCCAGCACCGCTGCAACCGCCGTCCTCGGCGGCCCATAGCCATTCTGCCATCGCCACCCACGCAGGGCCTCTATAACATCACATCTAAGGTGTCACTACCATGGTTTAATCCCTCATATCATGATTCCTAATTTCATCTCTCAGTTCACATGTTGGATGTATTTTTATTTTGTTTAATATAATTTTTCAGGATATATAAAAGTGAAAAATAGTCAATTTTTAAGGGAGATGCTGTCAAAATTTTTTAGAATACTCGCTCTATTCAAACCACAATTTTGAAATAAGCTCTTTTCTGAAGTAGGTATCATGATCTCTCTCTTCTGGAGAATCAGTAGTGACCAGCCTGTATGTGTAAACCTTCTTAGTCTGTCCTAGTCTAAAAGTAGGACCAATGGCTTGGCGAGATACCAAAGCTATTGTTCGTGCTTTTAGACTAGGACAGACGAGAAAGGTTTACACATACAGGCTAGTCGATGCTGATTCTCTAGAAGAGAGAGATTATGATACCGGCTTTAGAAAAGAGCTTCTTTCAAAATTGTGGTATGAATGGAGCGAGTATTCTAAAAAAATGGTGTCTTAGAGGATTCTAGTGCTGAAACTTTTCAATTAGATGAGGGTGACACTATAGAGTTGGTTGCTTCTAATCTTCGTCTGATCGAATCTGCCGAGCCACTTCGGTTGTGTATAGAGGACGAAGTGGAAGAAGTCGATCCAACTGAGCAAAATGAAGTAATTGTTGGGCAGGAGGAGTCATCTGAGAGAAGGGATTCTTCTGCAACTGGTGATGGTAGAGGATGATCCAACGGATATCTGTTGATTTGTAATTGTAATTGTAAAAAATGACACATTTGAATTAATGTAATTATAATTTATCTTATTCATTGAGTTATATGTTGTGTGCATTTTATTGGGGGATGTGTGTTTTATGTTGAGTTGTATAGGTTGTGCGTATAATTGTAGTTTTAAAGGATGATAAATAGATAACAGAAGTAAAAGATATGTTTTGAAGCGAAACAAAGGCGACGGCTGGCGAGCGATAAGGGTGACAAATAGATGTTGTGAGTGACAAATAGCCGTTAGCAGTGACAAATAACTCTGTAACGGTGACAAATATCTCATGGCAGTGAAACTTGAAGAAACTCAAGTTCGTTGAAGGGTTTAACCGTGTATGGGTTTCCTAGCTCTACCAACACGGATCTGAAGCTTTCCTAGTCATCAAACGACACTGATTAAATGAAGCGAAACGTTTATATTATTTTTCTATCATTTTTCACAATTAGGGGGTTTTATATTATTGTTATAGTGTTACATTTGCTAATTATCAATTTTATGTTTTTTATTAATTTTATAATTAATTTATTATTTTACTAGTACATTGGTTAATTATCAATTTTTATGGTCTTTGTCATTTTTAAAATTATTTTACTATTATTATGCTGTTACATTTATTAATTATCATTTTATATTTTTTTTCTCATTTTCAATTATTTCATTATTATTTTACCGTTACATTTATTAATTTTCAATTTTTTTAGTTTTTGTCATTTTCATAATTATTTAACTATTATTATGATGTTACATTTATTAATTATCATTTTATATAGTTTTTGTCTTTTTAATATTATTTTATTATTATTATTCTGTTATATTTATACATTTTCAATTTATATGGTTTTTTGGCATTTTTATTTATTTTATTATCATTACAGTATTATATGTATTAATTATCACTATTAGACAGAAAGAAGAACAAGTTTTGAAGTTTTGGAGCCAGTAAGTCAGATAAGCCAAAATCAAGCGCGACGGCTAACACCGCATAGTGGTGACAAATAGTCATCAGTGGTGAGAAATAGGTTTCAGGGCTGACAAATGTCTCCTAAGGGTGATAAATAGATAACAAAAGTAAAAGATATATTTTGAAGCTAAATAAAGGTGACGGCTGGCTAGCGATAAGGGTGACAAATAGATGTTATGAGTGATAAATAGCCGTTAGCAGTGACAAATAACTCTGTAACGGTGACAAATAGCTTAGAAAAATGGGAAATACCGACGATATTATCCGACTAAAAAGTTTTCGTCAGAAATACGTCAGAATGATTCGACTTTCATGGTTTGTTTGTTATTTTCTTGCCTATGTGATAAATTATTTTATTTATTGATTATCATTTTTTATGGATTTTTTTATTGTAATATTTGTTTTCTCTTTTGGGTTCACCTTCCGTATGTGAGAGCAGCGAGTAAAATGAATGATAAGGGTGATGAATGCATATTATTGGTGACAAATAAGTTGACAGAGGTAACGAATGCACATTAGTGGTGACAAATATGTTGACAGGGGCGACAAATGCGCATGAGGGGTGACAAAAGGCTCTTAACGGTGAAAAAATGCACAAAGGCGATGGCTCCCAAGGGCAAAGGCGGACGGCTCCTACATGCTATAAGAGTGAAAGATGCCTATTAGTGGTGACAAATAGATCAACAGGGGGGGCAAATGCGCATGAATGGTGACAAATGTTGGAACCCTGATTTTGAGAATGACATTCTATGAATCATGTTAAGACTAAAATGAATAAACACTTCATTCAAATATGTTGAGTCTTAATATCTGAATACTTGTTGTTGCATGATCATTCAAAGTGTCATTAACATCGATGTAGTTTATGTTCATGCATTCATATAGGTCTGTGCATACATTGTGAGTCTTCATGCAAGGACGGCATATAGGTCAATGCATATTTTACGTGTCTAAGGACAACAAATAAGTCAGCGCATTTTTACCTTCGTATGCATATCAGGTCCGTGCATATTCTCTTCAGCATGCATGTCAGTGCAGTCTTTATGGAATGCATATGCAGTCGGTGCATATTTTACCTTAAGTGCATTTAGGTCGATGCACATTTTGGCCTTGCTAACATATAGTCGGTGCAGGTTTTGCATCGAACATATAGTCGATGCAGGTTTTGCATTGAACATATAGTCGGTGCATGTTTTGCATTGAACATGTAGTCGGTGCACAGTTATGCCTTACGCTTATGGAAGAATAAGGTCGGTGCACATCCTTGTGCTCTCCTAATAAGGTCGGTGCAAACTTCGCTTCTTCTCTCATATAGTTAGTGCACATTCTGCGTGACTACACACCAGGTCATTGCATGTTCTATTGTGCGTACATAAGGGCGGTGCAGTTTTGCCTCGAGCATGTAGAAGTCAGTGCATACTGTGCATAGGGTAGAACAAGTCAGTGCATACTTTGCTTTGTGCAATATAGATCCATGCACGTTTCGTATTAAGTGTATAAAGATCGGTGCAACTTCTGCATCGGGCTTGTATAGGTCTGTGTAATTTTTGTTGGTGCACGCATGCAAGGGTCGGTGCATGTTTGTGTCTCATGCATTCAGAAGTCGGTGCACACCTTATAACTGCATCTATAGTCAGTGCAAGTTCTATCATACGTATACAAGAGCCAGTGCACCTTCTGCGTCCTTCATATTATAGTCGGTGCAAGTTTCATCTTACGCATATGAAACTCAGTGTACGTCTATCTAATGCATGTAATAGGTCCGTGCATTTAAGTCTATGCATTTTTCTAGTCGGTGCAAGTTCTGTCTCACTCACATGATGAGTTTGTGCAAATGAATGTTTCTATGAAATCCTCCAGCTCACAAAGCATTCGACTTAATGCTTCTATTCTAATTGGCAGGCTTAAGTCACTGCGGACATGTGACCCAAGGTGAATCTGGTCCAGAGACTTAGCCACGTGGAAAGCACTTCTTCAGATCTAACACGTGGACCTCCATTAGCATAACCCTGTTAGAATCTCTGGGCGGGAAACATGTATTCCACTCGCCCAATCTTTCACGGCATATATATGGAAGCCAATTTCTTCAGATCAACACAAGAGAAAAATAGAGAGATATACAGATACAGAAGAGAGAAGAAAGAGAAGGACAAGAAGAAGAAGAAGAGGGAGACTATGAGATCGAGAAGATCCTGAAGACCTGTTCAATTGGATTTTGGATCAGATCCAAACCAGTCTGCTCTTGCGTGAGCATTGTGATTCATTTTCATTGTCAACTTTCCAATGCTGAATCCCTTGGTTTTCCGTTTTTATTTTTCATACTTCTTGTAAGCTGTGTATCAGCAGTTGGCAAGCTGTAAGGCCCAGCGGAAGAGATGGATTCCTCTGGATAGCTAAGCTGTAATGCTCAGCGGTCGATGAAGCTGTAATGCCCAGCGGTTGGCAAGCTATGAAGCCCAGCTGACGCAAGCTGTGATACTCATTGTATTCTTTCTGTTAACTCTGATTGCATTCTTTCTGTTAACTCTGATCTTTGGATACTCATTGTGCACAGTCCGTATGACATTCCAAGGGACAAATCCTAATGGAATGCTTCAGACCGACTGAAGTATTTGGAAAATCAAAAGGTCATGGAATTAATAAGAAGGGCGATAGATGTTAACTGATTTCCATTTAGTGCTAAGTGCAGGAGTGCTGCTGAAATAATCAATAGGATAACATCCAACCGTGAAGAAGATGAAGTTAAATGCTTAATGGCCAGAGGTAACAACAGTGATCAGACGGAGGACTCATCTTCATAGGTAAATTTTGAAACTGATAATTTCAGTTTTGAAGATCTTGTTGCATTGAATGAACATTTGATTGAAAAATACGAGAAAGTAAAGTCTGAAAAGAAAAAGCTAAGAAGAGAAATGATTTCTGAAGTGACACGTCTAAAATCTAAAAATGAAAGTTTTAGAAACAAATCTCTTAAAGATGAAGACTCATGTAATGAATGTGCATTCTTAAAGGAATTGATTGAAGATCTTGATTCTGATGATAACATGCAAAAGAGCTTAATCAAGTCCTTCAAAGGAGAAAATGAGTTATTAATTGAAAAGAAAAAGGAAGCTGATGAATGTGAAGATAAATTGTTGGAAGACGATTGTCATTTGAAAGAACAGAACAAAAAGCTAATAGTCCTGAATGTTGTTATGTCAGAGAAATGGTTAGCAATTGAAAAGGGAAATATAATTTTGAAAGAAAAAGAAGCAAATGGTGAAATGAAGTTAAGACAGGAGAATGAATCTTTGAAAATTTAAATGATAGTCTGCATCAACAGGTTATCTCTTGTGAAAATGATATTGCTTCATTGCAAGTAGAAATTGAAGATCTAAACAATTCTCTTTCGAAGTTTGTTAAGGGAAAAGATAACTTGAATAAACTTCTTGGCTCAAATGTTAGTTTTCAGAAAGAGGGTTTGGGGTTTAATCTTGTTAATAATAAATTCAATGAGAAGAAGAATTCCACCATCTTTGTAAGAAGCTCGGAACAAGAAAAGCCTTCCAGTTCATCTATGTTTTAGTTTACTGCCAAGAAAATAGAAAACTCAATTAAAAATCTGAAAAAGAATCAAAAATAGAAAAAGAATGCTGGTTTAAATAAATCCAAACATGTTTCTACTTTTCCTACGCATGTTGTTCATGACTCTCACACACATTCACATGCACATGCCATAAATCAACCTGTCATAACAGTGCATGTTCACAATAAGGGAATTACATGTTACTATTGTGGTAAAAGGGGGCTTGTTGTGGATGACTGTACAGTCTTGTTGAATGATGAAGTAGGTGCATGTAAACCTGCCAATACAATTAAAAACAAATCTGTGAAAAAGTCTGATAGAGATATTTCTAATACATGCTTTTATTGTGGCAAAAAAGGTTCATTATATGCATAACTATCATTTAAAGAAACAAGAAGATCAAAACTTCAGAAACAGTTATGTAAAGAAGCATGTTAGAAAATCTCAAAATCAGAGAGTTAACTATTTTTATTGTGAAAGTTGGAATGACGCCCTAGGGGACCACGCAAGCTGGGAATAGGATCGCCGTCGACGTCATTGGCCGGCGCTCAGCCATGCCCGACACGGGGGGGTCTACCTCGGTGGCCCCCTTCCCGACTATATTCCTCCAGCTATGGATCCTCTGTCAGGGTCTCCCTCAGGGCCGCATCGCTCATTTGCTGAAGTTCTTGTCTCTACTATGAAGCCTCCTATTGTCCGGGGCACTGTTCATGAACCGGCGATGACAGACGGTGGAGAGCCTGCCGTGTTCTTCAGCCACGAGGAGATTGCTGTGTCCTTGCAACCATTCGCCCACTCATTGGTGGCTCGCACTCCTCGTGGTAGGCCACCATTCCCTGAAATCAGAGACCACCTTTCAAAGCGATGTGGATTCAAAGAAGACTTCTTGATTAGTGCCCTTGATTCTCGGCATCTTCTTCTCCGATTCCGGAATCAAGATGATTACCGGAAGCTGCTTCTACGAGAATCTCTATTTTTTTATGGTCGGCTCTTCAAGTTTTTCAAATGGACTATGCAATTCTCTCCCATGACGGATTCGCCATTACTTCCGGTGTGGATTGCTCTCCCGGGCCTCCCGGTGAACTTTTTCATTGAGCCTCTCATTCGGTCTATTGCTGGGAACATTGGACAGGTATTGAAAATAGATCCTTCCACTTTGAATCTATCCAATACTTCTGTAGCGCGGGTTTGTGTAGAGCTGGATGTCTCTAAACCTCTTCCGCATAGAGTCTGGATTGGATTCCCTGGTGGTGGAGCTTGGCAGGATATACAGTACCCTGAAGTCCCTGCATTTTGTTCAGGTTGTTCTCGCCTTGGTCACAGATTGGAGGAATGTAAAAGTTGCATTCAACACCCCTCCACTTCTTTAAATGTCCCTGTTCAGGCAAGGATGCTCCCAAAACCCATTGCTCGCTGGCAACCTGTTACTTCCAAAAAGAATGAGAACAGCAGCATATCCGCCAAGCTTCCAGAAGATTTAGATAATCTCAAGGTCTCTGACAGTGAAGTGACACTGGTATCCTGTTTGCAACAAGCAGGTGATGATAAGACTGCAAGGAATACTAAATTGGATTCTGCCCAGGATATGAATATTCAGCCAGATTTTACCAGCTCCAACCCATCCTCCTCAGGTGAGCTCCCTTCAAGCCAAATTCATGCTGCTGTTTTAGATCATCCTGAAGTATGCTATCTGACTGAAATACATGATGGCACTACTCATCAACCTGGTGAGTCTAGATTATCCCAACCTCCTCTGAGTGCAAAACTGGGCCCCCTGAATAACTCTATTTCGCTCTCTAGTGAGCTCCCTTCAGCCCAATTTGCTGCAGTTGATAGGAGATCTATAGCTCCTGTTCCTGTGATTGAGGTGGTGGGTTCTCAGCCCCCTATGGAAGCACAGATGATCACTTATGGACCCAATACATATACACATTCAGAGGATATTTTGACTAGGAGAAAGGATATTGCTATTGAAGCTGCTAATGAAAATATCAGGGATATGCATTCTGATAGACCTGGAGTCATCACTAGGGCCATGACAAGATCAGGGTCCACGGGTAACATCTCTACTACTAAGCTATCCCAATGAATTTCATTATCTGGAATATCAGGGGAATAGGAAATGACATATCAATTGGTCGAGTAAAATATCTTATCAAAGCTTATTCTATTGATTGCATTGCTCTATTGGAACCTAAGATAAATGACAGCAATTTGGACTACATTTGTAGAAAGCTGGGCATGTCTAAATTTACTGCCAATGAGGTTGGTATGGCACATATCTGGGTTATGTGGAAGGACACTCTTGACTTCTCAGTGATCAGCAAGGATGCTCAACAAATAACTCTGTTCAGAGCAAGTTCCACTTTGCCAGAATTCTTTGTTACTTTTGTTTATGCTAAATGTATTGCCCATGAGCGAAAAGCTCTCTGGAGCTCTATTGTAACTGCTCATTCTCTAATACAAGGACCTTGGCTTGTTGCTGGTGATTTCAACTGTATTCAATCAGTTGATGAAAAGCTAGGTGGAAATAGCCCAAATCTGGGTGCAATGTCTGACTTTAATGATTGTATTTCTGACTGTTCTCTCATGGATGCTGGATTTCTTGGTTCTATCTATACATGGCATAACAATCAATCAGGATCGCGTGGTATTTGGGCCCGATTGGACAGGGTTCTGTATAATACTGCTTGGCTTAATCAGTTCCCTTCCACCATAGACCACCTTTCTAGACAAGCGTCTGACCATGCCCCTCTCTTAGTCAGAACTTACTTAAATGACAGATTCAAGGCAAGATTCTGTTTTCAGAAAATGTGGACACATCATGAAAATTTTTTGGAGGCTGTGAAAACCTGCTGGGATAACAGCCCCATGGCTAGTTCTCCGACTACAACTTTATACCTCAAGCTCAAGTCTATGAAGAATATGTTGAAAGCCTGGAACAAAAATGTATTTGGAAATGTGCATATGAATTTAGCAATAGCAGAGGATGCAGTCCTAAGGGCTGAACTATCATATGATCTACAACCAACTGATGCCAACTCTCTGTTATTAGAAGAAGCCAAGACTATTATGTCTGATAAATTACTCCAACATGAATGCTACTGGAGGCAGAAATCCAGGGTGCGATGGCTCACTGAAGGGGACAGAAACACTAAGTTTTTCCACTCTACCACATTGGCCAACAGACGAAAACAGGTTATTTCACAGCTTCAAAATACCAATGGTCAGACTACTTCAGAACTGGAGGAAATGAAAGACATAGCTGTCTCCCACTTTCAACATGCTTTCACTTCTCAAGATCACTATATAGAGGATAGCTTACTTGAGTGTATTCCACCTCTGGTAAGCCAGATTGAAAATGATTGCCTTTGTGCTGTTCCTACTGACTCAGAAATACATGATGTAGTTTTCAGATTATCCCCTGACAGTGCCCCGGGGCCTGATGGTTTCTCAGGAGCTTTCTTCCATAAAGCCTGGGATATCATTTCCACGACAGTCATTAGTGCAGTCCAAGAATTTTTTCTTACACAGCAAGCCCTTCCAAGGACTGTCACTGCTACCCTTGTAGCCTTAATCCCAAAAAAGCCAAATGCCAAGAATATCTCTGAGTTCAGGCCTATTAGTCTCTGCAATTACTTTTATAAAATCATCTCTGCTATTCTAAACAGCAGACTGGCAGTCATTCTCCCCAAGATCATCTCTCCTGAGCAATCAGCTTTTGTGAAAGGTAGACAAATTGTTGAGAATATTGCACTAGCTCAGGAGCTATCCCATGAGTTGGGTAAGAAAACAAGGGGCTCTAATGTCATGTTTAAACTTGATATGGCAAAGGCTTATGATAGATTAGAATGGGATTTCCTCTTTTCGGTCTTACATAAATTTGGATTCAGCAACAAATTCATTTGTCTTGTAGAAAAATTGGTGAACAATTGTTGGTTTTCAATCCTTTTTAATGGAACACCTGCTGGCTTCTTTAAATCTACAAGAGGGATCCGACAAGGGGATCCCATTGCCCCATCCCTGTTTATCATTGCTGAAGAGGCACTTAGTAGATCTCTGAATGCAGCTTTTTCTAGTGGCATAATTGAATGGTACTCAGGCCCCAGAAGATGTCCTAACATCTCCCACCTGCTTTTTGCGGATGACACAATGATCTTCAGCAAAGCCAGTAAAGCCTCAATCAGAAATCTGCTGAAAGTTCTAAGAACTTATGAGAGAGCTTCAGGGCAGCAGATTAATGTGTCTAAAAGTGGGTTTTTCATGCAGCCAAGGGGTAACAATCAAAAAGCTATCAGGGTCCAGGAACTCACTGGTTTTGCTAGGCATTCGTTTCCACACAGATATCTGGGATTCCCCTGACACAAGGCAGATGCAAAAAAATACACTATGCAGGCATTATCAAGACTATTCAGAACCGTATCACTGGGTGGAAATCGCATAAGCTCTCTCAGGGTGCCAGGTTGGTCTTAATTAAACATGTCTTGACATCAATGCCAATCTATTTCTTATCCTCTTCACCTCTCCACTCTGGCATACACAAAGAGCTGGAACAGGCCTTCGCCAACTTCTTCTGGGGATCTTCTATACATGGCAGGAAAAAGCATTGGAGGGCCTGGCAGGCCATTTGCAAGCCAGTTACACATGGGGGACTTGGCATTATGTCACTCAAACACATGGAATTAGCACTAAGGGTCAAGATGTTATGGAATGCTATTCACACAAATTCTCTTTGGGAAAGCTACTTCAAAGCAAAGTATATCCGAAACAGTCCACTTGAAAATGTTCAATTCAAAAATATGAAAGCTCTTGCTAGAAGGAGCTGGACTGCAGCAAAAGACCTCATTATCCAGCATAAAAGGGTGATTGTAGGGGATGGAAATCAAACAAATTACTGGTTTGACAAATGGTTTGGCAAGTTCAGGCTGGCAGATCTTGTGCCTGCCAACCAAATTTCTAATCAGTCTGCCTCTGTCCGAGAATGCCTTTTGCACCCCACACCTGCTGTTCTGAGCCTCCAGGATTCCTACTTTACCACTGACATTAAAGCTGCCTTAAGGCAGATTGTTCTGAATCAGGATAAAGATATGGAGGCCTGGAGCCTTGCTCCTTCTGGTAAATGTAGTGTTTCCTCCACTATTAATTTCATCAACAGCAGCAACAATACTTCTAGCCAAATCCCGTGGGGTCAGCTTTGGTCAAAGTGGCTACCCACCAAAATCTCTGTCCACCTATGGAAAGTGTTGAATCACTCCCTCCCACTTGACTCAAATATCCAGCAAGTTGGAATCTCCATATGTTCCAAGTGTCACTGTTGTCAGCAGCCCCAGACTGAAGACTATAATCACCTCTTTGCACACAGTGATATGGCCAACTATGTCTGGAATTATTTGGATGCCCATGGAATGCACATCGAAGGTAACTCTGTCAGATCTATAATCCTGAAAAATATCAACAGAACAAAGTCTAAGTCTCTATTTGGACTCTTTACCCTTGCCATTGTTGGGTATGGTTTATGGGAATTATGGTGTGCAAGAAACAAATTCAGGTATGATGGTAAACAAACAAAAAAGCAGAGTCTTGTCCATAGTATTATCTTCCAAGTCCAACAAATATGCAGCATTGCTGATCTCAAAGAAGCAAACAAAAGCCATAGGAGAATTCTGGAAGCCTTTGGACTGCAGAATGTAAATTCAGTTCATCATTTTTGCTTGGCAGTTAAATGGACCAATCCCCCTTGGCCCTCCATTAAGCTAAACACAGATGGTGCCTCTAAGCATAATGGAGATTCAGGAGGTGGTGGAGTAATTCGTGATCACAGTGGAAATATTATCCTTGCTTTCTCTCACTACTACGGGAAGTCTAACAGCATTATAGCAGAAGCTAGAGCTCTTCTTGACGGGTTTAAATATCTTTACACTGTTGCTCATAATTCGCCTGCATATATTGAATGTGACTCGAAAACTCTTGTCCAGACCATCAAGGGACAAGTCAGCTGCCCTTGGTCTATCCTCAAGTATGTTAGAGATATTTGGAAACTTATATCTCCGTCAGACATCATTTCCCACACATATAGAGAAGGCAATACAGTGGCAGATTCTTTGGCAACTTTAGCATGCTCTTTGCAATGTAACAATTTTTATTCATCTCATGAGCTTCCCTCTTTTATAAAGGGAGCTGCTCGCCTTGACAAGCTAGGCATGCCTAGCATCCGCTTGATGTAATTGTGCCTTCACTATTCCAGCAATAAAATTAACCCCCTGGTGATAGATTGGTGGACCTCCCCACCACTATCCCTAGGCAAGGCTTTTGATCAAAAAAAATTGTGGAAAGTTTAGGCATACTTCATAAAATTGTTGGTTTAACAAAAATAATGCATTTCATCCTGTTCATGTGAATAATTCTGCATTTAGGAGAACTCAGAATCATGTATTCATGTATAAACCTCCTATATGCAATAATTGTGAAAAACTAGGTCACATTACTTCTGAATGCTATTGGATGAATGGTTGGAATAATTGGAGAGCACCAATGTGGGGTGCTACTAATTCTGTTGGACCCATAAACTCTTGGGCTCCAAGATATTTCAAATAACTTTTTGGATGCAGGTGTGCTTCTGTGGATAAAATAAAATGGGGTTCAATAAAATCAGGGCACAAAGGTTAGTTAAACCCCACTTCTCAATTCTCCTCATTGAAATTGTGATGCGGGATAGAAGTACGGGTCACCTTCTTTCTGCCCTAGTCGCGCTATACGTTCCTGGCGCCTTCTGAAGAACGCGCCATATCATCCATGCGCGTTCACAGACAACATCCTGGGATGACGGCTCTTCGATTCGGCGTCTCGTAGATAACTTTGGGGGTTCAAAACACAAGGGGAAAGCACACAGGACGGTGGGTAACACACGGGGAATACTAAAACAGAGATCAAACCAACCTAATACTAACTAGGATAACTTTGGTAAAGGTGGATGTAGGGTGAGCAGCGAGGGAAGGAAGGTGGATGTAGATGATGCTAGGGCCGTGAGGAAGCTTGGCTGGGGCCTCTCACCCGAACCCTTCGTAGGGACGGTGCAACCGAGCTCCTTCCTGACCTTAGCAGCATTTTTGGTGGTTGTGAGGGAAGGCGAACATTGGTGGAAGAAAAATGAAGATCCAAATGGAGCCTCACACTCGACCCCGTCTCAGAGCTTATGCATCAGGGGCTTCGATCATCCTCCATTGAAGGGGAAAGAGAGAAGATCAGGGCAAGAGAATTGGGCCTCGCACCCGGAGAGGGAAGGATGAAGGGGGTTTCCAAAGATTGGGGAAGATAGCCATGGCTACACTCAATCAAACTTTCATAGATTCATTGCTTGTTTTTGATCAAACGAAATGGGGTACATATATAGGGAAAGGGGAAGACAAAACGACGCTAGAACATTGATTACAACCATGGAAAATAGCAAACATCGAAGACTTTGGGAGTTCCGGTGCCGGGAAGTTGGACCGTCACCAGCTGCGTCTCTGTCTGAGATCGCACTAGGGTTGACTGGCACCTTCTCCAGGTCATGCTACCCAAGGGTAGCGCATTCATCCTTGGCCTGGCAGCATCCTTGATTCACTTCGGCCTGGCAGCTTGCTTGATTCCCATCAAAACCCCTCCACTTGGGAAGGTTCATCCTCGAACCTCGTAGCTCAAGATCCCAGTATGTGAGAACAGCCTGGTTCCCTAATCTCTGATACCATTTGATGGGGGACAGAAGTACGGGGTCACCTTCTTTCTGCCCTGTTCGCGCTATACCTTCCTGGCGCCTTCTGAAGAACGTGCCATATCATCCATGCGCATTCACAGACAGCAGCCCGGGATGACGGCTCTTCGATTCGATGTCTCGTAGATGACTTTGGGGGTTCAAAACACAAGGGGAAAGCACACAGGATGATGGGCAACACACGGGGAATGCTAAATAGAGATCAAACCAACCTAATACTAACTACGATAACTTTGGTGAAGGTGGATGTGGGGTGAGCGGTGAGGGAAGGAAGGTGGATGTAGATGATGCTAGGGCCGTGAGGAAGCTTGGCTGGGGCCTCTCACCTGAACCCTTCACAGGGACAGTGCAGCCAAGCTCCTTCCTGACCTTAGCAGCATCTTTAGTGGTGGTGAGGGAAGGCGAACATTGGTGGAAGAAGAACAAAGATCCGAACGAAGCCTCACACTCGACCCCGTCTCAGAGCCGATGCATCCGGGGCTTCGATCATCCTCCATTGAAGGGGAAAGAGAGAGGATCAGGCAAGAGAATTGAGCCTCGCACCCGGAGAGGGAAGGATGAAGGGGGTTTCCAAAGATTGGGGAAGATAGCCATGGCTACACTCAATCAAACTTTCAAAGATTCATTGCTTGTTTTTGATCAAACGAAATGGGATTCATATATAGGGAAAGGGGAAGACAAAACGACGCTAGAACATTGATTACAACAATAGAAAATAGCAAACATCGAAGACTTTGGGAGTTCTGGCGTCGGGAAGTTAGACCGTCACCAGCTGCGTCTCTGTCTGAGATCGCGCTAGGGTTGACTGGCGCCTTCTCCAGGTCACGCTACCCAAGGGTAGCCTGTTCATCCTTGGCCTGGCAGCTTCCTCGATTCACTTTGGCCTGGCAGCTTGCTTGATTCCCATCAAATTGTCTGAATAATGCTCTGTGTGGAATGCTATATGCTTGATTGGAATAAATTGATGATTGATGCCATCTTGCTATGAGTAATACATGCTGACAATCTGATTCATGCAAATTCTATGTGAAATTTTTTTGTTAAGTCATTCTTGTTCATGAGTAGATGCATAGGTTTGCATGACTTCTTGGTACATCAAATGGAAGTTGGGAGAAGGGCAGATGTCTTCTGTCTGGAAACCTACACCTTGTGTAGAGGCTAGACCTCCGCCAAGTACCAAGAGTCAAAACAATGCATGTAGTGTAAATATGAAATTTGCATCTAGTTGATACATCTCTGTGTACCTTAAGAAAATTAAGTGATGTTTGTTTGAGATCTCTACACATTCTGAGGGGGAGCTGAGCTGATCAGAATTTGTGAGTATAATGTTTTGGGGTTGAAATGTCATATGGCTATTGCTGCATTGCTGCTTGATCAGTGGGTTAAATGTGTCTATTGAGTAGTGAAGTGTTGCTACTGAGATATTGATTTCGGAATCAGTGTGAGTCTGGTTTAAGGCAAAAGGTCAGTTGTTTGAGAATTGGCTTTTGGAAACACTGATTTTTCACAAGCTGAAGGCTGAATGTTACTGGATTATAGAGAAGGCTGGTAGTCAGTTGATAGACTATAAGGCTCAGTCTTTGGATGTTCGTGAATTGGTCCTTAGCCTTAACCATTGCTCTTGTGTGGTCTTCATCCATATCTCATTGCTTATCTTCTCTTTGACATATCCATTCCCCAGTTTTCATCTATTCTTCATAATAAATTATAGACTGTGTAATTCAGGGGGAGTAAAGTCTGAAAACTGTCACCTTTACTTATATTCTACAGTCAACTACAAAGATTACTCTAAACTAAGAACAAAATTGTTGATCTTAACTGAAATGTGATTTCTTGGGTATGAAGAATAAATCTTATCTTAAAATACTCACAATTAACCTTGAATGATTCTTCAATGGTCTTAAAATAGTCCAAATTTGAACTACTCAGGAGGTTATCTAAAATCTGAAAGTCATTAGTAATAACTCAATCTGATAGGAAATCTGGTGTTTATATAGTTCTTAAGTCAAGTTTTAAGAAAATGCTATTAAAAGACCAGGGAATACGCCATTAAACGAAAAGGAAAATGATGAAATAGGCAAAGCAATGGCATATCATTTGAGAAACTGACCATCTGTTTCAAAGAAATTCAGAGGTCAAGTCATGATATTAAATGCTATCTCTGTTCAAAATTTGAAGCATAAAGGTAAACTGCACTGGGTAACCAGGGATTCTGGTGTCTAATAAACATGTCTCCTTGAGTAAAAAGGTGCAGTAATACTGGAATGCTCAATCAAAAATTATGAAAGATTAATGAAAAAATATGGTTGACTCTGGGGTCTTCTTAGTAAACTAAAACTGCTTTAAGTTCAATATAAAATAGATTTTTCAATCAGTTTTGGCAAATGAAAATGACCAGTAAGATCATTGATTTCTCTGATTGGGCAGTATCTTTGATTAAATTGATTTATCTCCATTAAGTTTGCTTCATTGGAATAAGTTGTGAAGATTCATATTATAAGATTTAGTCACATATGCCAGAAACCACATAGAGGCGTAGAAAGGCATTTTCTTTTAAGTAAAGGGTAGTCTGGGTATTAATTGTTGAATTTGGTAAAGTCGACAGTATCTCTTTATAATACTCAACCCCACTTACATTATCTTTCATACCCTTCTCATTCAAGCCGAAACCTCTTCCCGCACTCACGATTCCTTCTCTCGTGCCGAGACCGTAAGCCTATCTCTCAGGTTTCCCTTCTCCACATTTCCTTCATTTGTTCTTCTACGATCCATTCTCCAACCTTTATCGCTTCCACCATTGTCATCATACCATGTCATCTTCAGCCGTCGAGAGCAAGGGGAAGAGAAAGGCGATGGAAGAACAGTTACCATAGAATTCCTCGCCCATGGAGGCTATAGAGTCATCACTGAAAGAGAAAAGACTAAAGACGGCACAGGATCAAGATATAAGCTTTGAAATGCCTAAAAGAGAGGCAGAGAAAGGGAAATAAAAGGAAGCGGGAACCACTTCTACTACGGCAGATACAACCTTTGAAGAAGAAGATGATTTCGCTAGGGCGTCAAGGCAAGCTGCAGTAATTTTGGAAGCTGGGAAGATTATGTTCCCACGGTATGTGGATTTTCACGAACATGAAATGACTTCGAGATATCCTGAATTGGTTGAGCTGTTTAAATTTCAAAAATGGAAGAAATTCTTGGCTAAGCATGGAGTTTATTATCCTAGACTTGTCGCAGAGTTCTATAACAATCTGAAATATGATCCTGAACAGTCAAAACTATTGACTATTGTTAAGGGGAATAAGATTGAATTTCTAGGCATTTCCTTCATAGAGTCTTTAGAATACCTGAATATGGGGAAATCGAAGGAGGGTCTGTGTATAATCTTCGTGATGCATACTCCTTGATCACAGACGTGCCTAGCAATCCCAAACACAAGAAGCAAATGAAACTAGGTCAGTACAATGCAAACAAGTTCTCTCCTCTTAAGAGAGTATTACACCATTTTCTCACCACAATGATAACTCCACAAGTTGGAGGGAGAGGGAGACTGACTGAGTCCCAGAGATTTATTCTCTATTGTTTGCTAAAGAGGATCAGGATTTGTCTGCCAGAGATAATTATTCAGATCATAGGAACTTGTAAAGTGTCTAGAAGAAATTTTCTCTATGCAGCCCATTTGACTGCTGTGTTCAAGAAAATGAACATCTCATTGGAGAATGAGACTTCAAAAGAGATCCCAAAAGTGAATGTATATAATATGGATTTCATATCCAAGTACATGAAATTGAAACCTTCTTTTGCCAGTCAAGTAAAGGAACAAGCTGAAAAGAAGGTCCTATAAGTGCAAGAGGATCAGCCTCAAGCTAAACAAGAGACAGCACAGCAACAGCAGCTGCAAGTAGACCAAGCTGAGCAGCAGCAGCAGCCACCTGCTATTGAGTGGCAAGAGACAAGCCTGCAGGAACAACAGCCAACAGATGAACAAGATGTCATTGCTGAACAGCTTCAGCCATCACATACTGAAGGATAGTCAGTACTGATTAGAGATTTACGATTGGATCAAGAAGTTCATGAGATGAATTTAACTAATGAACAAATAGTACAACAATTAGATCAGAACATTGATGAGCTATTTGATCATTTTGGACAGCAGACTCAGCAACTTTTAGCTGCTGATCAGGCCGAACAGACAGTCAAAAAGCAACCGATAGAAGAGGTTCAAGAAGAGCTTCACTTAGAGACAGCTGGAGATGAACAGTTAATTGATGAAACTACTCCTACAGAGGAACGCATAAATGATTCAGAAAGGGAGAAAGAAACTGTTCTAGATATTCAAACTATGGTTGAAATGGTTGCTGAAATCATGAAACAAGTAGCTGATAAAACCATAGAAGAAATTGTTGACATAGTTATTAAAGAGGTTGTTGAATAAGCTCCATAGGAACAAGTTCTAAGTCCTGCTCCTTTATATGGACCCTATCATGGGCCAATAACTCCATTTGGGATACAACCTCCTCTTTCCCCAGAACAACCCTTCATTCCTTCGGGTTATCAAGCATCTAGCTCCACTAGACCAAGCTCAGAGTCACATATTGCTGAAATGCTCACTACATTGACAAACCTTGTGATGAATCAAAACAGTATGATGAATGCACAATTCGTCTATATAAATTATGTTATTGATCGATTGGATGCTAGGATGCGTCATTGGGAACAGACTGTGGATAGTCAGTGGATAAAGTTTGCATATGATAAGCACAAGTCTGATTCAAAATTAAATGGTGTTTTGGACTCCCTACTGACAGTGTGTTGTTGATAGTTTCTTTGTGATGTGATGAATGAATGTGAATGTGAAGGTGTGTGAGAAATGTGTGAAAGTGCGTGAGCAAGCAATGACCTAACTCAAACAATCACAAAGATCAAGAGCATCGTTATGTCATCAATGTTTATGAAGAGGAAAAATAAAAACACACGCTGGGGCGTGGAGCAAAGGAATAAAAAGAAAGCAAGCAAAGATGATGACAATGATGAACAAATACCCAACCAAAGATGCGTTATCGCCACCAAAGTAATTAAAGTAGTAAAACCACAATAATACCTTGGAAAGAGTCAGTTGAAGTCACCCGCCACGGGAGAGAGAAAACCAGGCGCACAGTCGAAAAATGGTCCAGAATACGACCGCTATCCAGCAGAAAATGGTCTTCCAGATGACCGCTAGAGCACCCAGAACAGCAGTTTAGAACTTAATCTCCACCCCTCCTAGCCGGCCAAAAAGGTTGGGCCTCGTGCAATGAGTCCTGTAAACCTGCGAGGAAGTGTAGACAACAAGAAAAACAACCCAATTAGCCCTTGGGACAAGTGTAGTAACTATAACTCAATTAAGCAAATATGCATAAAAGAAGGGTGAATACCTGAAAGGTTTGGGTTTTTTAACCCCTGTGGGGCATGAAAAAGATGGGAGGATATTTTGAAAAGATGATTGAATGCAGAGAACATGGAGAAAAGAAGAGGGGAGATGCTATGGATGCTAGGGAATAATATACAAAACCAAAGACTGAAGAACAAAAACTAGACCAAAGAACTTTTTACTCCCTGAACTAGAAGCTTGGGGGACGTGGAAGTAGCTTCTCCTTGGTTGGAAATGACTCCAGAACGCAGCAGCACTTCGTGGCAATCTCCAAAAATCTCCTTTTCAAACCATGAACTCAAGGGTCCTATTTATAGGCCCTCAAACCCTAGGTTCGAGTTGGAGGGATAATGACTCGAAATTAGACTTGAAACTAGATAATCTATGAAGATAATACTCCCACGAGTCAACAAAAACAAACAGAAGGTTCTGGGAGCCTTTGGTGAGAGAGAAATCAAAGGATGAAAGACTCTAGTTCGTCCACGGTCGAGTAGAGGAAGAACAGCAGAGCAGGACTCTCTGTTCTCACTAGCGGTCTTACGATAGACCGCTAGCACCAAGAAACGGTCGTGCGACAGACCACTTGATGGGAATCAACACTGGGCACTAACTTTTATTTTTGTATTTGTGTCCTTTTAGTTTGCATTTATATCCATGGGAAGTAGGTTTGTAATTGTAAGGCTTTATAAACCAATTTGTCATTGCCCAAGGATGTTTGGGTTTTTGTGTGAAAGTCTCGTAGGTCCAGCGGGGGCCCCTCATCTTCTTTCCCATTGGTCCACCTAAGCCATAGGTCTCATGTGGGGCTGGTCAAAGGTCCAAGGTGGGCTTCTAGATGGCTTGACCATTGAAGGGGACAATTGGATTAAAAAGTCTAATATTCCTACCCTTAAAGTCCAAGATGCCATCCCCATTTATATTTGTTTAATAGGTTTTGTATTTTTATTTTAATTGAGTCAAAACACATGGGAGAATAAAATATGATCTCCCCCTTTTACCCCTCCCCTAATTTAGATCTGAGGTTAGTTTAGGTCTTTTTACACTTTCTATATATACCTTGTATTTTGTGATTTACTTAGCATTAATGGAAGAAAATATTCATTTGTGCTCAATGGCCTAAGGGCGGCCCTCTCTCCTCTCTAGAGCTGTGAAGGCTCTCCTTCAGATGTGTGACGCATCTCCACCGCCACCTCTCTGAGTGCGACGCTCAGCTCCGTCGCCGCCGCCGCCGTTCGTGCCGCCATCGCACTGCCACCGCCTTGCCGCCGGAAGTTCTGTCCAAATCAGGATAGAATCATCTTGGCCGAATTTTAGCTCCTAACTCCAAGATCTTCTGGAGCCCAAATTTTGAGGGTAGGTTCCCCACGCAAATACCCTCTCCCATAAAAAGATTCCCAATTTCTAGTCTTCATTTTCTATTTTTCCAATTTCGTGTTCTTCAGCCTTCCAGTTCTATCTCTGTTATGTCCTGTGTCACAACAACCTTGTGTTTCCATTGTTTGATCCCATTCCCCTTTTTTGATTGAGTCCAAATTTGGACTCGGTGTTCTACCCATCCAAACACGTCTCCAAATTTTTTTCTTGAATTTAGAAGTTCTTTTCCCCTCCCAAAAAATTAAAATTAGTCAAATTTAGTTCTGTCCTGTGCAGTCTAGATCCGACCCACCAGTGACAAAAAATATGTTTCCCCAACCAAACCACCACTAGAAATTCCACAAAAAATATCCCCGTCTTCCTTACTTCTTTCTCTACAACTTTCATCAAGGAGTCAACTTCTAGATCCGAAGTGTTTCCTTCTATCAACTCTTATTCTCAGGAAAACTTAGATATGTCCTATTAGATCTGGTTCTGTTAACCTGTAACTGGTAAATTCGAACAAGGCCAGCTCCTGGAAATTCAAAATTCTTTCTTTGGTCATAGATCGAAGTACTTCAAGTCAGCTTTCCAACAGTACCACTTTTGCGTCGATCCGATGTTGGGAGTGATCGTAGCAGCTGATCTCGCCAGGTAGCGCGCTATAAAACAGAAGCTTCAGATCCGTGGGCAGCAAGGGCAACAAGTGAAGACCAGAGCTAACTCGCGTTCCACAAGGTGAACCAGCGTGCCGACACCCCAGGGAACGTCCCTCCAGGAGCCACCGTCACAGTGGTACCACTCCGGGCCCACTCGGACCCGTCGACCAGCATGTGGGCCCCACAACCAGTACATTACGCCGTCCGAACCGCACCGACGGGGTGATCAAAGTGCTGCCCGTCAACCCAAGATCGGTCCTCCCGGGCCCACTTGTAGCCCGCTACCTCCCTACGTGGAGTGGGCATCAAAATTCTCTGCTGTAATTTAAATATTTACGATACTGGGAGTTACTGACTTGGTCGGGATCGTCTTCCCCACGCCTAGCGCGTGGAGGTAAATTCGCTCCCTCTCTCTTTTGCATTTACATTACTTGTATCTATTTGTATATGCCGCTGCAAGTGTTAGGATTCTTAGCCCGATATATTATTATCACCACTGCGAGAGAGCATGAGTGAGTGACCCGTCCCGTGACTCGATCCGAGTACACACGGAAAGCCGATACCCGAGACTCACTACCGGTTTCACAACCGCGCACGGTCCCATGCATCCCTCGCTAGGGACACCCACGAGCTAGAGTCCTAGGGCACGTGTCCATCCCGTATCAATTTGGTATTAGAGCGAGTCGAGCCTAGGGTAGTCTTTGATCAAAAATATAAAAAAAGAGTCATTTAAGTCTAGGAGTCTAAGTCTAAGTCGGTCATTGCATTTGCATACCATTGTTCGGTATATAAAAAGGTGTTTCCTGACCTTTAGGTTACGCCTATCGGAGAGGTGATTCACTCGCGTGAGAGGATCTTTGGATCCCCGGACTCCGCCAGGTACCGGATCTTGGTTTAAGTCTAGAGTCCTTAGTGTGCATTAGTTAGTGCATTCTAACCTTGCATAGTCGTGTCTAGTGTCTTGTCCAAGTGTCATCATATCCGTCTTGTAGTTCCCCATTTCCAATGGAATCTTGGTCGCCTAGGCGATATGACTGTTGGCACACCCATGGACTTGGAAACCACCCTCTCCACTTCCATAGGCTCAAAGCCTTGGATTTTTACGGCTCCAATGATCCGGGCGACTATCTCAAGTGGGAGGCCACCATGGACACATACTTTGATTGTTATACCATGTCTGAAGCCGGGCAATTCTATTTTGCCAAGGAGAGGTTTCTCCACGGGGCTGCCGAAAAGTGGGATAGCATTGAGCGCATGAGAGAGGTTAGGAGGCAATGGCCCATCGAGTCATGGCATGAGATGAAGGGTGAACTTAGGAAGGTATACCTAAACGCCCGGTCACCTCCAACCGACCTCACCCAATCACCTCCACCCAAGTTGATCAAAGTCGGAGGCAAAGAGCCCCACCCATAGTAGAGCCCCGACCCAAGCCTAGGCCGGTTGATTACGGATGAGTCCACCGCGATACCCCTACTCCAACCCACACCGTTGCCAAACTTGTGCAAATGATTTCGGATCGGGTGGATAGGAGGTGTGTTTATTTTGAGTCGCTGGTCTCCCCTTGCCTACCTCCGAGGCAGGAGGTAGCCATACTCGAGCCTAGAGAGGTCATGGCTAGTAGTCCCAACCCGGCCCCACCTACGGGGTCCCAAGGGCCTCTTCCCCTCCTAGTGGTCAGCCCTCCCCCACCCCAGCCGGGGAGCCCTTCCCGTAGTGCTCCCTTGCCACCCATTTCCGATCCTCACCCGGAGCCATTTCATTTGGAGCCACCTCAGCCCGAGCCACCCGTGTTTCTAACGGGAACGCTTTTCATTGCCGAGCCGCTACTTAGCTGGCTCAAGAATGGCTTGGTCCTACCTCCCTTCCCATCCATGGACCCCACACTACCTCTAGTGCCAATCAACTCATTTCACACCACTTTCTGGTCTAGTCACTATGTGGATACATTGGATGACCTTCTTAAAGGGTTAGACCGGTAATTGACATTTACGCACTTGTTGGCCCCAAGCTTCGACCGACCCACAAGTCGTAGCTTCACACATCCATCCTTAGGGTCTATCACCTCCGTGTGCACTGTGGGTCATGTCACCATGGAGGTTCTTCTACTCCTCCCGTTACCGATCGAGCCCGACTTCACTCCTTTTACCCTGAGGGAGGAGCCATATCTTCTATACACTATCCCATCTACCACGCTGAATGAAGGTGACCATCACTGTCACGCCCCGAGCGCGGAAGATACCCGGAGACGCGTGACGAGTTTATATCAATCATGTCAATCAGAGTGGTCGTGTATTCGACACAAAGATAGAGATGCGCAAAATAGCAAGATAACCCAATCCTTTATTTCATAATGGATAGACTATTACAAATCCAATACTCTGTTTAATAAAAAGGAAAAGAATACATATTTGACTCAAGAAACTATAGAAAAGACTAGATGACACTTGAGCAGCTCTATCACTTTCACTCTTGACCAATCCCATCCGATTGACTTCCATCGTCGTCGGACTTACCTGAAAAGTACAACGGGACAAACGGAATGAGCGAACGCTCAGTAGGAAATTATATCTCAAGTACTAGCAAGGGGTTTAAGTAATTACATCTTTCATGAATGCAATAAAGCTATGCATGCTCGCATAAAACGATAAGATAGAGAGAATGTAATATCAAGGAAATAAGATGAACTAATCATGAACTTTCAACAAGATAACAAGTGTATTCAAGATATTCAAGCAAGTACGTTTAACGAGTCATGTCAAGAACTTTGGCTATCATGTATCAAGCAAGTAAATTACCCTTTTTCGGGCCACGCAATTCATGTCAAGTCAAGTACGATTCAAGTACAAGATGTGTGTGGAATGTCCAATCAAGCAAGTCAAGTACTCGGTATAATGCCAGATACCTTATCATTTTAACTCCCATGGGCACAAGTACTTTCGGGTGCTCCTCCCAGGACCAGATCGGGCCCTATATGCGCAGGCATTTATCATGTGTTTTGACATCCACTCTTGTTTATAGCCAACATAGAATTTCAAAAATCAAGCTTGTAGACACGTATGACAACTTTGATAGAATAGAGTCCAAAATATGACAAAGGACATAGATTGGCGATAATATCGATAAAACTAGGTAGAATATGGTTCCTCTAACTTGGGTACCATGACAAGTCAATATGGACATTCTTTATATAGAATTGAGGTCCACATGAACAGTAAATCAAAGGTAAGATACCCTCATTCTTATCATAGAATTGAGGTTCACAAGAATGGCATGATATGGCATGATATCATCATCCCATTAAGAAATTTCTTATGATATACTCTTTGTATAATCATAAGGGCCGGTATCCCATGTTTCTTTAGAGTGACATGGCATCAATGGTGTAATAGGTTTTTATGGTACAACCAGCTCAGTCGGCCTTGAGGGAATCCAAGGCTACGAGGAGTCTTACGGAGGTCTCTATGACTAACTCGCTAGTCCAAAGGAACGGAATGTCCAATGGAGAGCTTGTATGTCAATGAGAGTTGAGTGTGATCGATGAAATAACATGAAATGTGGGACTATACTCACGGAGTGGAGAATAGTGCCGATATATATATTATATAACATATGAAACCATCGGTTAACAGAAACAGTGAAAAATCAGTTTTACAGTAAAATAACGACTTAGGTCAAGTCGTTTCTCAGGTAATTAACGCCTAACAGAGGGGCGTTTACATATGTATCAATTTTACAGAAATTTCAATAATTCAATAATTTATCTAAAACGCGCCCTGGGAAGGGGCGTTTCTTCATGATTTGACGACTATACCAGAAGGCGTCTTACTATTTATAATATTGGACAGGATAAAATAAATTTCAGGAATTATCAAAAAACGCGCCCTGGGCAGGGGCGTTACTATTTAATTCTATTTTTTAGAATAGATAAATTTCAGGATTTTAACTGATAAACGCCCTAGGAAGGGGCGTTACCCTTCAGATTCACGCCCTGATCTGGGGCGTTAACATATGGCAAACGACCTAGTCTAGGTCGTGAATTCAAGGAATTTACAATATTTCAGGAATAAAATTTCAAGAGACATGATACACGGTCATGACATGAAAATTAGCAGAAATTTATAGGTAGAGTCATGCAAGATATTAGAATCGATATCTCATATTTAATGAATTTTTAAACATGATCAATTATTAATTACATGCGATTTTCATGAAAGTAACGCCTGCGTGAAGGGCGTCAAATATGAAATTGACGACCTGGACAGGGTCGTTTCTTGTAAATTAGCGCCCTTGACAGGGGCGTTTCTTTCAATAGTATTCCAGAAACGAAAATAAAACTGTATGCATGCCATGCTTATACATATATCTTGCGTTATTTTCATTTGGGCTACAATAACTTGAGAAAACCTACCTGAAGATTTGAAGATTGATATGAAAGGGGACGTTGTTGCCTTACAGCAACAATAACAGGAGGACGAGAAGGCTTTGATGAAGAACCTTGTTCTTCGGTTCTGTAACTCCTACAAGAACAGAAGAAGAAACATTAGTATTTCTTCATACTACTTGACCGAAGGTAAAAAGGGAAAAAGAACAATACCTTTGTTCTTCACGTCGTGTGCTCTCTTCAACCTGTAAGAAGAGAAGGAGATGAAGAGTTAGTAACTCTTCATTTGACAGTAAAATAAAAAGAAAAGAACGTTCAGTTCTTTACTCACCGTAGCAGCGATCGATCAAATAGGTTTAGGGTTCGACCGGACAGGTTTATTTATAGGATTTTTAGAGTCCTAACAAAAGTAGTGTTTTATTGAGGGTAATATATCCCTAATAGAGTCCTTACCCTAGTAGACACTTACTGGATTAGGTTAATCCTTCCCTGGATAAGCTCTGGGTTCGAACGGTTCACAAATGGAATTAACGCCTTTGGTCAGGGCGTCAATTCTTAAATTAACGACCTTGTTCAGGTCGTTTCTTAAGAAGCGTCTTGTATAAGGGCGTTCCTTATTTTTAGAACACGCCCAAGATAGGGGCGTTTCTTGTTTCTTGCCCTTTTTGGCGTTGGGATTTGACGCCGTCAGGTGAGGGCGTCCTTTCTTTAGTCACGCCGTATATAGAGGCGTTTCTTTTTAAATTAACGCCTTACTAAGAGGCGTTATTCGTAATATGTTTTATTTCGTCTAATTAACCCTATTCTTATTATATGTATTACTTCTGTAATTTATATGTTTTAATTCATTTCAAATATTCATTTGTCAGGGTTGCTACACCCTCCCCCACTTAAAAAGAATTTGGTCCCCAAATTCAATTGCATATTATGTATACACGCGGAGAGTGTAGAGTATATACCTCTTAGAACAAGTCGGGAAATCGTTCCTTCATAGATTCCTCGGTCTCCCATGTCGCTTCGTGTTCAAAATTCTTATTCCATTGCACCTTAAGCATGGGAATAACCTTATTCCTTAGAGCTCGTATTTCACGATTTAAGATTTTCATAGGCTTCTGTTCATATGTGATATCTTTCTTGATCACCAGATCTCCATGTTCAATAATGTGTGATGGATCGTGTACATACTTTTTCAACATGGATATGTGAAATACATTGTGTACTTCGGACAATTGAGGAGGCAATGCGATGCGATAAGCAACCTCACCAACTCGTTCGAGTACCTCAAATGGTCCGATGAATCTTGGTGTAAGCTTGCCCTTAACACCAAATCTTCGTATGCCACGTCCAGGTGATATCTTGAGAAATACATGATCTCCGATTTGGAATTCAAGATCTCTTCTTCTTGTATCTGCATAAGTCTTTTGTCTGGTCTGAGCAACTTGTAATCTTTCTCGGATTACTTGTATCTTCTCAGTTGTATCCCTCACCATGTCTGGACCTAACAGTTGTTTCTCTCCAACTTCGTTCCAGCATAAGGGTGATCGGCAACTCCTTCCATATAAAGCTTCGAAAGGTGCCATTTGGATACTAGCTTGGTAGCTGTTGTTATATGCAAATTCAACTAGAGGCAAGTGTTCATGCCAGCTTCCACCAAAGTCAATGATGCATGCTCTAAGCATATCTTCAACAACTTGGTTAGTTCTCTCGGTCTGACCATCCGTTTGAGGATGAAAAGTAGTATTAAAGTTGAGCCTTGTTCCCAACGAATGTTGTAATCCCTTCCAAAAATGAGAAGTAAAACAGGGATCTCTGTCAGACACGATTGAGACAGGAATTCCATGTATCCTGACTATCTCTCTGATATATAATGCAGCTAAGACATCAATTGACCATCGACTCTTGATTGGCAAGAAATGCGCCGATTTAGTCAATCGATCAATAATAACCCATATTCCATCATGTCCTCCTTTTGATTTAGATAGACCCATGATGAAATCCATACCAATATCCTCCCACTTCCACTTAGGAATATCTAGAGGATGTAGTTTTCCAGCAGGCTTTTGGTGTTCCGCCTTGACCTGTTGGCATGTGAGATAGCGTGATACATAGTCTGCTATTTCTCTTTTCATGTTGGGCCACCAAAAGTTCCTCTTTACATCTTGATACATTTTGGTTGATCCTGGATGAATAGTGTACCTTGATCGGTGAGCTTCATCTAAGATCTTCTTCTTTAATTCCGGACAATCAGGTATACAAGTTCTACCTTTGAATAATAATCTTCCATCAGAAGTTAGTTGAAAATCAGATTGTCCTTCTAATCTGCCTTTGATTTCCACTAACATAGGATCATCATCCTGAAGCGCTTGTATCTCCGATAATAAATCTGACTGTATGCTTACATGAGATAATGTGACAAATTTGGCTTCCTTGTCCAAGCTTATATTGAGCTCGGAGAATTGTTCTAGCAACCTCCATTCTTGTATCATACAATTGGCTATCATTGCTCTCGGCTTTCGACTAAGGGCATCAGCAACATAATTACCCTTTCCGGGATGGTATTGTATATTGAAGTCGAAGTCCTTGAGATATTCTAGCCAGCGTCTTTGTCTCATGTTTAGCTCCTTTTGTGAAAATAGATATTTGAGACTTTTGTGATCGGAGTATACAGTAAACTGCACTCCATATAAGTAGTGTCTCCATATCTTTAGGGCAAATACCACCGCGGCCAGTTCTAAGTCATGGACGGGGTAATTCTCCTCATGCTTCTTCAGTTGACGTGAAGAGTATGCTATGACCTTTCCTTGTTGCATTAGGACACATCCGAGGCCAATGCCAGAAGCATCTGTGTAGACCTCGAATTTTTCTCCTTCTATTGGTAGAGCTAACACCGGAGCTGTAGTGAGATGATCCTTGAGAGTTTGGAAACTTCTTTCACATTCCTCACTCCATTCATATCGGATCTCCTTACGAGTTAATCTTGTAAGTGGTACGGCGATCTTAGAGAAATCTTTGATGAATCGCCGATAATAGCCTGCAAGACCTAAGAAACTTCTGATCTCGCTTGCATTAGTGGGTCTTTCCCAATTTCTCACAGCTTCAACTTTTGACGGATCTACAGATAATCCGTCCTTTGATATGACATGTCCGAGAAAAGCCACTTCTTCAAGCCAGAACTCGCATTTGCTGAGCTTAGCATATAGTTGATTTGTCCTCAAGATTTGCAATGCAATCCTCAAATGCTCTTCATGTCTTCCTTAGTCTTGAATATATCAATATATCATCAATGAAGACTACTATGAATTGATCCAAGTAAGGCCTGAATATGCTATTCATTAACTGCATAAAGGCAGCAGGGGCATTTGTTAGTCCAAAAGGCATAACAACAAATTCATAATGGCCATACCTGCTTCTGAATGCGGTCTTATGAATGTCATCATCCTTGATTCTTAACTGATGATATCCCGACCTGAGATCAATCTTGGAAAATATTTGGATCCTGAAATCTGATCAAATAACTCATCGATTCTCGGCAGTGGATACTTGTTCTTGATAGTGAGATGATTCAACTGTCGATAGTCGATGCACAATCTCATGGATCCGTCCTTCTTCTTCACAAATAAGACTGGTGCTCCCCACGGGGAAGTACTTGGTCTAATAAACCCTTTTCGAATCAGTTCCATCAACTGCTCCTTCAACTCTTTGAGTTCAGCCGGGGACATTCTATAGGGTGCCTTTGAAACTGGACCAGCACCAGGGACTAAGTCAATGGTGAAGGCCACTTCTCTTTGAGGGGGTAATCCCGGCAAATCTTCCGGAAATACGTCTGGAAATTCTTGCACTACCTGAATGTCTTCTATCTTAGTGTCCTTCATTTCCTTAACTGTGACAAATGCAAGGAAAGATACACATCCTTTCCTGACGAGCTTGCTTGCTCGAAGAGCCGAAATGAGAGGGGATTTGCTCCGACTCTTGGGGCGAGTAAAGACTAATTCTGGAAAACCTTTGAAAGCAATTTGGCTATTGCGGCAATCAACCGTTGCCTGGTATTTGGATAACCAGTCCGCTCCCAGTATAACATCATACTCCTTTAGATCGAGGCATATGAGGTCTATAGGTAAATTCCTACCTTGAACCATTACCTCACAGTTTTGGTAGTGATGAGTAATATCATTTTCACTTCCAAGAGGAGTAGTTAGAACTATTTTTATCCATTCTGGTTCTAACGGTAACGGGTCGGCAAACTTCTTAGAAATAAAGGAATGTGATGCACCCGTATCAAATAAGACATAAGCACTTTTGGAACAAATTTTTAATGTACCTTCCACTAATCCGCCTTCTTCTTCAGGTTCGGTCTCCTGGATTGCATGAAGACGAGCATTCTTCGTCACCGGGCGTTTACCATCACCGGCTTGGTCATTCATTAATGGACACTCGGGAATCCGATGCTCACGGCTTCCACAACGGAGACAAGCTCCTAATTTCCTCCAGCATTCTTCGGTCTTGTGACCAGCCTTGTCACAATGCTTGCATACTGTATTAGAAGGTGTAGTGGTGATAGAGAAGGGCTTGCTTTCTTGAACTTGGATCTTGAGAGGAAGAACCTCCATTATTGGGCCTCTTCTTAAAGTTGGGTTTGAAAGAACCCGAACCTGTGACTTGCTCCTTCTTGTCTTTTCCACGGATCCTATCAGATAGTTCCGTGGCATCTTCAAGTAATTGAGCTCGGCGCACTATTTCAGAATAAACTTGGATGTCCATAGGCGCCAGTTGAGTAATATAGTGGGGCCTAAGCCCATTAAGAAATCTACGGGCTTTCATCTTCTCCGTGCTAATAAGATGCTTAGCATATCTAGACAACCTGGAGAACTGAGCTTCATAATCTGCTAATGATAAGGATCGTTGCTTTAATGCAGCGAATTCTGCAGCCTTCTTTTCTTGGACTCGGTCCGAGAAATATTTAGCATTGAAGTATTCCACAAATTCTTCCCATGTTACTTGAGTAGGATCGATGGTTGCTTCAATAGACTCCCACCAGCATCTAGCATCTTTCTCTAACTGGAAAGTAGCTAATAGAACTTTGTCCTGATCCGTGCATTGCATGACACGGAATATGCGTTCGGTTTCCCGAACCCAATGCTCGGCATCGTCCGGATCGGTCGATCCATAAACTTCGGGGGATTCATGTTCTTAAAGGCTTGGTGTAAGCTTCCAGCTCGTGGAGTACCACTTTGTGCTACCTGTTGTAGCACTTGAGTCATCCCTTGAAGGGTACGCTGCATGTTGCGCCATTGAGCACGTTCGGCAGCCATTATCCTACAATTACGATAGCTACGTTAGTATTATATCACTGTGATCTTATTAAAAGACTCATTGACTCTTAACCCTTGGTTCTTCCCAATCTCACTTGGTTAAACGTTCAACTTATCCTTGGACTTGGTTTTTTCCTAGTAATTGAATACCTTAGGCTCTGATACCACAAAAATTGTCACGCCCCGAGCGCGGAAGATACCTGGAGACACGTGACGAGTTTATATCAATCATGTCAATCAGAGTGGTCGTGTATTCGACACAAAGACAGAGATGCGCAAAATAGCAAGATAACCCAATCCTTTATTTCATAATGGATAGACTATTACAAATCCAATACTCTGTTTAATAAAAAGGAAAAGAATACATATTTGACTCAAGAAACTATAGAAAAGACTAGATGACACTTGAGCAGCTCTATCACTTTCACTCTTGGCCAATCCCATCCGATTGACTTCCATCGTCGTCGGACTTACCTGAAAAGTACAACGGGACAAACGGAATGAGCGAACGCTCAGTAGGAAATTATATCTCAAGTACTAGTAAGGGGTTTAAGTAATTACATCTTTCATGAATGCAATAAAGCTATGCATGCTCGCATAAAACGACAAGATAGAGAGAATGTAATATCAAAGAAATAAGATGAACTAATCATGAACTTTCAACAAGATACAAGTGTATTCAAGATATTCAAGCAAGTACGTTTAACAAGTCATGTCAAGAACTTTGGCTATCATGTATCAAGCAAGTAAATTACCCTTTTTCGGGCCACGCAATTCATGTCAAGTCAAGTACGATTCAAGTACAAGATGTGTGTGGAATGTCCAATCAAGCAAGTCAAGTACTCGGTATAATGCCAGATACCTTATCATTTTAACTCCCATGGGCACAAGTACTTTCGGGTGCTCCTCCCAGGACCAGATCGGGCCCTATATGCGCAGGCATTTATCATGTGTTTTGACATCCACTCTTGTTTATAGCCAACATAGAATTTCAATAATCAAGCTTGTAGACATGTATGACAACTTTGATAGAATAGAGTCCAAAATATGACAAAGGACATAGATTGGCGATAATAACGGTATAATCACGATATCGATAAAACTAGGTAGAATATGGTTCCTCTAACTTGGGTACCATGACAAGTCAATATGGACATTCTTTATATAGAATTGAGGTCCACATGAACAGTAAATCAAAGGTAAGATACCCTCATTCTTATCATAGAATTGAGGTTCACAAGAATGGCATGATATGGCTTGATATCATCATCCCATTAAGAAATTTCTTATGATATACTCTTTGTATAATCATAAGGGCCGGTATCCCATGTTTCTTTAGAGTGACATGGCATCAATGGTGTAATAGGTTTTTAGGGTACAACCAGCTCAGTCGGCCTTGAGGGAATCCAAGGCTACGAGGAGTCTTACGGAGGTCTCTATGACTAACTCGCTAGTCCAAAGGAACGGAATGTCCAATGGAGAGCTTGTATGTCAATGAGAGTTGTGTGATCGATGAAACAACATGAAACGTGGGACTATACTCATGGAGTGGAGAATAGTGCCGATATATATATTATATAACATATGAAACCATCGGTTAACAGAAACAGTGAAAAATCAGTTTTGCAGTAAAATAACGACTTAGGTCAAGTCGTTTCTCAGGTAATTAACGCCTAACAGAGGGGCGTTTACATATGTATCAATTTTACAGAAATTTCAATAATTCAATAATTTATCTAAAACGCGCCCTGGGAAGGGGCGTTTCTTCATGATTTGACGACTATACCAGAAGGCGTCTTACTATTTATAATATTGGACAGGATAAAATAAATTTCAGGAATTATCAAAAAACGCGCCCTGGGCAGGGGCGTTACTATTTAATTCTATTTTTCAGAATAGATAAATTTCAGGATTTTAACTGATAAACGCCCTAGGAAGGGGTGTTACCCTTCAGATTCACGCCCTGATCTGGGGCGTTAACATATGGCAAACGACCTAGTCTAGGTCGTGAATTCAAGGAATTTACAATATTTCAGGAATAAAATTTCAAGAGACATGATACACGGTCATGACAGGAAAATTAGCAGAAATTTATAGGTAGAGTCATGCAAGATATTAGAATCGATATCTCATATTTAATGAATTTTTAAACAGGATCAATTATTAATTACATGCGATTTTCATGAAAGTAACGCCTGCGTGCAGGGCGTCAAATATGAGATTGACGACCTGGACAGGGTCGTTTCTTGTAAATTAGCGCCCTTGACAGGGGCGTTTCTTTCAATAATATTCCAGAAACGAAAATAAAACTGTATGCATGCCATGCTTATACATATATCTTGCGTTATTTTCATTTGGGATACAATAACTTGAGAAAACCTACCTGAAGATTTGAAGATTGATATGAAAGGGGACGTTGTTGCCTTACAGCAACAATAACAGGAGGACGAGAAGGCTTTGATGAAGAACCTTGTTCTTCTGTTCTGTAACTCCTACAAGAACAGAAGAAGAAACATTAGTATTTCTTCATACTACTTGACCGAAGGTAAAAAGGGAAAAAGAACAATACCTTTGTTCTTCACGTCGTGTGCTCTCTTCAACCTGTAAGAAGAGAAGGAGATGAAGAGTTAGTAACTCTTCATTTGACAGTAAAATAAAAAGAAAAGAACGTTCAGTTCTTTACTCACCGTAGCAGCGATCGATCAAATAGGTTTAGGGTTCGACCGGACAGGTTTATTTATAGGATTTTTGGAGTCCTAACAAAAGTAGTGTTTTATTGAGGGTAATATATCCCTAATAGAGTCCTTACCCTAGTAGACACTTACTGGATTAGGTTAATCCTTCCCTGGATAAGCTCTGGGTTCGAACGGTTCACAAATGGAATTAACGCCTTTGGTTAGGGCGTCGATTCTTAAATTAACGACCTTGTTCAGGTCGTTTCTTAAGAAGCGTCTTGTATAAGGGCGTTCCTTATTTTTAGAACACGCCCAAGATAGGGGCGTTTCTTGTTCTTGCCCTTTTTGGCGTTGGGATTTGACGCCGTCAGGTGAGGGCGTCCTTTCTTTAGTCACGCCGTATATAGAGGCGTTTCTTTTTAAATTAACGCCTTACTAAGAGGCGTTATTCGTAATATGTTTTATTTCATCTAATTAACTCTATTCTTATTATCTGTATTACTTCTGTAATTTATATGTTTTAATTCATTTCAAATATTCATTTGTCAGGGTTGCTACAATCACCTTCATGAATTTCACCCATGGGACTATGTAATGGAGGAACCGAGGGGTCACACATTTTTTGACCCATTCAACCCCTTCTTTAGTGGGCCTCGTGACCCAGCACTTCCTTTATACTTTGTCGGGGAAGTCCACTTTCACACCCCTTCCCCATGGGCCAATCCTGTCACGCCTCGACGCGGAATATCGAGACCGGCAGTAGAAAACACTAGTAAAGATAACATGCTAAGAATTAACATAACGTCATGAACAGAATAACTCCAAGTCTATTACAAATACCATCAAACTAACTTAAAGATAATCAAGCATAATCTCTAATCGACTCCGTTACAATAACTAACACAAGTTCTAAGGCATAGCTAGATGTAAAACAACTATAAAAATCTCAACATAACGACTAGCGGATACACTCCAAGTCATCACTCTTGCCCATTCCCTTCCATCTGTGAATCTTCACCTGAGCTGCCTGGAAAAGGGGGAAAACAACTATATGAGCGAACGCTCAGTAGGTAACAATAGGCAAGTGTAAGTGATTGACCAATTAATTACATGTATGAAACGAAAATAAAATAAATAACGATCGAATGAAACAACATAATAAAAGAAAGTGCTAAAGAATGGAATGGAATAACAATATGGCAGAATGATATAACTACAAGAATTGCAAATTAAGAACAATATATATAACAGGAAATTGCAAGAAATTGGCCAACAAGTAAGAATATAACCAAGTAGAACATGATTCAAGTAAGAGATCATTGTCATAGACATCACGCTAGTCATGCACTCGGTGCAATGCCTCACCATGTCATTACAAACTCACATGGGCACAAGTACTTTTCGGGCTCTCTCCCCAGGACCAGACCGGGCCCCTATGATGCGTTGGCATTGATTTATCGGATCCAAGATCCCAAGTTCCATCTAGACTTTAATCAAGTTAAAATGGCCAATTATAATCAAGTATAAACTTACCTCGGAACATCCCAAGGCTAAGCTGAAAAGATACTGTCCAGAATTTCTGTCCAGGAATTCAAGTTATCAAGAACCATCATGTTCTTGGATTCAAAACCATAAAATACGGAGAAAACTAATTTCTAGAAGATATGCGGTCACTACTGGGCCGCTCAAGACTTGTGCGGTCGACACTCTGGCCGCACTAACAGAAAATACTAAACCCTCGGGAGGTCAAGGTTGAACGGCTGATAAAGGGCCGCTCTTCTATATGCATGGTAAGTATTGGGCCGCACAATGCCAGAAGTTTACAAAATCGAGGACATGATATATTGTCCTGACAGAGCCGCTCATTAGTTGAACGGTCCATCATGGGCCGCTTGTCAGATGTACGGGTCATATCTGGCCGCACAACATAGGGCCGAACAATAATATAGAAATTTGCCCAAGTGGGCTCCCGGGCTGCCATAGAAAGGGTGGAACTGAACCAGAGTCTAGCACACTGTCTGTTGGTCGGCCTAGGGTCTACTAGGCTGATCAAATCAAGATTTGGCAAAAGTTGGATCAAGGATAATCGGCCAAGATAAATTGGCATTAGCCAGGGATGAACGGTCTCTATTGGGCCGTTCAGGGGTATATGCGGGTCACAAATGGCCGCTCAAGTCTCTGTTAGTCCAATTTGGACTAACTCAAATCACAACGGTTCGATTGAGTCCAATTCAATTCTAGGGGATAATATGGTTCAAGATTAACGGTTATAGCAAGTGTAAACCTAATAGCCATTTCAATTATAAAGGATGCACAATTAAAATTGACATTCATTGGAAAGATGACGCAAGATCAAGCTCAAATTAAATAAATCAGTAAGAATTATTTACTGTCATGAATTATAGTTTATTAGGTGTGTTGCCAACATGCCATTAACCACTAATCTACTAACATAACATATAGAAATGACAATTAATCTATTCTGTTACATATGTGCAGTCGATTCTGGACCTTACATCGCCATATACGGTCACAGATAGGCCACACATGCCCCTTCAGGTTCGAAGGCCTGCTGGAGATGGACGGTCGGTAGGGTGCCACTGGAAGGGATGTGCGGTCTCGAACTGGCCGCAGGACAGACATGCGGTTGGTATCCGGCCGCACGTACAAGAGAAACGATCAGATATAGAAACATATAAATGGTCAAGAGCAGGCCGCCTATCTTGGATGTGCGGTCTATCGTGTGGCCGCACAAGGCCAGACAGGTCGCTGCCCCTTCGCCTTGCCCGACTCCGGCGAGGTTTCTAGGGTCAGAACTAAAACATGAAATTTGCACGATATAAAGCATGGAATTTGGGACTTTTACTACCAAAAGAAAGAGCACGAAAAACTCTACAAGATGCATGAATCAATTTTATGTTTACAGCCTGAAATTACTACTTAATCGAAAGGGAACAGTTATAACCCTAGTTCTGACATGCTTCTACTAAAACCTAAAATTCTCGCAGAACAATTAATAAAATTTAGGGCTTTCTACATCAATGAAAAGTTGACACGATGATGCTTCCAACCATATATTATTTGTAGGGTTTGGCTTACTATTACCTACCTGAATCGGATGAAGAAGGAAGGAGAAAGAAAACTCAAGACGTCGGTACACGCAGCCACTAATCACTGGAGATCTCCCTCGATCCAACTCCTCTGCAGCCGCCACTAGTTCTAAACGATTCTAGGGTTAGAGAGCTTCATTTTAATAGGCACACGCCTTCTAGACGGTTCTATGCGCGGAGTATTCATCCATGCAAGTCGGGTTGATGTGAACGCCGCCGCAATAGTTGACTCGATCCAAACTCCGCCAAATGCATCTCCTAAGGTTAGGGTTTCGAGAGATTAAGAGATGAGAAATGATCCTCTCATCATGGCCTTTCATTTGCCACCGATTTGGGCTCATTTGATGGAGTATTGGGCTCGAATTTGGCGTTTCAAGGTATAGTTAACTATGTGTTTAATTTGGGCTTAATCCACTAATTCAGTCTACTTATAGATTTTATTTGGGTTGGCCATAGAAGACAAGTTTGTTAAACGTGTTATCCTCTACAACAATATATATTTTCTGAATTTTTATAAAATGGTCGAAATATAACTTATTCTATTTATTAAGAAATTATTCTAATTAATTTCAAATAAATTTTGAATTTCTAATTAATTTCTCGAAAAATTGGGGTATTACACCCTCTCCCAGTTAAGGAATTTGGTCCTCCAAATTTAATGCACTTAATAATAAAAAGAGGGAGTGAGACAGCTCACCTAGAATAAATCCGGGTACTGCCTCTGCATAGTATCTTCTGACTCCCAAGTAGCTTCTTCAGTTCCACGCCGACTCCACTGCACTTTAACCATCGGTATGGAACAATTCCTGAGTTACTGCTACTTTCGATCCAAAATCTTGATCGGTCTTTCTTTATAAGTCAGATCTTCCTTCAATTCGAAGTCCATATGCTGAATAATGTGAGTGAGATCATACACATATTTCTATAACATAGACACATGGAAAATATTGTGTACTCCAGATAACTAAGGTGGTAGTGCCAAACGGTAAGCAACCTCCCCCACTCTTTCCAGAATCTCGAATGGACCAATGTATCTTGGACTTAGTTTGCCCTGAATACCAAACCTTCGAATTTCCCTCATAGGAGAAACCTTTAAAAACACATGCTCACCAACCTGAAATTCCAAAACTCTCCTCCTGGTGTCGACATAACTCTTCTGTCTTGATTGTGCTACTTGCAACCGCTCTCTGATAATACGGATGTTCTTGGACTGTTCGGAAATAAGATCTAGTCCAAGCCATTGCTTCTCACCTTCCTCGTCCCAACATAACGGGGATCGACAGCTTCTACCATACAAAGCTTCAAATGGAGCCATCTGAATGTTGGACTGGTAACTGTTGTTGTAGGTGAATTCAACCAATGCCAAATGATCACTCCAACTACCTCCAAAGTCAATCATGCAGGCTCTAAGCATATCTTCCACTATCTGGTTGGTCCTTTCAGTCTGTCCATCTGTTTGTGGATGGAAAGCAGTATTGAAATTCAGACGAGTTCCCAAGGACTCTTGCAATCCTTTCGAAAAATGAGAAGTGAACCAGGGGTCTCTATCAGACACAATGCTGACTGGTATACCATGTAGTCTTACCATTTCCTTCATATACAAAGCAGCCAAAACATCAACTGTCCATTTAGACTTAATAGATAAGAAATGAGCCGATTTTGTCAATATGTCGACAATCACCCATATTGCGTCAAATCCACTACGAGTCCTAGGTAGACCCATAATGAAATCCATGCCAATGCTCTCCCACTTCCATTGGGGTATATCAAGGGGTTTCAATTTCCCTGCTGGTCTGAAATGCTCCGCCTTGACTTGCTGACAAACCAAGCATCTACTTATGAAGTCTGCCACTTCCCTTTTCATATTCGGCCACCAAAAAGATCTTTTCAAATCCTTAAACATCTTAGTACCTCCAGGATGAATGGTGTATCTGGATCTATGAGCTTCCTCGAGGATCTTACTCTTTATCTCAGCTACATCAGGTACACAAGTTCTTCCCTGAAATAACAATCTTCCATCATCAGCTATCATGAAGTCAGGTCTGTTACTCAAGCTTCCCTTGATCTCTACCAACTCTTGGTCATCATCTTGCAGAGACTTGATTTCCATCAATAATTTGGGCTTAAGTTGAATCTGAGCAATCATAATCCGATCCTTGTCAACATTAAGATCTAAACTAGCTAACTGCTCCAACAATTTCCATTCTTGTAACATGAGGCTTGACAACTTAGCTATAGGCTTGCGGCTTAAGGCATCTGTCACAACATTACCTTTTCCAGGATGATACTCAATGGAGAAATCAAAATCCTTCAAATACTCCAGCCATCTTCGCTACCTCATATTGAGTTCCTTGTGAGAAAATAAGTATTTAAACTCTTATGATCTGAAAATACCATGAATACTTATCCATACAAGTAGTATCTCCATATCTTCAAGGCGAACACCACTGCTGCTAGCTCCAAATCATGAACATGATAATTCTCTTCATGCTTCCTCAGCTGCCTAGAAGAATAGGCTATCACTTTCTCGTGCTGCATGAGTACACACCCTAAACCAATACCTGAAGCATCAGTGTATATCACAAAACCTCCTTCTCCAGAAGGTAAAGCCAAAACAGGTGCAGTGGTCAAACATTCCATCAAGGTCTGGAAGCTTCGCTCGTAATCTTCTGACCAATCAAATTTGATCTCCTTGCGCGTTAATCTTGTCAGAGGTACCGTAATCTTGGAGAAATCTTGAATAAACTTTTGGTAGTAACCTGCTAGGCCTAGGAAACTTCTCACTTCAGTCACATTAGTAGGCTTATCCCAATTCCTTACTGCCTCTACCTTCGAAGGATCAATAGAAATACCTTCTTTTGTAATGATATGTCCTAGAAAGGACACCTCTTGCAGCCATAATTCACACTTACTAAACTTGGCATATAACGGATGATCTCTCAATAGTTACAATGCCATCCTTAAATGTTCAGCATGCTCCTCCTCACTCTTAGAATAAATCAAGATGTCAACAATGAACACCATGACCCATTGATCAAGATAGGGCCGAAACACATCGTTCATCAGCTGCATGAAAGCTGCAGGTGCATTCGTTAGCCCAAAAGGCATTACTACAAATTTGAAATGCCCGTACCTGCTGCAGAAGACTGTTTTATAGATATCCTCCTCCTTAATTCGTAACTAATGATATCCAGATCGAAGGTCGATCTTAGAAAAATATTGAGCTCCTGCTATCTGATCAAATAACTCATCAATCCTTGGCAATGGATATTTGTTCTTGATAGTCAATTGGTTCAATTGCCGATAATCGATGCACAACCTCATCGAACCATCCTTCTTCCGGACGAATACTACAGGGGCTCCCCACGGGAAAGTACTAGGATGAATGAACCCTTTCTCAAGCAATTCCATCAACTGTTGCTTTAGTTCCCTTAGCTTCGCAGGAGACATACGATAAGGAGTTTTGGAAATAGGGGTCACACCAAGAATTAGATCAACAGAAAAGATAACTTCCCTTTCAGGAGGGAGTCCTGGTAGTTCCTCAGGAAAGACATCTGGAAAATCTCGAACGACAAAAAAGTCCTCATTCTCAATCTTCTGCTCAGGGGTCACAGAAACAAAGGCTAGAAAAGCCTTACATCCTCTCATCATCAGCTTATCAGCTCGAAGAGCCGAAATAAGTGGAACAAACTTATGGTGTCTAATTCCTATAAAAGAAAGTCCAGGGTGTCCAGTGAAAGACACAGAACTAGATCTGCATTGAACATTGGCCTCATACTTAGCCAACCAATCTGCTCCTAGGATTACGTCATAATCCTTCATGTCCATACAAACTAAATCAGCCGGCAGGTTTTATTCATTGATCAAGACCTTATTGGAAGGATAGAAATACTTAATTGCTGATCCGGAACCAATAGGGGTCGAAATCTCTAACGGAGAATTCATCAAAACTGGGTTCACAGCTAAAGACTTCGTAAATCTCTGAGAAATAAAAGAATGAGTGGCACCAGTATCAAAAAGAACAAAAGCTGATTTATCATATATAATAAGAGTACCTTCGACGAGTCCACCCTCCTTGGCGGGTCCTGTCTCGTCTTCTTGTAGAGCCTGGAGCTTGCCTTGCTGCTTCTTGATTCCTTACGATTTCACCGGGGTAGCTCGCTCAGATAAAAAGGGACACTCAGGAATACGGTGGTCCCTACTACCACAACGTAAACAAGCACCCAGCTTGCGCCAGCACTCCTCCATCTTGTGACCTGGATGATCACAGTACTTGCATACACCCTTGAATGGAACAATAGGGCTAGGATTCTTGTCTTCAATCTTCGGCATCTTGGTTTTCCACAAACCAGACCCGCTAATGGGCCTCTTCTTGCCATGACTAGGCTTCATACTCCCAGAACCAGTATGGTGTTGTTCAATCTTAACACTCTTCCCATGGATTCTCTCCGTCATTTCCAAAGTATCTTCCAACACTTGAGCCTTTCTCACCATCTCGGAATAAGTTTGAATTTCCATCGGTGCCAACTGGTTGATATATTGCAGCTTCAGCCCATTAAGAAAGTGCTTAGCCTTCATCTTCTCGGTAGATATCAAGTGAGTAGCATAACGAGATAGCCGAGAGAACTGAGCTTCATATTCAGCTACAGACAGATTTTGTTGCTTCAAAGTAGCAAACTCAGCCGCCTTCTTCTCATGTACTCTATCAGAGAAATATTTACCATTGAAGAATTCCTCAAACTCTTCACATGTGACTTCTCTATCACCAAGGGTAGCTTTCACTACATCCCACCATGTCCTCACATCACGTTCAAGTTGAAAGGTCGACAAGAGGACACGTTCTTGATCGCTGCATTGCATCACTTTGAAAATCCTCCCTATCTCTTCAAGCCAGTGCTCGACTTCATCAGGGTCAATCGAGCCTCCAAATCACGGGGGATTCATCCCACGAAAGTTTTGATAAAGGTCGCCAGTGCCATGGTTTGCACCTCCTCCTTGGGTCACTTGTTGCAAAGCCTGAGTAAGTCCTTGAATTGTACGCTACAAGTTCCTCCATTCTGCACGTCCTCCTGCCATTGCAAAAGCCTACATGTGGAATAGGTTAAGTTATGTTCAATTAAGAATGGATAATCATGCAATTAGATTATTAACTCAACCCTAGTCTTCAACCCAAATCTTACCAGGTTGGGTCCTTAGACTTATATCAACGTTATAGGTCCTATGATATCACTTAGGATCCTAGAACTTAGAGAACCTAGGAATATTAGAAAACTTAGGCTCTGATACCACCTAACTGTCACGCCCCGATGCGGAATATCGGGACCGGCAAACTAAGAATTAACATAACGTCATGAACATAATAACTCCAAGTCTATTACAAATACCATCAAATTGACTTAAACATAATCAAGCATAATCTCTACTCGACTCCGTTACAATAACTAACACAAGTTCTAAGGCATAGCTAGATGTAAAATAACTATAACAATCTCAACATAACGACTAGCTGATACACTCCAAGTCATCACTCTTGTCCATTCCCATCCATCTGTGAATCTTCACCTAAGCTGCCTGGAAAGGGGAGAAAACAACTATATGAGCGAATGCGCAGTAGGTAACAACAGACAAGTGTAAGTGATAGACCAATTAATTACATGTATGAAACGGAAAGAAAAGAAATAACGATCGAAAGAAACAACATAATAAAAGAAAGTGCAAAAGAATGGAATGGAATAACAATATGGTAGAATGATATAACTACAAGAATTGCAAGTTAAGAACAATATATATAACAAGAAATTGCAAGAAATTGGTCAACAACTAAGAATATAACCAAGTAGAACACGATTCAAGTAGGAGATCATTGTCATAGACAGCACGCTAGTCATGCACTCGGTTCAATGCCTCACCATGTCATTACAAAATCCCATGGACACAAGTACTTTTTCGGCGCTCTCCTCAGGATTAGACCGAGACCCTATGATGCGTTGGCATTGATTTATTGGACCCAAGATCCCAAGTTCCGTCTAGACTTTAATCAAGTTAAAATGGCCAATTATAATCAAGTATAAACTTACCTCGGAACATCCCAAGGCAAAGTTGAAGAGATAATGTCTAGAATTTCTGTCCAGGAATTCAAGTTATCAAGAATCATCATGTTCTTGGATTCAAAACCATAAAACACGGAGAAAACTAGTTTCTGGAAGATATGCGGTCACTACTGGGCCGCTCAAGACTTGTGCGGTCGACACTCTGGACGCACTAATAGGAAATACTAAACCCTTGGGAGGTCAAGGTTGAACGGCTGATAAAGGGCCGCTCTTCTATATGCATGGTAAGTATTGGGCTGCACAATGCCAGAAGTTTACAAAATCGAGGACAGGATATATGGTCCTGACAGAGCCGCTCATTAGTTGAACGGTCCATCATGGGCCGCCTGTCCGATGTACGGGTCATATCTGGCCACACAACACAGGGCCTAACTGTTGCATCCCATAGTTTGTGCTTGGTTTCAATGATATCAAAATGATTGTGTTTGTGTGTGTATGTGTTTCATTGAACAACATATTTTGTGTGTATGTGTTTCATTGAGCAACATGTTTTATATCTTGATTTGATGAGTTGAAAGATGGAGTCAATGTTTACTCTTGAAAGTCATGTGAACTCTCGGTATTTAAGGAACTAATGTTATATTTATGTTGGTTTGTAGGAACACAACTTCATGGTTCATACTTGGAATCTTAAGGAGTCCATCAATGAAGCTCTTCTTCTTAAAGGGAGTTAACTCTGTTCATGTTTGAAAGTTATATGAATGATTTGTATTTAAGGATCTCATACCTTGAATATTTTGATTTACAGGATCAAAATTCATAATTCATGTTTGGAACTCAAAGGAGTGCATCAATGAAGATCTTATTAAAAAATGGAGTTGACTAACTCACTGCATTGTGATGACTCTTCTATATTTCATGCATTCCATCAAATAGCTTTTCACAATCTTGGTTGGGTATTTTCATGCGCTTTCCTCGTAAGATTTTTGGGCTTGAAATAACCTCAACCTTGTAACTTAAAATTTGATGGATGTGATCTTCTAAGTTGCTAATGACATGAATGTGGTTCATGCATGTGAAGACAATGTTCCTCGTGAAAATATTCGTACAAGACTTCATGAGATTTGGTTCAATATTGCTCATGCCTTGCATGAATGATTGGTATTTACTGATGTATGCGATACATGTGAAGACAATGTTCCTCGTGAAAATAAGGCTTCATGAATATTAATTTTTGTCAACAAGAATGCCATTTGAATGAATGTGGTTCTATGATATTATGTATGCTTTGCATTTGGCATGATTGTTAACACTTGTGTAATGAAACATCTTGATGTTGAAGATTTGGTTGATTCAAGAATGTGATTGAATGGTTGAACTTCCATGTTATTATATTTGATTGAGTGATAGATTCATGCTTATCATTTCAAAACCTTGTCATTTGGTCAAATGTATTTTTGCTAAGTGATTTGAGAAGCAAAATGCATGTTTGAATAGGTTCAATGATGTATTTCATTATGAACATGTTCATAGTGTTAATGCATAACTCATATATTCTGATTCTCAACTAACCTCTTGGTTTATCATATTTTTCAGGATGCAAAATCATTGTTGATGTTCATGGGATTATGGTAACATTTAATCAATTGTTTCCCTTTGGTTTGATGGAGGTTTTAGTTATTTTTCAAACTCAAACTGTCTTACAGTCTTCACCATTTTCAATCCGACCATTGGATCTCCCCTCTAAAAATTTTATGTTGTAGCTCTGGGAGTCCTCTTTCCAACGCCTCTAGTCTCGCTTCGATCTGAATTCGGAGCTAAGAGAATTAATTTCTGCCGCCGAAGCATGCAGAGTTATTTTTTGTGTGCCCAGCCACTGCATGGGTCGACCCCTGGGGTCGACCCCTGTAACACATGGTGCTTTTTTGTGTTTTCCAGCAACTTGTTGCTCAAGGGTCGACCCCAAGGGTCAACCCCTTCCGGACGGGACTTACGAAAGTGGTCAAATCTCATTGAAAACCTTTTCAAACCTTTCTATAATATACCCTAATGGTTCCTAATCATGTTAGGGTATTTTAAACTCATTTAAAAGGGGTATAATGGTCATTTGGTATGTCTCCTATATATATCAATGTGTTGCTCTAAATTTGAGCAAGAATTAACCCTAATGCTCATTTGCTCTTTCGTATAGGTGAAGAAAAGGGAGAAAACATGGTAGAGCTCTTGCAAGAAGAAAATCATCTACTTCCGTGAAGATCTGGAGCTCATGGAAGAAGAAGAAAAGGAGCGGATCGAAGAGAGGATCAAGAGGACGTAAGAATCGTCTTCATCCGGCTTCTCTCCAACTCGTGGTTCAAGGAACATCATCAACCGGCCTTGAAGATCAAAGGGGGACTTCTTCTATGTCTTCTATCAATTCTTTGTGATATGTTCTATGATCTATATTTTGGGTTTGAGCATGCTTGAGTATTTGTGTTTATTTTCTGAACAATAGAGATACTCGTGTGTGTGACCGTTTGTGTATATGGTCGTGTTTGATCACCTTCGTGCGATCGTGTTTGTGTTATTGTGCTACGGTTGTTATAGTGTGTGTGTATGTGTGTGTGTGTGTTGTGATCTGGTCGTCGGATCGTGTATGTGTTTGTGATCCGATCGTCGGATCGTGTGGGAGACTTCGTCTCCGTCTGTGTGTGTGTTGGGGCGTGTCCCCGTGTGTGTGTGTGGGGATTGATCACCGTGTGTGTTTGGAGCGTCGTCTCCGTGTTGGGGATTTATCCCCGAGTGAAGCCTCACCGGGTTTGGTGAGGGGTGGACGCAGGGAGCCCGTCGTGGTCCCGAACCACCTTAAAAATCTCAGTGTCCTATGGTTTGCCTTGTGGTTTGCCTTGTTATGTTTAACAGCTTAATGTGTTTATCTTAATCGTGTGTGAACGGTGAGATTGAGAGAATTTAATCATCTTGCTTGAGTGAAATCTTCAATCCCGTCAAGGTTGTTAATTCCGATGTGCGCTTGTCTATGTTTTTAATCGGTCATAGTTTTTAGTAGTAGGATCTATTCACCCCCCCTCTAGATCCGTGTTCCTGCACTACGGGACCCAATAATTGGTATCAGAGTGAGCCTCTGCTGTCCCTAGATCTCACGATCTACAGAGTGATCCTAGTGCATTCTACAATCATGAATTTTTCTGTAGAACACATGTCGATGAATTGCCTTCCTATTCTTAATGGTTCTGAAGTTACTTCATGGATAGGTAAAATGTGTGGACTGATCAATTCAATTAATCCTAAGCTTTGGAAGTTGATTTATGATGGTCCTCACATATTACCCCTAGATGAGACCAAGTGGTCTAGTCAAGATAAATTGAAGAACCATGAAAATGTCATTGTCTTAAGTTTATTGAAAAGTGTCATTGATACTCATATGTTTCCATTTGTTTCATCTTGTAGAACGGCAAAGGAGCTTATGGATCAGTTGATCAAAGATCAAGAGATGGAAGGATAAAATTGTCTCATGGCCGACAATGATGATCAACTCAATGAAGAAAACTATGATGAGATACATTCTGAATCCGAAGAACTCTCTATTGAGGAATGCCATATGGCATATGCTATGCTGTATGATAAATGCAAGAAACTCAAATCTGAAAATAAAACCTTGAAAAGGAAGATTAATGAGAATGTGTCTGATAATCTTTCTTGTGAAAATTGTAAAACTTTGGAGTCAAAGATTGAGAACCTAGAATATGAAAAAGAACTTCTAGAATCCAAAGTTGAATTATTTTTAGATGAGATGTCTTGTATGAATGAAGAGCTTGAGATGTTTAGAAAATCTAATACTGCTCTTGAAATTGATAATGATTCCCATGATTTGCTTGATCAAAACAAACACTTGTTGTCTAAGATTTCATTGCTTGAAGAAACAGAAAAATATCTTAGAAACAAGTTAGCTTCTTTGTCTGATGATGATAAAATATTTGAAAAGTTACTTGATTCTGAAATTGATAGCAAGAGCATCATGAATGAAAATGAAGATCTTAAAAAGAAAAATGGTGCCATTTCTATTCAGAATTCCTTGCTTAAGGGAAGATTGAAATGTTTTGATAAGTTTGAAAAAGAAAATTCCTTATTAAAATCTGAGAATGAAAAACTGCTTGTTAAGATTTCAAAGTTTGTTGAAACTGAGAAAGTTCTTGAAAACTTAACTGAAAAACTCCATGCCATGAATGATGAAAACGAGGAAATCTTGAAAGAGAATGAAAACTTGGAATCTGTGAATTGCCTGCTTAGTGAGAAAATCCTTGCATGTGAAAAAGAGACAAATGATTTGAAAAATGATTTGTCTAGATTTATCAAAGGGAAGGAGAACTTAGACACATTGCTAGGTGTTAAAGTGAACTTTCAAAAAGAGGGACTTGGCTACATCCCGGTCAACAAAAGATCTTTTGAATCAAAAATGAAAACCTCCTTTGTTCATGTCTCTGACATTCCTAGCACCTCCAAAGCTCCTCCTCTCATTTTTCAAAAGAAAACTTCTAAAAATGATTTTACGAAAAAGAAAAATGTCAAACTGATGTGACACCACCTATGGACCTATTTTGCAAGCATTCAAGTTTGAGCGGCGGACTCACACTAGCGAGCTCACCCGTATGGCGCACACTAGTGCCCGATGGCGACTAGGCGATGTTGGAGAGGGTCCGAGGTGGGACCTTGAGGCTCTGAAGGTTGGCTAGCTTGGGGAGAACTTACTCGGCTAGAGGGTCCGTAGTGGCCTTGGCACCCGGCTTGCGGGTTGAACTTACCAATGGGTTTTGGGATTCATCCCACTTCCCACGTGGCAGATCCGACACCCTCTAAGGGTACCGCGGTGGATCCTAGGGAGTGTCTTGAGCCTACACCTATCCTTGTGAGAGACACCCTCGGAGTGCCACCACAAACTAGCCTGAGAGCCCGACGTCAGCACATGGCGGCAATACTAAGCAAAGCAAGATCTCTTCGCCAGCCTAAGGGTGTGTCCGAGCCACTTTGTCGAGTGGAAGCACCGTTCCTCGGCTATGGACATGGGTCGAGTTTGGAGAACAAGGTTCGCCCGGAACTGCGTTTGAGATGCTACTTCCCCGGTGGACCCATACTCAACAGGGTCGAGTTTTCCCCACCCCGGGGGTATGATGGGGACATCCCTTGCCCCTCCACATTTTCTGAAGCTCGGATTGATCGTCGGTGTACGCCATTATGTTCCTCATGTGTTTGTGAGTCGAGTCATGTAATTTTCTTATTTTTATTTGAGTCTTAAACATGTAAGTTTCCCTTTATTGAGTCATGTACCTAGGTTAGAAAGTCATTTTCCTAAGTCTTGAAGTCATTATGTTGGTTTGATAGGTTAATGGGCCCAATTCATTGGGCTACGCCCAGGGGTGCCCCTCCCTTGGACTGTTTGGTCATTAGTTAGTTTGTCAGGTTCAGTTTGGTCTTAGGAAAAGTGTGGGGTCTATAAATAGCCCCACCCCTCTCTCATTTGTAACAATTATGCTTGAATATTGAATCCAAAAAATTTTCACACTTTCTAGTTCCCTCTCAATATCTCCCTCTCTCTCTCTCTTACTATCACTCTCTCTAAGTGGGTTGTGCCCCCTCTCTCTCTCCTCCCCACCCCAATTTCGAAATTCATTCTCTCTCCTCCCCATTCACCCCTCATTAAGGCCCCGTCCCCTTCCCCGTGCACTCATTCAATTCCCCCTCCAACCCCTAGGTGGAAACCCCTTCTCCTAGGCACCTTTCCACTCTCCCAAGCAACCCTCCCTCTCCCCAAGACTGAAAGAGCCCTTCCCTAGGCCAAATTTTGAATTTCCCTCTCCCTTGGGATGTGCCCTTTCATCTCCCCACCTCCCTAACCACCCAAGGTCGCACCCCCCCTTCCCCATCCACCAAATAACCCCTTGTTCATGCCTTTCCCCACACCCTCTCCTCCACCTATTATGTCCCTATTGCAGGTTTCAGAAAAGTAGTGATTTGCAGTAGCAGCCACGACTTCCCCTGAAGGCTCCCGATGGCATATCTTATATTTATGGAATCATCTCCAAGTCTTCTTTCCAACGGTGGTACTCCTTCCTGCATCCGAGTTCGGAGCTGTCCGGAGGAACGTCATCTTCAACGACTGTGCAATCTATCCCAGACTGAAGGCCAGAGCAATCTTGGAAGCCATTCAGCGGCCAACCTTGGAGGAATTCGATCACACTTCCATCTACAAAATTATTCTTCTTCTAGTCCTCCATCAGTAGCAGAAGGAACGACGCCAATCGCCCGCCCGAGCTATTTGTTCTGAATTTCTTCGCCAGAGTGTGTAGTCTACCCCCTGCAGGTCCAGGTTCGACCTATGTTCACTTCTCTGGCCACCATTCTCCTCTCCGACCTCGGATTGTGGCCCCGTCAATTTCTGCTCTAAGATACTCTGACCACGATCGCGTCACTGCCAGTTTCGTTTACTTTGGAGTTCGGGATCGATCGCAGTGCCTTCTGCAATCCACTATATCAGTTCTGCATCAGTCAGAGGCAGAGTGTTGCTGTCCTGCTCCAGTCACCAGTCCGATCAGCCCCGAGTTCCAGAGCTTCCCAAAAAATTCAAACATCATCCTCGGCCAGTTGGGGAACTTTTGGCACTGGTTTCATCAAATTTGAAGCTCGGTTGAGTCCGTGGCAGCATCTTCATCGATAACCTGTTCAGCAAAACTGAAGAGTGGCAGAACCGGCGAAGCTTGGAGAGTCGGCGTTCTCTTCATAATTTCCCCACCCCGCTTGGCCGGCTGAAGGCCCCTCCCTGCGTGGAGGTAATCTTGGTTGTAATAAGTCTAACCCCCACCCCAAGAGCCCCCCTCCTGCGAGAGATGTAGTTCATGTAATAATATTTTCGCAGATTTGAAGCGACACCGACGCGGCTTGCGGGCGTAAACCCTTGCCTCCCCGCTCGCCCCCGTCTTCGGCCGGAATTGGCATCTTCACGCCGGCTAGGTGAGCCTCGGTCCCCCTTTCCTTGCTGGTCAATATCACTTGCTTAGCTTAGTATTCTTGCTTTGCTGCGTCGGACGGAGAGCAAGGGCCTGGCCCAAATTGCCGAACACGTGAGTGTCCATCGCGGGCGAGTTGTGAGCGAGCCATTTCAACCCACACGCATGGTGTGACGGCCGCCCGTGAGTGGGAATCCCTGGCCCAATTGGGGTTCTCCCCAAGCTTGACAAGCACCGGAGCATCATTGTCCCACCCCGGACCCTCTCCATTATCGTTTAGTTGCCCACGGGCACAAGTGTGCACCAAGCGAGTGAGCCGCTCGAGTGGTATCATCGCCAATTTGCTTGCTTGCAACCTTAGGTCCAAGGGTCATATTGTCTTGTGGTCATCACCCCAAGGTGGTGTCACATCAAGTTGTATCATAGCAAGTTCACAACTTGTCTCTATCAAGTTGGTCCTAGGACGCTCATATGCATTTAGAGTCTTCGATTGCATCTCTTTTGTCCACTAGCATGGCTACTTCATGTAAGTCACATCGATCTCACTCGGCCCTCCGCAAAGGTCCGATTGACACCCCTTTGGACAAAGTCCTATTTGAGGACCTTATCTTTAACGGATACCACCCTAGTGCATATTTAGAGTGGGAGGAAAATATGGACAAATACTTTAAAAGGAATCCAATGACTGAACCCATGAAAATCTACCTTGCCAAGAGTCGACTTGTGTACCATGCCGAGGATAGGTGGAAGTTCATTGAACAATTTAGGAGGGTTATGAGGCTAGAGCCTATTAACACATGGGAGAACATGAGAGCCGAACTTAGGAAAGTCTACACTCCCCGACCTCCTCCCTCCTACCCGGGTTACCAAAACTCGAGGAGCACTCCCACTCCTCCAACCCCACCCGTTTCAAACCCTTACCACTAGAACCCAAGTGTCCAAGGCCTCCACCTCCCCACCTAACCCCATGAGGGCCCCTATACCCCAACCAAACCCCCCTTCCCTAACCTACACTAGTCAAGCCCCTTTAGCCCCCACTTCCACCCCAAACGATCCCAAGGACAAGAGACCCCTAATTGACCCAATTCCCTCCATGGTGACCACCACTTATCCAACCCTCACCATTAAAAACCAAGTGGACACCGCGTCCACCCCTCCACCTAGGCCCATAATGGCCACCACCCCCAAACCCAAAACCCCTCACCAAACCCATACCCCACAAGCCCCCTTGACCACCACCACAAACCCACCATCGTCCCCAAAAAGGGACACATCTCCCAAAACAAATCAACCCAAAACCCCTCACCCAACCCACCTTTCCACTTCCTACACCAATCTTTCCCCAACCTAGGCCTCCTCTACTTCCCCTTCCTATCCCAACCCAAGCCCATGCTTGTTCACCACCCCGGGTGTGTCATACGCTAGCTATCACCAAACCACCCACCATAGATCCCTCTACTCCATTAGCAATAGAAGTTGCTACCCACACACCCAACCAAGTGAAGAAGGATGCCCATCCGAATCCACCTCCCAACATAGAGGAAATCCAAAGGCCAAACAACTCACACACCTCTAGCCTAGCTCCTCTAGAGACACCCAACCTCACCATAGATAAGTCCATACTCCAATGGCTCAAGAAAGGTCTCACCATTCCTAGTTCACAACCATGCCACCTACCCATGGGATATCAATCCCAAATCATTCCCATTCAGCCACATGTCACTTATCAAACTTCCTATTGTGTGGAAGATTTGGGAGACTTAGTGAACTACCTACACTGGCAAATTCACTTGACCAATATGCTAGCCTTGAGGCCGTCCGAAACTAACACCATTAGCCTAGCATATCCCTCCATTGGCTCCATCACTTCCATCTACACTAATGGCCAAGTTACTAGTGAGATCATCCTCCTTCTTCCCATGGAGGAAGAACCTATCCTAGTCCACTCCCCAACCATTAAGATCCCAAGTGCTTTGATCGGTCAACCCATTAGCAACCTTGGCCCAATTATTGAGGAGGATGACTCACCATTCGAGGACCTTGAGAGCATAGAGTACCCCTACCAAGGTGACCCTTACCATGATCCCTTTGACCCTTTTCTATGGGAGCCTAGATCTCAATGTAACCCACTCACCTTATTCACCACCCACCTTACCCTACCCTTACCACCCATGATAACCCAAAACCTTCCCTTCCTAGAATTGGGTTACACCAAAGAAGCCTTAACCATAGGCAACATACACAATGGGATTGATAGATGGCCCCACTCCATGATGTCTCCCTTCTTAGATCCCTTTGACTCATACGAATGGAAGCTCAAGGGCCACCCCACACCTATGCACATAGAAGTCATCACTAGGATTGAAATGCATGTGCTTAGGCATACCACCCCACTTGACATGATTAGAAAGTCGGGTCCATTCATTCATATCACCCACATGTCAAGAAGAAAACATGAGTGGTCAATATTTGGTTGTAATGGTCCACCATCATTCATCATAAATCTCAAGCATGTTAGGAGCATTCATGGATGTCCGGGTCCCCCGGCACTCATCACACTCACACATGAAAGGGACACCTATGGATGCCCCGGTCCTCCCAAGACATTCAAAGTCTTCATAACATCAATGCATGATAGGTCTACATGTGGTTGCCCTGGACCACCTTTGCATACCACGCACTACTCACTCACACCGCATCTTAGTACATGGCATATGCATCAAAACATGCATCAAGCAAAAAGCGGTGAGAATTACAAAAAGCGGGCAAAAACTCGTGAGCGCCACTTGAAATTCCACGTTGGCGACTTGATGATGATGATGATTTTGGAGTGGCTCTACTCTAGGGTCACCTCCAATTTGAGGGCACGAGGACTTGGACCTTGCCAAGTTCGAGTGGCCTTGGCACCCGGCTTGCGGGTTGAACTTACCAATGGGTTTTGGGATTCATCCCACTTCCCACGTGGCGGATCCGGCACCCTCTAAGGGTACCGCGGTGGATCCTAGTGAGTGTCTTGAGCCTACACCTATCCTTGTGAGAGACACCCTCGGAGTGCCACCACAAACTAGCCCGAGAGCCCGACGTCAGCACATGGCGGCAATACTAAGCAAAGCAAGATCTCTTCGCCAGCCTAAGGGTGTGTCCGAGCCACTTTGTCGAGTGGAAGCACCGTTCCTCGGCTATGGACATGGGTCGAGTTTGGAGAACAAGGTTCGCCCGGAACTGCGTTTGGGATGCTACTTCCCCGGTGGACCCATACTCGACAGGGTCGAGTTTTCCCCACCCCGGGGGTATGATGGGGACATCCCTTGCCCCTCCACATTTTCTGAAGCTCGGATTGATCGTCGGTGTACGCCATTATGTTCCTCATGTGTTTGTGAGTCGAGTCATGTAATTTTCTTATTTTTATTTGAGTCTTAAACATGTAATTTTCCCTTTATTGAGTCATGTACCTAGGTTAGAAAGTCATTTTCCTAAGTCTTGAAGTCATTATGTTGGTTTGATAGGTTAATGGGCCCAATTCATTGGGCTAGGCCCAGGGGCGCCCCTCCCTTGGACTGTTTGGTCATTAGTTAGTTTGTCAGGGTCAGTTTGGTCTTAGGAAAAGTGTGGGGTCTATAAATAGCCCCACCCCTCTCTCATTTGTAACAATTATGCTTGAATATTGAATCCAGAAAATTTCCACACCTTCTAGTTCCCTCTCAATATCTCCCTCTCTCTCTCTTACTATCACTCTCTCTAAGTGGGTTGTGCCCCCTCTCTCTCTCCTCCCCACCCCAATTTCGAAATTCATTCTCTCTCCTCCCCATTCACCCCTCATTAAGGCCCCTTCCCCTTCCCCATGCACTCATTCAATTCCCCCTCCAACCCCTAGGTGGAAACCCCTTCTCCTAGGCACCTTTCCACTCTCCCAAGCAACCCTCCCTCTCCCCAAGACTGAAAGAGCCCTTCCCTAGGCCAAATTTCGAATTTCCCTCTCCCTTGGGCTGTGCCCTTTCATCTCCCCACCTCCCTAACCACCCAAGGTCGCACCCCCCCTTCCCCATCCACCAAATAACCCCTTGTTCATGCCCTTCCCCACACCCTCTCCTCCACCTATTCTGTCCCTATTGCAGGTTTCAGAAAAGCAGTGATTTGCAGTAGCAGCCACGACTTCCCCTGAAGGCTCCCGGTGGCATATCTTATATTTCTGGAATCATCTCCAAGTCTTCTTTCCAACGGTGGTACTCCTGCCTGCATCCGAGTTCGGAGCTGTCCGGAGGAACGTCATCTTCAACGACTGTGCAATCTGTCCTAGACTGAAGGCCAGAGCGATCTTGGAAGCCATTCAGCGGCCAACCTTGGAGGAATTCGATCACGCTTCCTTCTACAAAATTCTTCTTCGTCTAGTCCTCCTACAGTAGCAGAAGGAACGATGCCAATCGCCCGCCCGAGCTATTTGTTCTGAATTTCTTCGCCAGAGTGTGCAGTCTGCCCCCTGCAGGTCCAGGTTCGACCTGTCTTCACTTCTCCGGCCACCGTTCTCCTCTCCGACCTCGGATTGTCGCCCCATCAATTTCTGCTCGAAGCTACTCCGACCACGATCGCGTCACTGCCAGTTTCGTTCGCTTTGGAGTTTGGGAGCGACCGCAGTGCCTTCTACAATCCACTGTATCAGTTCTGCATCAGTCAGAGGCAGAGTGTTGCTGTCCTGCTCCAGTCGCCGGTCCGATCAGCCCCGAGCTCCAGAGCTTCCCAAAAAACTCAAACATCATCCTCGGCCAGTTGGGGAACTTTTGGCACTGGTTTCATCAAATTTGAAAGCTCGGTTGAGTCCGTGGCAACATCTTCATCGACAACCTATTCAGTAAAACTGAAGAGTGACAGAACCGGCGAAGCTTGGAGAGTCGACGTTCTCTTCATAATTTCCCCACCCCACTTGGCCGGCTAAAGGCCCCTCCCTGCGTGGAGGTAATCTTGGTTGTAATAAGTCTAACCCCCACCGCAAGAGCCCCCCTCCTGCGAGAGGTGTAGTTCATGTAATAATATTTTTTACAGATTTGAAGCGACACCGACGCGGCTTGCGGGCGCAAACCCTTGCCTCCCCGCTCGCCCCCGTCTTCGGCCGGAGTTGGCGTCTTCACGCCGGCTAGGTGAGCCTCGGTCCCCCTTTCCTTGCTGGTCAATATCACTTGCTTATCTTAGTATTCTTGCTTTGCTGCGTCAGACGGAGAGCAAGGGCCCGGCCCAAATTGCCGAACACGTGAGTGTCCATCGCGGGCGAGTTGTGAGCGAGCCATTTCAACCCACACGCATGGTGTGACGGCCGCCCGTGAGTGGGCATCCCTGGCCCAATTGGGGTTCTCCCCAAGCTTGCCAAGCACCGGAGCATCATTGTCCCACCCCGGACCCTCTCCATTATCGTTTAGTTGCCCACGGGCACAAGTGTGCACCAAGCGAGTGAGCCGCTCGAGTGGTATCATCGCCAATTTGCTTGCTTGCAACCTTAGGTCCAAGGGTCATATTGTCTTGTGGTCATCACCCCAAGGTGGTGTCACATCACAAACCAACCATGTCAAATAGATTTCAAAAGTCAAAAGTCTAATGTTGAATGTTTCTATTATGGTATGTTTGGACATGTGATGATGATTATGTTGTCATGAAAGAGGATGACAAACTGGCATGCAAAAAGAAGAATGTCTCATGCTTTTATTGTCACAAACTTGTACATGTCATGAATGATTGCTTTGTGAAGCAAAATGATGATTTTCATGCCATGAATGCAAAATCAAACCTTCAAATAAAATTCAGAATTGAACATGCCTCCAATCCCTAAGGGTCTTCATCCTATAAGAGAAACTTGTTCATAAACACTCATGCAAACAATGGAAAGTCATTCCGTAGACCCACATCTCCTTGTTGCTTTCATTGTGGGAAGTACGGACATCTTATGAAAGAATGTTAGTTTTTGAAAATAGAAAATTTCATGCTTCTAGAATGCATGCTAGGTCTAATTTTTTTAAATCTAGATCTTTTGAAAATAGAAGATGGAATGGATTTGAAAATTCCTTTACTCCTAAAAGGAAGTCTCTTGGTAAAACTACTTTTCCTCAATGCCTTTATTGTGGAAACTGTGGACATGTTATTAAGAATTGCAGGATCATGAAGAATGATGCTGTTGTAGCAATGAAAAGGAAGAAAGCATTTGGTGACAGTGCTACCAACCTCCAGGGACCCAAAAAGGCTTGGGTGCCCAAATCTATTGAATGAATTATTTTGGATGCAAGTGTGCCTTGAGGTAAATAAAGAATGAAAGGGGTTCCAGTAAAATGGAACAAGGCACACTCATATGGTAAAACCCCAACTTTGCTCCTTCATTGTCAAACTTGGTGGCCTTGTTGTTTTGGAATGAGATTTTGGTATGTTCTCTTGTTATGCTCTAAACTCTTCACAAGCCACATATGTCTTCAATAGATGAATATTTGATACATCAAATGGTGGTTAGAGAAGGTTGGACTACGTTCAACTGGATACTTCCACTAAGCGTGATGGTGGTCTTCGGACCTATGTTCTCCGTCTAGTACCAAAATTCAGAAATTGAATTATTTGACTTATAAGGAACCAAGTGTTTTGAATGAAATCAATTTGCCTTTGATTTGCATGTGCTTTCAAATTGAATTTGAAAAACTTCGTGTTTCAAAAGGGTAAAATTTTTAAACTATGGAATTACTTGATCAAATGCAACAATTGATATTAGATGTTGACCATGGCTCATATTAAAACTCATTGACCATGTGTGATTGATATGCTAAATTGATAAGTTATTTGACATGTTTGAAAATCTCCTCTTGTTAAAAGATGTTCAAACACTTATCTTGCTCATTTACCAAATTTTGTGTGAAATCTGTTGGACACTTGGTCAGTTGTATATTCACACATACAGGGGGTATCATGTTCAAACTGAAGCTTATGTCTCATGAAATATTGTCTTTGAATGATCATGGTTGAACATTCGGGTTCTAAGGGATATGGCTTTTCAAGATGAAATCTGAAATAAAATGCTCATGATTCAGTTCCAAATTCATTGAAAATCCATCTCATGCATTCACCTGCTTCATGCTTTTCTTAAATGCTCAAGTCATTACAAAAACTGAAAACTTGCATAAAAAGAATGGATTGACATTTTTGCATATACATACTATGCATATAAAATGACAAAAAGATGCATATTGTATATTCATGCATATAGAGCATATGCATATATTTCATGATAATCGCATATCTTGACTTGTGAATGCTTGCATGCATGTTTCATGAATCCTTGCATGCTTGTACGTATTTACCCTATGAAACCATTTCTTGTTCTTTCTAAGACCTCACCTCCTTGATAAATAACAATGCAGTGATTTTATTCATGTGTGATACATGTCATATATTAAGGGGGAGGATTTGATTCCGACCGTGCATACATTTAGGGGGAGTCATAGCTATGTCTTGTCGAATTAATTTTATACATGAAAAATAAAAATTTACCCCCACACTCTTGCACATAATGAATTCAATGACTTTCATTGATAAGGATTTAAGAAATTCTTTCCAACACTCTAAAGGGAACTTGAATCTCTACATGGACATTAAAGAGTAATCGTGAGGAAAAAACTGCCTACCCCACAAAAATTCAATAAGTGGTATTTGGATCCGAGTAACCAGGAATCCCCCCTAAAATAAAAGAGGAAACTCGTGTCGAAAGGAGAAACAAAAATTCATATGTGTGACGAATCCAAGTAGCCGGGAATCCCCATTGAGACATATGAGGAAACTCGCGCCGAAAGGTGAAGTCTATTAAAAGAAACAAAATCGGGGTTGTGCGAAGCTACCGAAAGTCGAGAATCTAAAGTGAAAGTGTAGAGAGGAGATTACCTTCTATTGTTCTTTAGAAAATCTAAAAATCCATTTGTTTTGAAGCTCATTAGTCATTGCCTCACATTTCACATGGGCATTTTTGTGATGTATGTCTTTTATGAATTTGCCTACACTCATGGTTTATGTAGTACTCCTAGTTGTGTATGCACAAATCTCTTAGTTATGCTTCATGACTTACATTCTTGAATTTAAATCACATACTCTTTTGTTAACCCGTGCCTCATATAGGGGGAGTTACTATATGTACTATATGTGTGCATGACGATTGTGCTTGTGTGCTTGTATGTTCATGCATTCCCCTTGAGTCTAATTCTGAGCATAAACCTTACATTTGAAAGATAGAAGTCATCATGTGCATAGCTTCATAACTTGCATGATTAGAATTCACATAGTGCATATTAAGTGCTAATTTGCATATTTGCATATTTGACATTTTAGCATGCATATAGGTCATTCATGATATCATCTTGATCAAATCCATACTTTTCAACAATTGGCACACTTCATTTTGAAATGTATATTCTGAACACTTCATGTTGCATAAATGCCAAAATGAGTTCAACCAACAAATGGTATCATGATCAACAAATGCTATCATTGAGGCTCTCTCTCTTCGAGAATTGAAATTGCCTATGTTTGTGCCTCTATCTTGATCAACACTTGGTATCATATATTTGAGCCCCTACTTAACATCAATTGCCATTTAAATTGGAAACTTATCATTTGGCCTCACATGTTCATTTTATGTCACATGCTCCCTTGTCTTTTTGTAGATGACAAAAAGGGGGAGAATGTTTAAGGTGTGTGCTCAATGGTGTATGAATGTTGTTGTCTTGGGGAGAATGTGAGAAGTGGTTATGCTCAATGTTTGCACATGTTTGCAAAATTTGTATTATCACACACATAGTTTTGTCATCATCAAAAAGGGGGAGATTATTGCATCCCATAGTTCGTGCTTGGTTTCAATGATATCAAAACGATTGTGTTTGTGTGTGTATGTGTTTCATTGAGCAACATGTTTTGTGTGTATGTGTTTCATTGAGCAACATGTTTTATATCTTGATTTGATGAGTTGAAAGATGGAGTCAATGTTTACTCTTGAAAGCTATGTGAACTCTCGGTGTTTAAGGAACTAATGTTATATTTATGTTGGTTTGTAGGAACACAACTTCATGGTTCATGGAGAGGGGGATTTCTGCAGCCCACTCAAAGAGCAGCCCAACAAGACCCAACAGGGTCCAACGAGGCAAGCTCCCCTGAGTGACAGCCCACAGGGCCCACTTAGGAAAGAAAAGCCCAATGAACAAACACTCGAGGAACCAACTCTCCCCGGCGGCCCCTAGGCTCGGAGGGCCCGAGTAATGGTCAGGTCACAAGGAGGGTCCGGCCCAAGCCGTTTCCCCGCCCGGGAGAGACAGGCATTCGCCGACCTATCCAACCCCTCTTTCGCCGAGCTATGCTCATCGCCCGGACAGGGCTGGCGTTTCAGAAGCTCGGCCAGACCAGATATTATCCGTTCGTGCTGCCGTTAAGAGTCCCCAACGGACTGGGGAATCAAGAAGCCGCCAGACTTCGAGGCAATAACGTTCCCACGATAAGGCCATGAAAGCCCACGTTAAGGACGTAACTCCTGCCGGAAACCCCTCAGCTTGCCGGACTCCTGAAGGCGACGTACTATTTAAACCAGGGATACCCTTCGGTGGAAGGTAAGAGCCGTTAAGGCACTCATACACCCAAACTCCTGAGCAGATTCCGCTTCACCCCTCTGGTGGAGAGGAATCTCACGCACTAGTTTTTCTCCTCCCCATTATTGCTTCCACCACAGCTCTACTGACTTAACCATCGGAGGGTTTTTCCCCAAGGAAATCCCCTGGGCCCTCTGATACGTTTCCCTATCTTGCAGTTCATCTTCTGGTGATCCACAGCCCGCTCAGGACACAGCGCGAGATTTCGCCTCTTCATCTGGCGCCGTCTTTGGGAAACGCACGAAGAGCCAAGATGGTGAGAAGAAGCTCAGAGAGGAGATCCACCGGCGAGAGGGGTAAGGCCATGGGGGCGGCAGGAGATGGCCCCTCTAGGGCCTCACAGAACCCTCCCTCCAACGCCAGCGTCCCCACCAACGGGCCGCCGCCCCCTCCGACGACGATAGGGGTACCCCCCAACGGTGGCGACGAGGTCTTCCAGGCCCTCAATAAGAAGCTTGACGTCCTCGTGGAGCTCATGAGGGCCCAGGCGGCAAGGGATGCCATGTGTCTCCCAGAACCTCCATTCGACCTTCAAGCTCTATGATGGCCAGGGCGACCCAGCCAACCACTACGACAGCTTCGACGCCCTGGTAACTCTGCATGGAACGCCGGATCCTATCAAATGCCGAGCCTTTGCGGCCACCCTGGTCCAAGGCGCTCAGGCATGGTTCCGGGCCCTCGCCCCTGGGTCCATCCGGGACTTCAGGCAATTCGGGCAAGTCTTCAAGGAAAGCTTCACCGGGAGCGCCCCCCCAAGGTCAGTAGCGGGGCTCCTGGCCCTCAAACAGGCGCAAGGGGAAAGGCTCCGGGCTTATGTCCACCGATTTAAATCGGAAGCCCTCAGAATTCCCTGCCTGGATGTGGCCTCGGCCACGACCGCTCTGACCGGGGGCACCCGAGACGAGAATCTCCGCCGCGAACTGGTCCTCCACCCTCCCTCGACCCTTGCCGAGCTAGTGACTCTGGCACTGCGCCACGCCGAGTGCGAAGAAGTACTCAGCGCTTGCCGAGACACAACCGGCCCAGGTCGGGAGGGGGACAAGAAGCGGGCCTCCGAGCCAAATCCTGGCTCGGGCAAGAAGCGCGATCGGGAAGGAGAGCGCAAACGGAAGTATGAGCGATACACCCCGCTGACCGCGCCAGTCTGCGAGATCTATGAAGACATCAAAGACTCGGGACTCCTCCGCCAGCCCGAACCAATGAGATCGAAGAACTGCAAGCGCGACAGGCATTGCCTGTTCCACGGCGACCACGGGCACCACACCGGGGACTGTCACCAGCTCCAAGATGAGATCGAGCGTCTCATCCGTCAGGGGCACCTGGCCCGGTTTGCAGCCGGGCGCAAAGAAGACCGAGACGCCGCCGAGGAGATCGACAACGCCCCCTGAGGGGTCCACATCAACGTCATCTCCGGAGGAACGGCATCGGGCGGTGACACCAGCCGAGGAAGGAAGCGTCATGCCGAGCGGGCCAGCCAGGCCTTAGAGCCCTCCAGGGGCCCGCCGAGGGAGCCCCAGGTCATAGTCTTCTCCGACCAAGACCTGGAAGGGCTGAACACCCCGCATGATGATGCCCTCGTTATCTCGGCCACAATAAACCATTGTAACGTAGATAGAATTCTGGTTGACAATGGGAGAGCCCCTGATGTATTATCTTATGACTGTTTCCTCAAGATGGGGGAAGACCCATCCAAGCTGCGCCCGATCCGAACACCCCTTTGCGGGTTCAACGGCCTGGCCACCTACCCCGAGGGAGCCCTAAGCCTGCCGGTCACCATCGACACCCCACCCAAAACCGTTACGGTCATGGTGGACTTCATGGTGATCAAGGGATGATAGCGTACAACGCCATTTTCGGCCGGAAAATCCTCAGCCGAATAAAGGCCGTACCATCTACCTATCACCAGAAAATGAAGTTTCCCACCAAAAATGGGTTGGGGGAAGTCCGAGGTAACCAGGCCACGGCTAGAAGGTGCTACAACATCTCGGTGGAAGCCTCAAGGCCGGACGGGAAGGATAAGGGCCCCAAGGGAGTCGAAGGAAAGACCGTAACCACCGAGCCCGGTGGCGAATTGCTAACGGTACTCCTCAACGATGACCCGGCCCTCGGAGTAAGGATCGGAGCCGACCTACCACCTAAGGAACAACAGCAATACAAGAAATTTCTTTCTGAGTACATTCAGGTCTTTGCTTGGTCCGATGATCAACTCCCTGGCATACCAGAGAAGACCGTGATGCACAAGCTCAGCCTCGACCCCACCGTGAGGCCCGTACAACAACGGAGAAGGAAGCATGCGCCCGAGAAGCAGGCGATCATCAAGGCGCAGGTCACCAAGGGACAAGAGACTGGCCTCTTCAGACCAGTCCGGTACCCGACGTGGCTAGCCAACGTCGTCCTGGTGCCAAAAACCACAGGCAAATGGCGAATGTGCGTGGACTTCACCGATCTGAATAAGGCTACCCCCAAGGACTTCTATCCGCTACCGAGCATCGACCAATTGGTTGATTCAACCTCGGGCAACGAGATACTCAGCTTCCTAGATGCCTATTCGGGTTATCACCAGATCAGGATGAATCCAGAAGATGTCGAGAAGACCGCCTTCATCACCAACTACGACGTGTATTGCTACACCCGGATGCCCTTCGGGTTGAAGAACGCTGGAGCCACATATCAGCGACTGGTAAATCACATGTTCGAGGGACAGCTAGGTCGGAACGTCGAGGCTTACATCGACGACATGCTCGTCAAGACCCCCAAGGCCCAAGACCACTTCACCGACCTTGCCGAAACCTTCGGCACCCTCCTGAAGTACAACATGAAGCTCAACCCCGCCAAGTGCGCCTTTGGAGTAAAATCCAGGAAGTTCCTGGGTTTCCTGGTCACTCAGCGCGGGATCGAAGCCAACCCCGACAAAGTCCAGGCCATCCTGGACATGCGCCCCCCCACGTGCGTTAAAGTCGTCCAGCGTCTGATAGGGCGTGTCGCCGCTCTCAGCCGTTTCCTGTCCCATGCGGCCGAACGATGCTTGCCCTTCTTCAAACTGATGAGGGGACCCAAGCTAGCATCTGCTACGTTCGCATGGGATGAGGAATGCCAGACAGCATTCGCCGAGCTTAAGCAGTTCCTGGCTTCGCCACCGGTGCTCTCCAAGCCCGTCCCAGGCGAAGTCTTGCTACTCTACCTCTCGGTGACGCCATCCACGGTCAGCTCGGTCCTAGTCAGAAATGACTCGGGAATCGAAAGACCGGTCTACTACACCAGCAAGGTGCTCAATGAGGCCGAACGGAGGTACCCCGCAACCGAGAAACTCGTGCTAGCGTTGGTTACCTCCGCAAGGCGCCTCCGACCCTACTTCCAGGGGAACCCCATCACCGTGCTAACCGGCGAGCCATTGAACAAGATTCTGGCCCACCCCGAGGCCTCAGGGCGACTCGTCAAATGGGCCATTATGCTCGGGGCCTACGACATCTCGTACCGGCCACGATCAGCAATTAAAGGCCAAGCGCTCGCCGACTTCATTGTCGAAAGCACCATCCCGGCCGAAGACAGGCCTCCGACCACGACCGAGCCAACCTGGGAACTGTTCGTCGATGGATCATCCAATTTGGCCGGCAGCGGTGCGGGGATCCTACTGAGGTCCCCCGAAGGGATAGAGCTACAGTACGCCTTGAAATTCAACTTTCAGGCATCCAACAATGCTTCCGAGTACGAGGCCCTTATCTCGGGAGCACGCATGGCCCGATGGTTGGGGGTCGAGTGAGTCAGGATCCACACCGACTCTCAGCTGGTCGTAGGTCAGGTCAACGGTGAGTACGAAGCTCGGGAGGCACCCATGATCAAATACCTTCAGTTGGTCCGGAGCCTGGCCCAACAGTTCGAGGAATTTGGGGTAGTCCGGATAGCTCGGGAGCAAAACTCTCGGGCGGACGCCCTCTCTCGATTGGCCTCCTCCCTAGACCCGGAAGGTACACGATCGGTCCTCCTAGAAGAGCTAGAGCGCCCGAGCATCGACACGGAGCTCCTCGCTGTTGACTCGGCCACTCCAAGTGACTGGCGCTCCCCCTACCTGTCCTGGCTACATGACTCCCAAGAGCCCTCCGACCCTCGGGAAGCCCGCCGAATGAAGTATCAAGCTCGGCGCTTCATCGTCCTCGACAACACTCTCTACCGAAGATCGTTCTCCGGTCCCCTCCTAAAGTGCCTCGGTCCCGACGAAGCAAGCCGAGCCATCCAAGAGATTCACCAAGGCCTGTGCGGAGCGCATGCAGGAGGTCGGCCGCTAGCCAGGATCCTGCTACGGCAGGGGTAATGGTGGCCCACCCTGCAGTGCGACTGCACGGCTTATGCACGGCAGTGCGACCGTTGCCAGCGGTTCGACCATTTGGTCCATCAGCCAGCTACGGAACTCGTCACCCTAGCCGAGCCTTACCCTTTCGCTCGGTGGGGAATCGATATCCTTGGGCCATTCCCGACGGCCCAGTCCCAGAAGAAGTTCATCATCGTCGCCATCGACTACTTCACCAAGTGGATCGAGGCCGAGGCTACGGCAAGGATCACCGAGACAGTCGTTTGGGGCTTTGTTTGGAAATCGATCATTTGTCGCTTTGGCATCCCCCGAGTGATAGTAAGCGATAACGGTCGGCAATTCGACTCTCGGTATTTCCGAGACAGATGCGCCGACCTAAATATCCGCAACCACTTCACTTCGGTCGCCCACCCTCAGGCCAACGGGCTGGTTGAAAATGCCAACAAGACTATCTTAAAAGGCATAAAAACCAGACTCGGCAAGGCTAAGGGTAGCTGGCTCGAGGAATTGCCTAGCGTACTATGGTCGCACCGAACAGCCCCCAGGACGGCAACCGGTGAAAGCCCTTTTCATTTGGTATATGGCACCGAAGCCGTCGTTCCATTAGAGATCGCCAATCCGTCTCTCCGAGTGATCAGCTTCTCACCCGAGGCAAACGGGCAAAAGTTGCTCGAGAACCTCGACCTGGCAGACGAACTCCGAGAGATCGCGAACGTCTGAGCAACGGAGTACCAGCGCCGCCTCACTCGATACTACAATGCCAAGGTCCGAGACAGACGTTTCTAACTGGGGGACTTCATCCTCAGGAAGGCCGAAGCCTCTCGACCACTGGAGGCGGTGGGCAAGCTATCCCCCAACTGGGAAGGCCCCTACCCAGTGCTCGAGATGCTCGGGAAAGGTGCGTACAGGCTAGCTACAATGGAAGGGGAACCCATTCCCCGGACATGGAATGCAACCACACTACGCAGATTCTATTTCTAAAGTCGTATAGCAAGATTGAATGAAATAAAATTCCCTCTCCATTCATTCAAACAATTGTTGGTACATCAGATAGGCAAATGCCAGTACATCACATAGCAAAAAGCAAAAATCCGTCATACACCGCTTCAAGAGGCCATCGCTCAGCTGACTCGGTCTTGATCTCCTCGCGTCCAGCCACTGACTCTGCCTCGTGTGGAAACTGGCTCGGACAAGAGGTGGTCGAGCCAGTTGGCTCAGGTGGCCCGTGACAAAGGTGACAGAGGGACTGCAGAAGGAAGGCCACCTTTAAACGTTGAGGAAGGCTACCTCCCAAGTTGGCAACAACCAGGAAAAAGGAGCGCCGTGAAGGCCTCCCCTCTTCCAATCTGCCAACTCCTTGGAAGGAAGGAGAGAGCAAGCAGCCCCCGAAGAGTGAAAGAAATGAAGAACAGAAGAGGGAAAAAGAGGCTGCTGGGAGAGGTTAGGAGGGAGCTGGAGTCGCCTCCTCCCCTCACACGGAGGGGAGTGGCGGCAGGCACCCCTAATCCCCCCATCCGCCCTCCGCCTCGGCGTCCACCCGGAAGCCTCGTCGGAGCTAAGAAGAGGCAAACGGCGTGCTTCCACACGCTGAAGCCCTCCCCAGATCCGTGCGGCGACCGTCGGACCCGTCTCGTGCACGCGCGGCGACCGTGGGATCCGTTCGACATTCCAAGACAGCGGGAGCCCGCCGCTCCCCGTCGTTTGCAGCGTCACCCTCCGCGGGACCCTCCATGCTTAAATTGCAGCGGCGTAACGCAGAGTGAAGAAGAAGGAGTAAGGACAGATCGTCGGAGAGAATCCTTAGAGTTAAGGAGGAAAGAGCGCCCTTTGGTCTCTCTTATAGGCCAAGGGAGGCCGCACGCCTTAAATGACTCCCCCCTTTAAAACACGCCAAGGGATCCCCCTGAATGGTCACCTCCAACTCCTCGATCCCCGCCCTAGCGGGATTCACGAAGCGGCCTGGCATTCAAAGCCTGAAGGAACGAAAGGACGCCCCGTCAGAAGTCTACCAAATCAGCCTGCGAAAACCGCGCAGAACATATCGGCACCTCCCACCTACTCTAGATACGCCAACCAAATCACGGCAAAGATGGTACTCAAATAGAGTAAGTCGTTCATTATCACACAAAAAGGAAACTCTCTAAAAAGAGGAAAGAGAGACAAAAAGGGAAAGAGGCGAAACAAGGCAAAATACATCAGGCCTCGGGCCCACTTTGACGCTCGAGAACGGTGGAAGGGGACGCGTCATCCTCGGCACCTTCGGTGACGGCCGGCTCGGACACTGACCTCGCCTGTGCGAGAACTGTCTCGGTCGTGAGCCCTCCTGAAACGCCCGGAGCCGGTGACCCCGATGGAGGCGACCCCTTCGAATCTTCCCCGACCGACGATGAAGAGCTAGAAACTGACTCATCCGAGTCTTAACGCTGGCCAAAGGGGAACTCGATCTCGGAGTTTTGCTCATCGGCGTAGTTTATCGCCCGGCGATAGCCTTGCTTGAACCCCATTTGAGCGCCCCGACAAAGTGCTACCTCGTAATAGGGTAGGGCGGCTTCCGCCAAGTTGGCTGAGTAAGCATCCGAGCTCCTATAGCGCTCGATCACCTCCGCCTCGATCTGCCGCGCCCTTCCGACGAGCTCGACCCGAGCCCGCTCCGCCTCGACCGCACGCTCCTCCACCCTCGCCAGACGCTCCTCTACCTCGACCATCCTCCACTCGGCTTCACTCGTACGCTCCTCCGCCCGGGCCCGGTCCACCTCAGCCTTAGAGAGGGGGCGCTCTACCACCTCCGCCCGATCTAGCAGTTCGGCGCATTCGAGCTCCCAGTGATTGTCTAGCTCGAGGCGACATAGACACTCCTCCTTTCAGGGATCGGCTTGTCCTCTCAAGAGACTCTCGGGTCTTGGCGAGCTGTTCGGTCAGCACCCCGGCTTCCAGTCGACTCGCCCGCGCCAGCTCTCGGAACGCGGAAAACTCCTGCCCGAGCCCCTCATGCTCCCCCTTGAGTCGGGCTAGTTTCCTCTCGCATCCCCCAAGGACCCAGGCGAGGTTCGACCGCTGCGCCTCCGTCCGGGCGTGCGCCTCCGACATCAAAGCCGCTGACCGAGCTATGACCAGGCCGCCCTCCATCAGAACATCAAGGATCCCGGGGGGGGTACTGCGCCTTTCTCCCCCCTTCGTCCTTGCGGCGATCGACTGGTAGACCCGATATAGGTCCCCCGTAATACCGAGCCTTTCCAAGGGCTCCGGCAGAGGGAACCGCTCCGCCCTGGGCACCCCGCCAGAAGGCGCTGCTCGAGCAATGGAGCTGACCACCTCGCGCACCACAGTCGGTTGGGGTTGCGACGCCTCCCCGGGCGAAGCCCCAACCTTGACCGGCGCCGCGGGATCGACCGCACCGGGAACTTCAAGCACTTGGGGCTGCAACGCCCTCGCGGGTGAACCCCCAGTCCTGCCTGTCTCGGCCCGCACCTCATCGATCGAGACATCACCGACTCCGACCGATCCTCCGGTCTCAGCGTCAACCACTTCAACATCGGCCCCCTCTACCCCCGTGGGGGGGAGAGCCGACCCATCGCCGCCCTCTGAAAGGCCCCCGGTCTCCTCGGCCCCCTCTCGCCTGGCAGGTGGGGGAGCTGGCCCCGAGGGGTCGGCCCCATCTTGCCCCCGAGAGGGGAGCGCCGCCGAGCCGGAGTCACCCCCGGCGGTAGTAGGGAGACCTGCCTTCTTGGCCCGTTTCTTGGCCTTCGCGGCCTCCCGCAACTTTCCCGCCATGGGATCCTTGCGCTTCGTACCAGTTGGTCGTGAAGATCCCTCGGAGGCCACCCCCTTGCCCTTATCTCGGGCTTGGGCGCGACCCGCAGAAGCATCAGGTTCGTCAGCCGCCGAGTCATCTCCCAGGTCAATGACCTTAGTAGCTTCCTCCAGAGGTTCCCGCCTCACGTCTGCAACAAAGGAAGAAGACCCGGTCAGGAGAAAGAAAGTAACTACCACCCCAGGAGAAGAACCTCGAGAGCGGTACCTGTCGACGTCAACCGCGTAAGAAGACACCGTTCGATGTTCTCCGGCGTCACCAGCTCCTCGGTCAAGTGGCGGTTATCCAGCAGACGAGCGGCCTGCCGCTCCACGTGGGGAGGGAACTCCTCCTGGCGAGGGGGAAGATTCGGATGAAAATTGGGCGAGACCAGACATCTCCAAGACTCGTCCGTCGCCTCCGCCTTCACCCAAGAGAATTGGGTCTTCCACCCCTTGTGCGAGGAGTCCTTCGCTGCGAGTGAGATGCAACTCCTGTTCCTCCTCGCCTGGATAAAGTAGAAGCCCTTCCCCGCCGACGGGTGCGCTTTCAACTCGAAAAAATAGTGAAAGAGGTCCAAGGAAGGAAAAATGTCGTGCTAACGACAGAGAATCCGAAAGGCGGAAAGAAGGAGATACGAGTTGGCCACCAACTAAATAGGCGCCAACCGGAAAAACTCGAGAAGCTTAAGTACAAAAGGCTCGAAGGGAAGGCGGAACCCACTCTTCCAAGCCAGAAGAAAAGTGCAAATGTGCCCCGTACGGCTGTCCAGACTCGTCTCATACGGGGCGGCGGCAGCAAAGCTGTACCTGAGAGGCAAGCGAAAGCGATGCTCCAGCTTCCTCACCTCGGCTTCCCCCAACTCACTGCGATTGGGGATGGGCTCCCGCCTCACCTGCTCGATTTCCAAAGGCAGACCCGCCATCGAGCTGGAAGATGATCCCTCGCGCGAGCTCGAAGACTCCGGGGGGGAAGGAAGTTGCCGGACCGCCTCCACGGTTATCCTCGCCAACTCCTCAAACGCCGCCGCAAGACTTTGCGTCTCCACTGTGCTCTCACGGTGCATCAAGGAGCCCTAGAAGCAAAGAAACTAAGGAAAGCCTAAAACCCTGAGAAGCCTAGAACGATGAACAGCGCCCAATGTCTATAAAACCATGGAGGAAGGCGGCGCGTCGTTCCGTGCTCCGAGAAAAGGGGGAGCCTTCATTTCAAATCCGTCAGGATCACCATTACGGGCCCAGGCGACCACTACACGTGGCTCCATAACGCCAACAGAATTCCACCCACCTGAGCCACGCCGGTCCAAAGCCTCAAAAACTACTCGACCGAGCCTCCATGGCTCGGGAGTAGGAGGGGGACAAGTGGAGAGGGGGATTTCTGCAGCCCACTCAAAGAGCAGCCCAACAAGACCCAACAGGGCCCAACGAGGCAAGCTCCCCTGAGTGACAGCCCACAGGGCCCACTTAGGAAAGAAAACCCCAAAGAACAAACACTCAAGAACCAACTCTCCCCGGCGGCCCCTAGGTTTGGAGGGCCCGAGTAATGGTCAGGTCACAAGGAGGGTCCGGCCAAAGCCGTTTCCCCGCCCGGGAGAGACAGGCATTCACCGACCTATCCGACCCCTCTTTCGCAGAGCTATGCATCGCCCGGACAGGGCTGGCGTTTCAGAAGCTCGGCCAGACCGGATATTATCCGTTCATGCTGCCGTTAAGAGTCCCCAACGGACAGGGGAATCAAGAAGCCGTCGGACTTCGAGGCGATAACGTTCCCACGATAAGGCCATGAAAGTCCACGTTGAGGACGTAACTCCCGCCGAAAACCCCTCAGCTTGCCGGACTCTTGAAGGTGGCATACTATTTAAACCAGGGATACCCTCCGGTGGAAGGTAAGAGCCGTTAAGGCACTCATACACCCAAACTCCTGAGCAGAATCCGCTTCACCCCTCTGGTGGAGAGGAATCTCACGCACTAGTTTTTCTCCTCCATATTATTGCTTCCACCACAGCTCTACTGACTTAACCATCAGTGGGTTTTTCCCCAGGGAAACCTCCTGGGCCCTCTGATACGTTTCCCTGTCTTACAGTTCATCTTCTGGTGATCCACAGCCCGCTCAGGACACAGCGCGAGATTTCGCCTCTTCAGTTCATACTTGGAATCTGAAGGAGTCCATCAATGAAGCTCTTCTTCTTAAAGGGAGTTAACTCTGTTCATGTTTGAAAGTTATATGAATGATTTATATTTAAGGATCTCATGACTTGAATATTTTGATTTGCAGGATCAAAATCCAAGATTCATGTTTGGAACTCAAAGGAGTGCATCAATGAAGATCTTATTGAAAAAGGGAGTTGACTAACTCACTGCATTGTGATGACTCTTCTATATTTCATGCATTCCATCAAATAGCTTTTCACAATCTTGGTTGGGTATTTTCATGCGCTTTCCTCGTAAGATTTTTGGGCTTGAAATAACCTCAACCTTGTAACTTGAAATTTGATGGATGTGATCTTCTAAGTTGCTAATGACATGAATGTGGTTCATGCATGTGAAGACAATGTTCCTCGTGAAAATATCCGTACAAGACTTCATGAGATTTGGTTCAATATTGCTCATGCCTTGCATGAATGATTGGTATTTACTGATGTGTGAGATACATGTGAAGATAATGTTCCTCGTGAAAATAAGGCTTCATGAATATTAATTTTTGTCAACAAGAATGCCATTTGAATGAATGTGGTTCTATGATATTATGTATGCTTTGCATTTGGCATGATTGTTAACACTTGTGTAATGAAGCATCTTGATGTTGAAGATTTGGTTGATTCAAGAATGTGATTGAATGGTTGAGCTTCATGTTATTATATTTTATTGAATGATTGATTCATACTTATCATTTCAAAACCTTGTCATTTGGTCAAATGTATTTTTACTAAGTGATTTGAGAAGCAAAACGCATATTTGAATAGGTTCAATGATGTATTTCATTGTGAACATGTTCATAGTGTTAATGCATAACTCATATATTTTGATTCTCAACTAATCTCTTGGTTTATCATGTTTTTCAGGATGTAAAATCATTGTTGATCTTCATGGGATTATGGTAACATTTAATCAATTGTTTCCCTTTGGTTTGATGGAGATTTTAGTTATTTTTTAAACTCAAACTATCTTACAGTCTTCACCATTTTCAATCTGACTATTGGATCTCCCCTCTAAAAATTTTATGTTGTAGCTCTGGGAGTCCTCTTTCCAACGCCTCCAGTCTCGCTTCGATCGGAGTTCGGCGCTAGGAGAATGAATTCCTGCCGCCAAAGCGCGCAGAGCTATTTTTTGTGTGCCCAGCCACTGCATGGGTCGACCCCTGGGGTCGACCCACTGCAAGGGTCGACCCCTGTAACACAGGGTGCTTTTTTGTATTTTCCAGCAGCCTGTTGCCCGAGGGTCGACCCCAAGGGTCGACCCCTTCCGGACGGGACCTACGAAAGTGGTCAAATCTCATTGAAAACCTTTTCAAACCTTTCTATAACATACCCTAATGGTTCCTAATCATGTTAGGGTGTTTTAAACTCATTTTAGAAGGGGTATATGGGTCATTTGGTATGTCTCCTATATATATCAATGTGTTGCTCCGAATTTGAGCAAGGATTAACCCTAATGCTCATTTGCTCTTTCGTATAGGTGAAGAAAAGGGAGAAAACGTGGTGGAGCTCTTGCAAGAAGAAAATCATCTACTTCCGTGAAGATCTGGAGCTCGTGGAAGAAGAAGAAAAGGAGCGGATCGAAGAGAGGATCAAGAGGACGTAAGAATCGTCTTCATCCGGCTTCTCTCCAACTCGTGATTCAAGGAACATCATCAACCGGCCTTGAAGATCAAAGGGGGACTTCTTCTATGTCTTCTATCAGTTCTTTGTGATATGTTCTATGATCTATATTTTGGGTTTGAGCATGCTTGAGTATTTGTGTTTATTTTTTGAACAATAGAGATACTCGTGTGTGTGACCGTTTGTGTATACGGTCGTGTTTGATCGCCTTCGTGCGATCGTGTTTGTGTTATTGTGTTGCGGTTGTTGCAACGTGTGTGTTTGTGTGTGTGTTGTGATCTGGTCGTCGGATCGTGTATGTGTTTGTGATCCGGTCGTTGGATCGTGTGGGAGACTTCATCTCTGTCTGTGTCTGTGTTGGGGCGTGTCCCCGTGTGTGTGTGGGGATTCATCCCCGTGCGTGTTTGGAGCGTCGTCTCCGTGTTGGGGATTTATCCCCGAGTGAAGCCTCACCGGGTTTGGTGAGGGGTGGACGTAGGGAGCCCGTCGTGGTGCTGAACCACATTAAAAATCTCAGTGTCATATGGTTTGCATTGTGGTTTGCCTTGTTATGTTTAACAGCTTAATGTGTTTATCTTAATCGTGTGTGAACGGTGAGATTGAGAGAATTTTATCATCTTGCTTGAGTGAAATCTTCATTCTCGTCAAGGTTGTTAATTCCGCTGTGCGCTTGTCTATGTTTTTAATCGGTCATAGTTTTTAGTAGTAGGATCTATTCACCCCCCCTCTAGATCCGTGTTCCTGCACTACAGGAACCAACACTAACAATAATATAGAAATTCACCCAAGTCGGCTCCCGAGCTGCCATTGATAGGGTGGAACTGAACCAGAGTCCAGCCCACTGTCTGTTGGCCGGCCTAGGGTCTACTGGGCTGATCAAATCAGGATTTGGCCGAAGTTGGATCAAGGATAATCGGCCAAGAAAAATTGGCATTAGCCAGGGATAAACGGTCTCTATTAGGCCGTTCAAGGGTATATGCGGTTCACAAATGGCCGCTCAAGTCTCTGTTAGTCCAATTTGGACTAACTCAAATCACAGCGGTTCGATTGAGTCCAATTCAATTCTAGGGGATAATATGGTTCAAGATTAACTGTTATAGCAAGTGTAAACCTAATAGCCATTTCAATTATAAAGGATGCAAAATTAAAATTGACATTCATTGGAAAGATGAAGCAAGATCAAGCTCAAATTAAATAAATCAGTAAGAATTATTTACTGTCATGAATTACAGTTTATTAGATGTGTTGCTAACATGCCATTAACCACTAATCTACTAACATAACATGCAGAAATGACAATTAATATGTTCTATTACATGTGTGTGGTCAGTTATGGACCTTACATCGCCATATACGGTCACAGACAGGCCACACATGCCCCTTCAGGTCTGAAGGCCTGCTGGAGATGGACAGTCGGTAGGGTGCCGCTAGAAGGGATGTGCGGTCTCGAACTGGACGCAGGACAGACATGCGGTTGGTATCCGGCCGCACGTACAAGAGAAATGATCAGATATAGAAACATATAAACGGTCAAGAGCAGGCTGCCTATCTTGGATGTGCGGTCTATCATGTGGCCGCACAAGGCCAGACAGGTCGCTGCCCCTTCGCCTTGCCCGACTCCGACGAGATTTCTTGGGTCAGAACTAAAACCTGAAATTCGCACGATATAAAGAATGGAATTTAGGGCTTTTACTACCAAAAGAAAGAGCACGAAAAACTCTACAAGATGCATGAATCAATTTTATGTTTACAGCCTGAAATTACTGCTTAATCGAAAGGGAACAGTTATAACCCTAGTTCTGACATGCTTCTACTAAAACCTAAAATTCTCGCAGAACACTTAATAAAATTTAGGGCTTTCTACATCAATGAAAAGCTGACACGATGATGCTTCCAACCATATATTATTTGTAGGGTTTGGCTTGCTATCACGTACCTGAATCGGATCAAGAAGGAAGGAGAAAGAAAACCCAAGACGCCGGTACACGCAGCAACTAATCGCTGGAGATCTCCCTTGATCCAACTCCTCTGCAGTCGCCACTGGTTCTAAATGATTCTAGGGTTAGAGAGCTTCATTTTAATAGGTCACACGCCTTCTGGAGGGTTCTATGCGCGGAGTATTTGTCCACGCAAGTCGGGTTGATGTGAACGCCGCCGCAATAGTTGACTCTATCCAAACTCCACCGAATGCATCACCTAGGGTTAGGCTTTCGATAGATTAAGAGAGGGGAAATGATCCTCTCATCCTAGCCTTTCATTTTCCACCGGTTTGAGCTCATTTGACGGAGTATTGGCCTCGAATTTGGCGTTTCAAGGTATAGTTAACTAAGTGTTCAATTTGGGCTTAATCCACTAATTCGGCCTACTTACAGATTTTATTTGGGTTGGCCACAGAAGATAAGTTTTTTAAACGTGTTATCCTCTACAAGAATATAATTTTTATGAATTTTTATAAAATGATCAAAATATAACTTATTCTATTTATTAAGGAATTATTCTAATTAATTTCAAATAAAATTCGAATTTCTAATTATTTTCTCAAAAAATGGGGGTATTACAGATCCATATACACCCATCAAGCCCGTTCATTGGCAAGGTGATTTTGGTTCTCCTAGCCCTCCCACACCCAAGTCCCATAGGAAGTCAATGCATGACTGGGTCATACTCGGACGTCTCGGAGTTCCCCACGCCACCAACCTCCGGTTACGTAACATGCATGCATGGCACACATTCGGGTGTCCTGGTCCACCCTTGCATGTGTATGGGTCAGACTAACAATAGGTTTGTCTAGGATCTTGTGTGTCTCTGCATACATCAAGTCGAGTCGGTCCTTTGTACGCTCGCGTTGTCAGTCCCTTTAGAGTGCGAGACTTGTCGGACTTTGGGATCGGCTCTACCTCAACATATCGGATCTAGTCACTTATAGGGACCAGCGGTGATTCCTAGTGAGTCTTCGAGCGGCCTTCCCTCCTTTGAGAGTGACCCCTTACTTGGAGTGTCCACCTCTAGCCTCATTCCCCAACAGCGTGTGCATATCGAATCTATACGGGATGAGCAGGTGTCGAATACTTGGAGTGGAGCGTACTCGTGCTTCTTGGTCGATGACGGATCCACCGGAACCATACGAGCAACCGCACCCCTTACTCGACGAGGTCGATCTCTTCCCACCCGGGGAGAATTGATGGGAATCAACACCGGGCACTAACTTTTATTTTTGTATTTATGTCCATTTAGTTTGCATTTATATCCATGGGAAGCAGGTTTGCAATTGTAAGGCTTTATAAGCCAATTTGTCATTCCCCAAGGATGTTTGGGTTTTTGTGTAAAAGTCCCGTAGGTCTAGTGGGGGCCCCTCATCTCCTTCCCCATTGGGCCACCTAAGCCATAGGTCTCATGTGGGGCTGGTCAAAGATCCAAGGTGGGCTTCTAGATGGCTTGACCATTGAAGGGGATAATTGGATTCAAAAGTCTAATATTCCAACCCTTAAAGTCCAAGATGCCATCCCCATTTATATTTGTTTAATATGTTTTGTATTTTTATTTTAATTGAGTCAAAACACATGGGAGAATAAAATATGATCTCCCTCTTTTACCTTTCCCCTAATTTAGATCTGAGGTTAGTTTAGGTCTTTTTACACTTTCTATATATACCTTGTATTGTGTGATTTACTTAGCATTAATGGAAGAAAATATTCATTTGTGCTCAATGGCCTAAGGGCGGCCCTCTCTCCTCTCTAGAGCTGTGAAGGCTCTCCTTCAGATGTGTGATGCATCTCCACCACCACCTCTCTGAGTGCGATGCTCAGCTCCGCCGCCGCCGCCGTCATTCGTGCAGCCATCGCACTGCCACCGACTTGCCGCGGGAAGTTCTGTCCAAATCAGGACAGAATCATCTTGGTTGAATTTTAGCTCCTAACTCTGAGATCTTCTGGAGCCCAAATTTTGAGGGTAGGTTCCCCACGTAAATACCCTCTCCCAAAAAAAGATTCCCAATTTCTAGTCTTCAGTTTCTATTTTTCCACATTCGGGTTCTTCAGCCTTCCAGTTCTATCTCTGTTCTGCCCTATGTCATAGCAACCTTGTGTTTCCATTGTTTGATCCCCTTCCCCTTTTTTGATTGAGTCCAAATTTGGACTAGGTATTCTACCCATCCAAACACGTCTCCACAATTTTTTTCTAGAATTTAGAAGTTCTTTTCCCCTCCCAAAAAATTAAAACTCAGTCAAATTTTAGTGATGTCCTATGTAGTCTAGATCCGACCCACCAGTGACAAAAAATCTGTTTCCCCAACCAAACCACCACTAGAAATTCCACAAAAAATATCCCCGTCTTCCTTACTTCTTTCCCTACAACTTTCATCAAAGAGTCAACTTCTATATCCAAAGTTTTTCCTTCGGTCAACTCTTGTTCTCAGGAAAACTTAGATCTATCCTATCAGATATGGTTCTGTTAACCAGCAACTGGTAAATTTGAGCAAGGCCAGCTCCTGGAAATTCAAAATTCTTTCTCAAGCCATAGATCGAAGTACTTCAAGTTAGCTTTCCAACGGTACCACTTTCGCTTCGATCCGACGTTGGGAGTGATCACAACAGTTGATCTTGCCGGGTCGCGCGCTGTAAAATAGAAGCTTCAGATCCGTGGACAGCAATGTCAACAAGTGAAGACTGGAGCCGACTCGCCACAAGGAGAACCAGCGTGCCGATGCCCCAGGGAGCATCCTACCATGAGCCATTGTCACAGCGGTACCACTCTGGGCCCACTCGGACCCGCCGACCAGCACGTGGGCCCCACAACCAGCAGCTTGCGCCATCTGAACCGCGCCGACGGGGTGATCAAAGTGCTACCCGACAACCCAAGATCGGTCCTCCTGGGCCCACTTGTAGCTCGTTACCTCTCTGCGTGGAGTGGACATCAAAGTTCACTGCTGTAATTTCAATATTTATTGTACTGGGAGTTACTGACTTGGCCGGGATCATCTTCCCCAGCGCGTGGAGGTAAATTCGCTCCCACTATCTTTCACATTTGCTTTACTCGTATCTATTTGTATATGCCGCTGCGAGTGTTAGTATTCTTAGCCCGATATATTGTTATCACCGTTGCAAGAGAGCGAGAGTGGGTGACCCGTCCCGTGACTCGATCCAAGTACACGCGGAAAGTCGATACCCGAGACTCACTGCCAATTTCTCAACCGCACATGGTCCCACGCATCCCTCGCTAGGGACACCCGCGAGCTAGAGTCCTAGGGCACATGCCCATCCCGCATCACCGCTAGGCACATGCGTCCAAAAGAAGATAAGATCAAAGAGACCCAGCAGGACTCTGCCCATTAGCGGTCTAGCGATGGATCGCCAACGTCCTCCTTGCAGTCGTACGATAGACCGCCAGGGGAGAGGACATGGCAAAAGAGATAAAGGCCAATAAATCCATAACTTAATCCACAAAATAATCCTCATTAGCCCTTATCTAGGCCCAATAAGGTGAAGTGACGAGAAATCAATGAAGCCAAGTCCAACCAAGGAGAATGACCCATAAAATTAGGCCAAAAAATGCCCAATAAGCGGTGAATAACTCGGGACATCACAAAAAAAATAGATAAGGAGATGACTCAACTCATTGGTCATAAAATGGGTGTCAACATGTATAAGAAGGCTGGAGAAAATTTACTTAACCTTTAAGACACTCAGGCTACATCTTTTGTCAAACTCTCAAAAGTTCTTGATTTTTCTTATGATCTTAAGATAATGCATCTTTGTGTTGAATGCATCTTCGTGTTGAATGCTATTTCTGCTATGCATGTCAGGGACAAAAATTCTGTGAATGATGATTAACAAGTTGTGATCTCACCTTCTTGAGTGTTTAGAATTGAATGATTGTATGAAGAATGACTATTTAATTCATTGACTGTTTTGATCATACATGATTCATAGTTGTCATTATCAAAAAGGGGGAGAATGTTCGAACCCTGATTTTGAGAATGACATTCTATGAATCATGTTAAGACTAAAATGAATAAACACCTTATTCAAATCTGTTGTGAGTCTTAATAACTGAATACAGGTTGTTGCATGATCATTCAAAGTGTCGTTAACATCGATGCAGTTTATGTTCATGCATTCATATAGGTCTGTGCATACATTGTGAGTCTTCATGCAAGGACATCATATAGGTCAATGCATATTTTATGTGCCTAAGGACAGCAAATAAGTCAGTGCATTTTTACCTTCGTATGCATATCAGGTCTGTGCATATTCTTGTCAGCATGCAGGTCAGTGCAGTCTTTATGGAATGCATATGCAATCAATGCATATTTTACCTTAAGTGCATTTAGGTCGGTGCACGTTTTGGCCTTGCTAACATATAGTCGGTGCAGGTTTTGCATCGAACATATAGTCGGTGCAGGTTTTGCATTGAACATATAGTCGGTGTAGGTTTTGTATTGAACATGTAGTCGGTGCACAGTTATTCCTTATGCTTATGGAAGAATAAGGTCGGTGCACGTCCGTGTGCTCTCCTAATAAGGTCGGTGCAAACTTCGCTTCTTCTCTCATATAGTCAGTGCACATTCTGCTTGACTGCCATTGTTTAAAAAGGCAGCCTCTCAAGGCACTAAGGCTTAAGCCTTAAGGTGAGGCACTAGAAAAACGCCTTGAGACATGCGTCTCATGCCTTTTACTTGAGGCTTACACCTTTTTTTAATTGAGGTGGTACGCCTCACCGCCTTCACCGCCTCATGGTATTTAATTAAGACGTGTGCATCACTTAAGAAGATGATGTAATGAGATGTTGTAAGGTACTCTCAAGATTTACATTTCTTTTGTTGTCCTTAAAACATAATTCAATACTTTTTTTCTTGATAGGTACTTTTTTTTAAATAGGGTGGGGATAATCGATCTTGAACTCAAGCCCTCCCTCATATGGGGAAGGGTGACAAACCAACTGCACTAGACAATTGGCTCATAATTTAGTACTTTTGAAATAACATGAATTTATCATTGAGTGGATATGGCATTAACACATGAAAATCACTATTATTTTTAACATTTTTTATTATTTTAAGATTATTTTCTTCTCTATTAAGACTTACGCCTCGTTGTGCCTTAAGGCTTACGCTTTATGAGGCTTATAGAAAGCACCTTACAACTACCTCAAGACCTTTTAAACTATGGTGACTGCACACCGGGTCAGTGCATGTTCTGTTGTGTGTACATAAGGGCAGTGCAATTTTGCCTCAAGCATGTAGAAGTCAGTGCATACTTTGCATAGGGTAGAACAAGTCGGTGCATACTTTGCTTTGTGCAATATAGATCGTGCACATTTCATATTAAGTGTATAAAGGTCGGTGCAACTTCTGCATCAGGCTTGTATAGGTCTGTGTAATTTTTGTTGGTGCACGCATGCAAGGGTCAGTGCACTTTTGTGTCTCATGCATACAAATGTCGGTGCACGCCTGATAACTGCATCTATAGTCAGTGCAAGTTCTATCATATGTATACAAAATCCAGTGCACCTTCTGCGTCCTTCATATTATAGTCGGCGCAAGTTTCATCTTACGCATATGAAACTCAGTGCACGTCTATCTAATGCATGTAATAGGTCTGTGCATTTAAGTCTATGCATTTTTCTAGTCGGTGCAAGTTCTGCCTCGCTCACATGATGAGTCTGTGCATATGAATGTTTCTATGAAATCCTCCAGCTAACAAAGTGTTCGACTTAATGCTTCTATTCTGATTGGCAGGCTCAAGTCACTGCGGACAAGTGACCCAAGGTGAATCTGGTCTAGAGACTTAGCCACGTGGAAAGCACTTCTTCAGATCTAACACATGGACCTCCATTAGCATAACCCTGATAGAATCTCTGGGCGGGAAACATGTATTCCACGCGCTCAATCCTTTACGGCATATATTGTGAGACCCGTTCCTTAACGGATATTTATCGGTAATCATTTAAAATTTATTCCATGAGTTTCGGCTATTTTCATGAAATTTATGGGCTTTTTCTAGTATTTAATCTAATTAGATTAAAGCCTTTAAGGAAATTAAGGGGCATATTGACAATTTCGCTTAATTGGGGCTTTAGAGTGTAAAAGAGGGTTAAAAATCAAAAAAATATATATTATTTTAATCCTTTTTTTACCCATTCGATGCCCCCCCGCTCTCTCTCACTTTCCTCTTCCCCCCCCCTTTCTTCGACCGAGACGCAGGCACTCGCAGGCAGAACCCGCGAGCACGCCGCGGATGGCGGCCCCCCCTCTTCCCCGGTCGTCATCTTGGCGCGCGGTGATCCCGGCAATGGCGGTGGCTTCTAGTGGCCTCGCGGGGGACTACGGAGGAGGATCACGGCGGCTACCCCTCCTCCTTTCACCCGTGGAACCCACGAACGGCGGCCCCTCTCCCCCGTTGTCTTCTCGGGGCGTAGTGACCCAAGGCTGACGGAGGAGCTGGAGGCTCGCCGGTGAACCTGCAAAGAGGAAGACGCGGCGGCGTCCTCATCCCACGGTGATCGATGGCGCAACCCCCCTCTCTCCCTCTTCCTCTTTTCTCGGCTCACCGACGACCTGGCGGCCTTGGCGGAGGAGCAAGAGCTCCGTCGATGAACCTGCAAGGAGTAGACCACGGCGGCGCCACCGTCGGAGCGAACCCATAGCGGCATCGGCGGCTCTCTCCCTCCCCTTCTCACTGTCGGATCGGGCGTTTTCATCGCGTTTGAGGCAGGGGGATCGATGCCATAGCCCGTTAAATAGTTCCTAATGCATGCCCATCGTCGCTGATTTCATAGACTATAAACGGTCGCATGCCCATCATCTTTATGTTTTAACAGCATGCCCATCGTCCTTATGTTTTAATAGCATGCCCATCGTCTTTATGTTTTCGAAGCATGCCCATCGTCCTTATGTTTTAATAGCATGCCCATCGTCCTTATGTTTTAATAGCATGCCCATCGTCTTTATGTTTTTGAAGCATGCCCATTGTCTTTATGTTTTTGGAGCATGCCCATCGTTGCTGAGTTCATAGGCGATAAATTCTTATATTATGATGGTGGAATGGCAGGGAACAGGTTAAAAATTATAATTCCCGTCGATTTGAGTCGACTGGGAAGGGATCCGGTTATGATTCCTGTGAATCCGGTTCTCTAGTAAGGATAATGTTTAGATTATTTCAGCTTTTATAACGGTCCGCCATAAATCGTTTATTGACCCGAGCGGCTGACGATGAGACAGCGTAAATATTTTAAATTTGAATGGCTGTAGAAATTTCACTGTTAGTCCGTTTAGTAGCACGCAGTGGTTCGTCGTTCGACCGCCTAATGCTATAACGGCTCTAATTCAACAGCTTGTTCTACAAATTATGTGTGTTCGTTTAATTATGCATTTAATACGCATCTTCGCCATGTGTGGGTTATTTTATTGACTGGGGCGGTGTGGACGCGGGATTTTTCTCCTCTTTTTTCAATTTTTTTTATTTATTTATTAATTTGGTTTATTAGGCGTACCAGTCACATGTGTGACGATTTCATTGTGCGCTCGACTTGACTTGATCAGTCGATTGTGAAGTCCGAGTCGGGACCAAAAGTCCGCCATACCATAAAGGCTATGACGTTAATTACGCCCTTCCTAAGAAGGACAACCCTTGATTAAACGCCAAAATAGGAGGCCTCAGAAGGCAGTCAAAGTACTAATGTGCGAAATAAAGGCTTCATACTTATGGAAGAGGACGAATGGAGGGCGGATTTATTTAGTTCAACGGACTAAATCGTGCGGCACAACCTTTAACTTTGAGCCATACCGGGTAAGGATAGAGGACCATCCACGCAGTGGCAGGACGGAATTCGGCTAATCATTAGGATATTCCATTTTGACACTTCCACTTGACCGGATGCTCCAAATAGGTTCGTTTCCCCCGAAGATGGAGCCGGATGGGAAGTGTATCGGAGACACCCCCTTGACTCATCGGGGTTGATGACATTGGACTAGATTTCGGCAGCATCTCCCCTCAACTTGGATCATGCCCAAGGGGAAATAGGTGATCATCCACGGAGTGCCGGGATGAAAACCGAAAGAGAAAGGCACTGGGCCCTGGCACAGTGTGATGTTGGGGATGGTTCCCCGTTTATTTATTCCATGTGGTGTACCCTGTGACCTGCAGATATCCCTCGAATTAGTGTGGCAGCGTGCTCAAGGATTGGGCAGAGGAGGAGAGGCTCTCGGCATGGCTGTAACGAGCATAGGCAGGCTTCCCGGCGCGGGGGAATGGGTTCTTGGCATGAGGTTCCCGGCATGGTTTAAAGAAAGAGGAGGGAGCTCTCGGCATGAGGTTCTCGGCGCGGGGGAATGGGTTCTCGGCATGAGGCTCTCGGCATGGTTTTAAAGAAGGAGGAGGGAGCTCTCGGCGTGAGGTTCCCGGCGCGGGCCGCGCCGGGAGCTATTCATGGCGCCGGAAAGGTTTGTGGAGGTTTGTGGGGTTCTACGGTGCTCTGTTTTGGGGATTTTTTTTAGGATTCAGGTAACGGCTAGGGGGTTTTAGGATGCAAACGAGGAGGGGGGCCGAGGGCTCTACCAAGTCACCAGATTAACATCAAGGAGTCACATGGATAGAAGGGATTCGAGGGATTGAAGTCACCAGGCGTTCGAACCCTCGGGAACAGGCTTTATGCCATTCATATCGCCGACCACCCAGGAGATCAAGAGATGACTGTCTCTGATCCCTGTGATGGCCCCAATGGCTTAGGAAACTCGAGAGGACTATGGACTTCGCAACGTTTAAATCATCGATGTCGTCGAGGGAGAGAGAGGGACAAAGCCCAAAGATCCACGGTAAGGATCGGGGCTCTGTTACCTCCTTCCCATCTGAAACAATCATGCTTATAGGCACAAGAAATCACTGGAATTCTAAGCATCCGAGCAATTAATGTATGCGGGGGATAACATACGTTCCGAGAGAGAGAGCACAGGGAGAAGAGGGCCAACCAAAACCATTTCATCGGAACAACCGTGGAGTTGCATTTCACTGTTTCATCGTTTACATCATTCATAGAACAAAGGGGACGGAGGGAAGAAAAATAGACTAATACTCTATCTCCTCGACAACAGGGAGATCTCTTCACTTCGAAAGCAGAAAACAGAATCGAAGCTTATACATCAAAGAAAAAGGGAAGCAGGAAGGGACGACGGCAATAAAGGGAAGGGGAGGGCGGAGCATTGACTCCTCTCCCTCTCTTAGCACCCCACCTTCTCCTTCCTTCCGACCTCGCAGCAGCTTTTCTTCTCTTCTCTCTTTTTTATCTGGCTATCTGGAGATGCCTCTCTTCGCTCTTTTTTCTTCTCCCTTACTTTCTTTTCTTCTTCCTTGCTTTCTGTCTCTGTATGTCCTTCTTTTTTTTCGAGATCAACACAGGGGGGATTTTATAGGCACAACAGCCCCCCTCTCGGCATGACCCTTCCCGGCGCGCCGAAGATGACTTCCCGGCGCGCCCTTGTCAACCGGGGAGGCTTCCCGACGCCCCTATGGGCTTTGGACCTTGTGAGGATTTCCCGGTTCCACCTTAGTGAGCCCATTTGGGCTTTAATATCTTGAACTCCCTCGTTATCAAGTCTAGACTATCAAAGACATATAACCTGCCTTTTCATTTGTGAGTCCTTCGAGCCTGTCAGAACAGGTGAAGGTTGATTAGTGAGTTGACATAGTCTTATCAGAATATTTCTGGATATTTTCATCAGTCAGTAGACCGCAGTTCTTCATCAATACTGTTATCTGAGCGACGACAATACCGGACATCAGCTTGACCGGGAAGGGATTCAGCCGGGTGGCAACTTTAGTGACGACTATTTTGTAATTCTGGCTTTGCAGGAGTCTATGAGAGCTTCTTGTATGGTTCAATCTTCTCTTTGGTCTCATCTTTATTCTCAGTTATATTTCAGGTGTCAACAAATGCCCCCCACTTGCAGGTGGCGGGAATGCAGGATAAGTGACATGGTGCCTGTAGGTGTGTATATCATTCAGCATCTAGACCCATTTATCAGCTTGGCATTGCTAGTCATCTTTCATTTTGCAGCTTGGAAGCATCATTACTTTGGCATTTCTTTTGATTTCTCTCAATTTCTTTGCCTTGAACGCCCTTGGCGCGAGCTTCTCGGCGCACGGCCCTTAGGCATAGCCTTCTCGGCGCGTTGGTTCTCAGCGCATGGCTTTTCGGTAGGGCTTCTCGGCGCTCTCGGTCACAGGCCTCAGCAGGGCTTCTCAGCGCGCCCTTGGTGAAGGGAGGGGGGAGTTCTCGGCGCACCTTTTTTTGGCAGTTTTTTTTGAATTAGGGGGGTTCTCGGCGCGCTAAAGATCGCGCCGAGAACCTCTCTTCTGCTTCCGCTATTTGAGACGTCGGGAGCCTCGTTTCTCTTCATTCTTCACTCCCTCTTCTCTCTCTTCACCCTCTCGGCGGTGGTGGCGAGCTCTTCCCCTCAGCCATCCAGCTTCTTTCCCGCTTCATTAGATTTCGCCCGGGTAGGATATTATTTTGGGGATTAAATCCCTTTTACTTCCGGATCACTCCCTCTTGGTGGGTGACTCCCTATCTTCTTTGGGCAGACCCTGAATAAGGGGAGATGCTGCCGAAATTTTCACATGGCTTCACACTATAATCTTTATAAGACTGTTTCTTATTTTAGGACTTTCATTCACATCTTTTCTCTGACTGCAGACATTGCAATGGCTTCCAGCTCTGCTGCTACATCTTCTGGAGCTGTTGGGGCGAGCTCGTCAGCGTAGCCAGATATATCATGGGCTGTAGTAAATTGGCTGAACGTGCATAGCCTGGACTTCGGGTATGACAAAGTTGCTGCCGTTGACGAATCGTCTGACTCTGAGACGGATACAGTATCAACATCGAGGGTATATTCCACTGCAATGGAGACATGCTTCAGATGGGGCAACGACTATCGGCCGGATCTTCTGAAGGACCGCCACTTAATGCCGTTCATCCGAACTTTCACAGTGGGTGGCATGCGAGACTATCGGATAGCCCGTGCTGTCGAGGCTGCCATCCTTGCCGAACGAGATAGCCTGAAGGAGTCGGTGTACGGCCACAAGGCCATCTATCTTCCCGGGGAGAAGCGTGACTGGGACGCAGTCCTCGGTATATCAGAGCTGGAGCCGGAGAAGAAAATGTTGACCCGGGCCCCAGAATTTACACCTGCCCGGTGGGATAATGCTAGTGGCCGAGTTCATAGGGAGAAGCCTGGCTATGGTCTATTCCTGGCACCGATAAAATGGGGATACCGTGAAGAGCCCTTTGTGTTGAATTGTTCGGCCGTCCAGTTCAAGTATCATCTGGCTGCCGGTTGGTTTGGAGATACCAAGATCACTGACGCCCACCTGTTCCGGGTGGGAGCGGTGGAGTTCACCGAGTTTGTTTTAAAGGAATACGCCCCTCTGCTGATCAGAGCCGAGGTATATCACAGTGTCTTTGCTTCTAGATTCCGCTATCCCATATCCCGAGGGTTATGCTGTGGAATGTTCGAAGTATTCTGCCCTTTGTTCAACATATTTTATACAGCAGAGGGCGAAACATCTCTCGACCTCTGGAGTTTGTCACAGCTTTCTGGTCTGCCTATTGACGGCGAGCCGTATGAAGAGGTCTGCTTGGCGGATTCCGAGAAGGATAGCTCAGATGGCGAAGGCAAGTATTCACTTGGCTATTCCTACCAGTATTTAATGAAGGCCTATCGCTCCATCTGTCTGGCGCATAGTAGAGGATCCTCCAAGGGTTACCATCCTCGAGAGAAAGGCAGCAAGCTGAGGGTCCGGATAGGGCAGTGGATTCAGTATTTCTTTGACGGTCCCTTAAAATATGCAGACTTCCCTTCCATGGGTCCGACTGCCAGCAAGCAGATAAGGGCTCCCCGCTATAAGTCAGCGTTGCCATCTTCATTGCGCCGTGCAGGCAATGGTGGTCCAAATCCAGCAGGGGTGGACCCTATCACACATTGCGCGGCTTACTTCACATTCTGGTTGTGCACTTTCGCTCTCCCTCAAGGGGACGAGACAATCATTCGGCCCGAAGCCATATACCCGGCATGCCAGATGGCCTGGGGAATGAGGCTGTCACTTTGCCCAGTGGCCTTGTGTTTAATCTACAAATCTTTGGGGGATCTGTACAAGCATCGGACTCCCCGCTCTTTGAGGACCGTGGGCCCTTTTCATTTCTTCAATGCCTGGGTCTACAGTCTATTTCCTGAATTGGCTCCTAGAACTCTGCAGGCAGATACAGTGTTACCCAGAATGATTGAATTTGCCAGTGCCGAACCTGGCTCTTTCTCTGATCAGTTGTTCAAAATAAGGGGCCGACTGATAAGGGTACCAGTGGATGCCCCTGGCAGCATTCATTTCTGGAGCTTGGCAGCAGGTTCAGCTCCTTTGGTTCATTCTCAAAGAGAGTGTAAGATGGAAGAGGTAGAGACCTATGTTCACCCCGTTTCAGGGGCTAATGCTGTTAGGTCTATTCTGGAGCCGGAGCTGGTTAGATGGGCCATGGCCATTCGACCCAGTGTTTTAGTCTTCAAGAAGGGTGGTCTGCTTCTTCTGGAACCATATTATCCATTCCGCTTCGGGCGGAACTTTGGCTATGACCAGCATATCCCTACATCAGTTGCTCAGTTTCCCCTGGATGGCCGGGCCAAGCACGGATCCGCCATTGTCGGTGATGGCCGGTTGTGGTGGGATTTCTATCATCGCCATGATGGCGCCGTTTTCAGAGTTCCCACTGTTTCCAACCGTGTCCCCCGCGTCACATCAGAGTATATCAAATGGTGGAACATTCGGACCAACTTTCACAGGGATGGCAGGGGTGCATTCTGGGACGTGGCCGAGCGTTCTTTCCTGAAACAACAGCCCGGGCCAGCATTTGACATTCCCGAGGCCCACCTAAAAAGGATTTATTCACAACATCCGAGGGAGGCCGAGAACTATCTGGCTCAGCGTCGGGTTCTGAAAGAAGGAGGCTCCGAGCCGCCCGCTCATGTCTTTGCTGCCATTAACGAAGATACTTTTATGAAGAACTTGAAACATCTGTGTCATGTAGGAGGCGCTCGTCTGGAGGCGCAACAGTACCCTTTCCCTGTTGAAGAGCCGCTCCTGACGGTCGTCCCCTGGAAGGGTCCGACAGATAGATTTCATCCCTACAGGACGTTTGTGCACAGGGAAGATAGGACTCAGACGTACTACAAGCACACGTCTTGGCTGTTTATTCTGCTGAATGTACATGGGTTATCTGCAGAGAGTCTGATAGCCGGCATATTGAATAAGCCATTGTTTATTTCTTTTCATTATGTCGACGGCTGGGGCATGGACCACCTCGACTTATTTTGATGTCTTGATTTCCATGGTCATAGCGATCTGGCATCTTTAGTGGAGAAGTGCCAGACATTTGGTGATGTCTGTTGGCTTGTCAAGGAGGCTGCTTTCCGCTCCAAGGAGGTAGCTTATCTGTATTGGCCGCTTTCTGTCTTTTATGATGGCCCAGCAGGTATGGTCTTTCCTTTCTGACTGTAGTGCTTTCTGTTTGTTATTCAAACTCTGCATCTACTGGTCTCATTGCTTCTTTGACGTCTTCAACAGATAGTCCAGATATAAAGTGACAGGGGCTTTACAGAAAAATCATTGCGCAAGTTGAGAAGCCTGCTTATTTTGAAGTCCCTGCAGCAGCACCGACGACCACTCCCCTGCCTCCGGGCAAGAAGAGAAAGATTTCTGCAGTGAAGACTGCAGTTGGGAAGGCCAGGAAGGCTAAGAAGGCCCATGCTCGGCAGTCGGCTTCAGCATTGACGGACCCTGGGACCCCTCTTCCTGATATCCCCTCCTTTGATGAGTTTGAATCTCAAAGGGAGGGCGCCCAGACGTCAGTCAAGGGTAACATCAACAGCCTGCAGTTATATCTTTCATCGTCTTTTGCTGAATTTTATAGAAATCTTCGAATATGACCCCCCCCTTTTTGCATAGCCCAAGAGCCAGTTGTGACACCTTCCGTGGTGGAGACCAGATTGCCTTCCCCCACGCCGGCTAGTGAGGCGGAGGGTAAGTGTGCTTTTTCATCTTCTTTTGCACATTTCGATTATCTATTTATTGTCTCTCTCACGAACCTTTCTCGGCAGTGACGGTCGGTGAGGGGGCTGCAGTTACGGGAGTAGCTAGCGATATAATTCAGCCACAGGAGGGCCATAAGACCCAGACAAAACGGGGCCTTGTCCCTGTGAGGCGCATAGTTACCCGGTCTTCATCTAGGCAGCCGTTAGGGACGCAAGTCCCGCCCGTGGATAGCGTAGAAATCTCTTCTAGCAGCTCCGCGACCGCTTCCGAGGCAGAGGGAGAAGGAGCAGATTTCAGCGAGAGCGAGACGGAGGGTATCTCCCAATCAGAGGCCCCACTTGTATGTACTGCCATTGTCCCACTGTTCACCCCCTCCAAACTGCTGGTACCATCTTCTAAGGAGGAACTACCGGAAGAATTTGCTAGCTTGGACACCGAGGCAGATATAACTCCTCCCTTTGCTGCTTCAGCAGCGGAGCTTTCCTCTTCCTTGCACTCCTTTGAGGATATCGACATCACATTAGAAGTGGGTCTCTCTCCTTTTTCTCATTATTGTTATTATTATTATTTTTATCTGCTGCTTGATGTTGCATTGATCTATTCACAGGAATCCCCTGTCGCTAGCCCGGTAGCGACTGCAGCCTTTGAAGCCATTCTATCTGACACCTTGGCTATTGTTCCTGCTTCGTCAGCCACTTGTGCAGGCGTTTCTGAGATAATTCGCCCTGTGCTGGTGAGGGTACAGTCTTCTACAGACTTAGCATTGCTGGACTTGAGGACCTCGGGGGAGAGTTCGGCCCTCATCCGGGTCTTGGATTTTAGAGCTGAGACGGACCCAGCTAGGGGTTCTGCCTTTATACCGGCCGCAGTGATGACCATTGCGCCAGAGTCAGCAATTCCCATAACAGTAATTAGGGAAACTAAACTTTTGCCTATACAGTCCGTAGCCTCTGCCGCCTTGACATTGAAGGAACTGGCCGTTGAAGCGGGGATGGAAGAAGGGGAGGTAGCTGCCACAGAGACCGGAATATTGTCCATAACTGACCCAGAATCGATCTCCTTGCTCTCGAAATCTGAGGAGGAGGTGCCCCGAGAAGAGGATGCTGAAGATGCGGGTATCAAATTGGGGACCCAGGAAGCAGCCGCTCCAGCACTTATTAAAGTTGCCCCTACGAGCATTCAAATAGCAACTCCCGAGGAGATGGAGGTGGAAGGCCTCTTGGTTTCATCAGGGGTTGCAGAGAGAGCTCAGTTGGCACCTTCCGCAGACCTCCCGTCTTCCTCTTCCCAGCCTGATGTTACACCATGGCGGACATAGACAGTGAAGTGACTTTCGAAGTAGCTCCAATTCCTTCTCTTGGCTTCGCTTCATCTGAGAGTTTTGTCTGGCAAAATCTTGACATGCTGCGCCAGCTGGTGGAGTCCCAGCCTGGACTGACTTATCTGCGGCTGAAGGAGATAGCCGAGCGTTTCACCGCCGGTCTACAGGCGATGGGCTGTCCCATGGAAATATGGGCCCAGCGGGTTCTATTGTTGTTAAAGTTTATACATCGCCGGGACTTCTTGGCACATATTATGTCTGATCGACTGGCAGCTTTGAAGTTGCAAAGGAAGGAGTGCAAATCTGAGCTGGAGAAGGTGGGCTCTATTCTCCAGGAGCGCCAATGCCAACTACAGTCTCTGGCGCAGCGGGAGCAGTTCGTGCGCAGCCGGATAACCATCCTGGAGGCTGAACTGTTTGACCTCCAGGCTGAACTGCCACAGATAACAACTTCTCGATCGCAGCTTGCGGAGGAAGTAGCCCTGCTAGAGGGGCAGGTGGCGTCCTTTCAGGATGAGTCTGCTCGGCTGCAGGAGGAGGAGGCTCGACTTCATGAGCTGGGGGCTGCCCGCATGTAGGGCTTCTGGCCTTCGAAGACATATTCGGCGCCCGTGAATATCTGTTTCCCCCTTTTTGTAATACAATTCCCCCTCAGGGGCCCTTCTTGTATTCCCTTTTTTATTCAATGGAAAGGAATATTTACACCAGTCTCATATGTGGTTCATCCTTTACTTATCGCACCATCAATTTTTCACGGCGATTTGGCTATGGTTTCAGCGGTCCCTATGCGAACAGCCCGTACCTAGCAGGAGAGCGTCCACCCTTTCAGAGAAAGGATGGGGAACTCGCTCCACCGCGCGACGGTATCCGGAGGGTGCCTAAACCCAATCCTGGGGGTAGCTGAATAAAAGAGGTTTAGAACATCGTCTGGAACAAACGGATGGTTCATCTCGGACAGGTTTCAAAGCTGGTCGGGGCAATGTATCAAACGACCAGTGACGGATTTTATCATCGATGTTGGGTTTATATCGACGCAAAGAAGTTTTATAGGTTTCATCAGAACAGACATAAGGTCTAGACTGGGTAGACTTGATCACAGGTGGGACGTGAAAAGGGTATGTGGTTTTCATCAGGACGGACGTAAAGTCTGAACTGGACAAGTTTTCATCATTGATCGGGCAATGTACCGATCGACCAATGGTTGGCTTCATCATCGATATGGGGTTTATATCGATGCAAAGGGATTTCATAAGTTTCATCAGGATAGACGTAAGGTCTAAACTGGATAGGGTTTCATCACTGATCGGGCAATGTGCCGGTCGATCAATAGCTGGTTTAATCATCGATATTGGGTTTATATCGATGCAAAGGAATTTCATAAGTTTCATCAGGATAGACGTAAGGTCTAAACCGGATAAGGTTTCATCATTGATCGGGCAAGGTGCCGGTCGATCAATAGCTGGTTTCATCATCGATATTGGGTTTATATCGATGCAAAGGAATTTCATAAGTTTCATCAGGATAGACGTAAGGTCTAAACTGGATAGGGTTTCATCATTGATCGGGCAAGGTGCCGGTCGATCAATAGCTGGTTTCATCATCGATATTGGGTTTATATCGATGCAAAGGATCTCATAAGTTTCATCAGGATAGACGTGAGGTCTATTCCAGCAGGTTTTATCGCGGGTGGGACTTTGCCAAGAAATAGGTAGGTTTCATCAGGATAGGTGTAGGGTCTATCCTGGTAGGGTTTCATCGTTGACCGGGCAAGGAGCCGATCGATCAAGGGAAGGTTCAGGAGTTTGATCAGGACAGACGTAAGGTCCAAACTGGCCAGGCTTTATCAGCATGGTGACGGGCTTTATTGTCAGTGGGAGATGTAAAAAGAGGGTATATAGATTTCATCAGGGTAGACGTAAGATCTATCCCGGAAAGGCTTTATCATCGGTGGGGCGTAGAGCCAGATGACCGACGGAAGGCCTCATCAGTGAAGGGGAGGTGAAGGCAACGTGCCGGTTGGCATGGAACTTCTGAATTACCACATTACCGACCCAAGCGCCCTTTCGGGTTTTCACCGGAGCCAGCCCCCTCTTGCTTTTGCCCACGCGTCCTTTCAGATTTTCACGTGGCGGGGTACCCGATTTTGCCTGCAGTGCCCTTTCGGGTTTTCACCACAGCTAGGTTTTAGCCATTTTTGCCCTTGTCCAGAATGCCTGAACAAGTCTGGCGGGGTATCTCTATTTTCAACCCCATTTTTATATATATACTTTTTTTGTCGTTTTCTTTCTCTTTTCCTTTTTCATTGTCTTTTCTGGGACCAGAACTTTCATCCTATGGACCATGGCGCCATATGTTTATTGTGGACACACGATCATTGATGTGGGTGTCAACATCAATGCAAAGGGAAGTAGGGTTTCATGATCTATCCAGACGAAAGGTCCGAATTGATTTAGAGGATATGGATAGCAGCTCGGGCACGAGGCCGTTTGCTGAAAATATGAGTTTCATCGTTAATGTGGGGTTTAACATTAACGCAAAGGAATAGAGTTTCATGATCTATCTAGACGGAGGGTCTGAATCGATTCAAAGAGCAGTGTTGTGCTATGTCAGAGCGGACGGAAGGCCCACCCTGGATGGATTTTAGCGTCGATCAGGCAGCGTGCCAATCGATCGATAGCAGGTTTCATCATTGGTATTGGCTCATACCAATGCAAGGATTTCATATGCTTCATCAGGATAGACGTAGGGTCTAAACTGGGTAGGGTTTTATCATTGATATTAGGCGAGGTGCCAATCGATCAATGGCGGGTTTCATCATCGATATTGGATTTATACCAATGCAAGGAGTTCATGGATTTCATCAGGGTGGATGGAAGGTCTAAACTGGATAGGTTTCATCATAGATCGGGCAGTGTGCCAATCGATCAATAGCAGGTTTCATCGTGGTGAGACGTAGAATAGGTTTCATCGGGATAGACGTAAGGTCTAAACCGGACAAGTTTTATCGTGGTGGGTTTTAGACAGAAACAAGTGGAAGTGTTTTATCAGAACAGACGGAAGGTCTATCCCGAGGTGGGCTTATTATCGAGGGAAATTTTTCTTGAGCAATGCATGAAGGCTTCAACAGAATAGACGTAAGGTCCATTCCGAATGGGTTTAATCGTTGATCGGGCAAGGCGCCGGTCGATCGACGAGGAGTTTTATTGTGGGAGGTGAGGCTTTCTTTGAATCACCACATTACCGACCCAAGCGCCCTTTCAGGTTTTCGCCGGAGCCAGCCCCCTCTTGCTTTTGCCCACGCGCCCTTTCAGGTTTTCACGTGGCGGGGTACCCGATTTTGCCTGCAGTGCCCTTTCGGGTTTTCACCACAGCTGGGTTTTGGGCCATTTTTGCACTTGTCCCTAATATAGGAGCAAGTTTGGCGGGGTATCTCTATTTTTAACCCCATTTTTTTTTTACTTTCTTTTTATTCTTTCTTCTTCCTTCCTCTTTTTTTTTAGAGGGTGAGAGGTCGGAATGCCACTAGCTCAAGATGAGGGTAGCTTGGTTAGGGCGGAGTGCCACTAGACCAAGAAAGGGTGTAGCTTGGCTAGGGCGGAGTGCCGCTAGACCGAGAAAGGGTGTAGCTTGGCTAGGGCGGAGTACCACTAGACCAAGGAAAGGGCAGCTCGGTTAGGGCGGAGTGCCACTGGACCAAGGAAAGGGTAGCTTGGTTAGGGCGGAGTGCCGCTAGACCAAGGAAGGGCGTAGCTTGGCTAGGGCGGAGTACCACTAGACTAAGGAAAGGGTAGCTCGGTTAGGGCGGAGTGCAGCTAGACCAATAAATGGGTAGCTTGGCTAGGGCGGAGTGCCGCTAGACCAAGAAAGGGGTGTAGCTTGGCTAGGGCAGAGTGCCGCTAGACCGAGAAAGGGTGTAGCTTGGCTAGGGCGGAGTACCACTAGACCAAGGAAAGGGCAGCTCGATTAGGGCGGAGTGCCACTGGACCAAGGAAAGGGTAGCTTGGCTAGGGCGGAGTGCCGCTAGACCAAGAAAGGGTGTAGCTTGGCTAGGGCGGAGTGCCGCTAGACCAAGAAAGGGTGTAGCTTGGCTAGGGCGGAGTACCACTAGACCAAGGAAAGGGCAGCTCGGTTAGGGCGGAGCGCCACTGGACCAAGGAAAGGGTAGCTTGGCTAGGGCGGAGTGCCACTAGACCAAGAAAGGGTGTAGCTTGGCTAGGGCGGAGTGCCGCTAGACCAAGAAAGGGTGTAGCTTGGCTAGGGCGGAGTGCCACTAGACCAGGGAAATGGTAGCTCGGCTAGGGCGGAGTGCCACTAGACGAAGAAAGGGTAGATTTTGCCCGATTACTCGGGGAATGTTGGTTGTGCCGTATGATACAGCTTCAGATGTCTTCCGTTGAGTGGTGAGAATTGGATTTCCCCTCGATGGTTAACAACCACGTAGTCCCCTCCTTCGTAGACCCTCTGTATCACATAAGGACCTTCCCAATTAGCATTCAGCTTCCCTTTTGGGTTGGACGCCATGACTTCTTTTTTCTTGACCATGACGAGGTCGCCTTTCTTGAATTCTCATCCTTTTACGAGTTTGTTGAATGCAGTGGCCATGCGGGCCTGATACATTTGGATACTCTTCTGAGCTCGGAGGCGCTTCCCTTCCAATTCAGCCAGTTCTTCTAGTCTTCTTTCTGCATTGGTCTGTTCGCCACGGGCCAGGCCATATTGGACTGCCACTCTGAGTGACGGGACCTCCAGCTCTAGCGGAACCACTGCCTCTGAGCCGTATACCAGCGAGTATGGTGAGCACCCTGTAGGTGTCTTGAAGACAGTGCGGTATGCCCACAGAGCTTCATACATTTTCTCTTCCCAGTCCTTCTTATTAGAACTGACGACCTTGGCCAGCAAGGTGCAGAGAGTCTTGTTAAAAGCTTCTGCCAATCCGTTTGCCTGTGGATTGTAAGGAGTGGAAGTCCTCCATTCGATCTTATATTTCTCAGCAAGCCGATAGACCTTCTGATTTCTGAAATGACTTCCATTGTCGGATATTATTCGGCTGGGGATCTCGAACCGGAAGATAATGTTCTGTTTGATGAATATGGCGACCAATTCACCAGTCACTTCTCTTAATGCTATAGCCTCCGCCCATCGGGAGAAGTAATCTGTTATGGCCAGTATGTACTTATGTCCGGCCGAGGAAGTCGGCAGTGGCCCGACTACATCAGTTCCCCATTGTGCAAATGGCCAGCTGGGCACTGTAGGGTGCAGAGTTGTAGGAGGCCTTCTCGGCACAGTAGCATGCTCCTGGCATTTCTAGCATGATTTTACAAATTTACAGCAGTCTTCAAACATGGTGGGCCAATAGTAGCCCAGCTTCTTGATTTCTATCTTCATCTTGGGACCAGCCTGGTGGGCACCTGCTGTCCCAGCATGTGTTTCTTTCATCGCTTGCCAGGCTTCCTCAGTGGACAGACAGCGGAGTAGAATTTTCTTGCGTGCATCTGCCATTATTCGGAACAAAATTCCATTCCTGAGTTCATAAGAATCTTTGATTCTTAGGAGTTTCATCTTTTCTTCTCTTATCTGCGGCAGTTGTTGGTGTAGAAACCACTGCAGCAAGTGTTGTCTCCAATCAGACGCTTGTTCTGTGCTGATGGTGGCAACCTCGTCTTCTTCGGGGCACCCTTCCAGCATACTGGGGACTTGCCGCCGGTTCATAACGACAATGTTCAGTGTCTTATTTGGTGGGACTGCTAGTGAGCTGGCAAGCTTCGCCAGTGCATCAGCCTGGGCATTGTGTCCACGGCCCACATGCTTGAGCTCAACATGGTAGAATTTCGCCATGAGGCGCACAGCTTTTTGGTGGTAGGGACTCAGTTCTGGCTTCCGCACTTCGAACTCCCCTTGGATCTGTTTTATTATCAACATCGAATCCCCGAATACTTGAAGCATTTGGATACCCATGTTGAGGCTTATATATAGCCCGATTATCAGAGCTTCATACTCGGCCTCATTATTGGTGCAGGGCTTGTTTATAGAACAGGAAGTATGCACGACCTCCCCTTCTGGTGATTTCAGCACGATACCGGCTCCAGCCCGTATTCTGGTCTTTCCATCGGAGTCTGTCTCTGCTCTAGATGCTCCATCAAAGAATAGTTGCCACATAACTGACTGGGTCTGGCAGGCCTCGAGTGTCTCATCATCGGGTAACTCGGTCCCTAGCATATCATTTTCCGGCACAGGATGCTCTGCGAAGAAATCAGCCACGGCCTGTCCTTTTATCGCCCTCTGGGGTGTATAGGTAATATCGAATTCCATCAGGATCACTACCCATTTGCCCAACCGGCCCTTCAGTACTGGCTGAGTCAATATGTATTTGAGCGGATCTGCTGCAGATATCAATCTGACTTCATGTGACAACATATAGTGTCGGAGCTTCTTGACAGCAAAGACTAGTGCCAAGCAGGTCTTTTCTATGTAGCTGTAGCTCTCTTCAGTTCTAATCAGCCTCCTACTCAGGTAGTACAAGGCTTGTTCTTTGCCTTCTTCATTTATCTGTGCCAGCATTGCCCCCAGGGAACAGTATGTGGCCGCGATATACAGTATCAAGGGCCTGCCCTTAATTGGTGCCCCCAGCACCGAAGGGGTCTTGAGATATTCTTTCAGCTTATCAAAGGCTTCCTGACATCCATCGTCCCAGAGGAACGGTACATCTTTCATCATGAGCTTGTGAAAGGGGTGGCATCTTCCCGACAGATTTGATATAAATCGTCGGATATAGGCCAGACGCCCTTGCAGAGATCTCAGCTCGGACAGATTCCTTGGTGGAGGGAGCTCCTGGATAGCCTTAATCTTGGATGGGTCAATTTCAATGCCCCTATGACGGACAATAAACCCGAGGAATTTTCCACTGGACACGCCGAAGGCACATTTCATGGGATTCATCTTGAGTTCATATTTGCGCAGCCTCTAGAATACTACCCTCAGGTCTTGCAAATGGTCTTCTCTTCTTTTAGTTTTTACTACCAAATCATCAATGTAGCACTCTACTTTCTTGAAGAGCAAATCATCAAAGATCTTGGTCATAGCTCTTTGGTAGGTAGCGCCGGCATTCTTAAGACCAAACGGCATCCTTTTGTAGTGGAATATCCCCTTCGGAGTGCGGAATGCAGTGTGCACTCTGTCTTCTTCAGCAATCCAGATCTGGTTATATCCGGACGACCCATCCATAAATGACAGGGCTTCATGACCAGTAGTCGCATCGATCATTACTTCAGTGATTGGCACTGGGAAATCATCTTTCGGGCAGGCCTTATTAAGGTCCCAGAAATCAACACATATTCTGATCTGCCCATTTTTCTTCTTTACGGGCACTATGTTGGCTAACCATGTAGTATACTGATTTTCTTCAACAAAGCCTACGTCGATTAGCTTGTCAACCTCTTTGTTAATCTGATTTATTAATTCATGGCGCATTCTCCTGGAAGGCTGCTTTACAGGGCTAGCCTCTGGGTTTATTGCCAATCGGTGCTGCGCCACATCAGAACTCAGTCCCGGCATTTCATCATATGTCCATGCAAAGCAGTCTCGGAATTCTTTCAAGAACTGTACATACTGTTCCCTGGTAGCTGGCTCCAGCAGTGCACTGAGGAATGTCGGCCTTGGCTCATTTGCGGTCCCCAGATTTATTTCCACAAGCTCATCGACGGTGGCCTGACCTCCATCTTCGACCTCGGGCGGGGCTTCTTGCAAGTCAATGAAGCCTCCCGGGATATAATCTTCTTCAGTTTCATGATTTTCTGTTTCATCATACTGGCCGTCAGCGGGTGCTGGCTCATCATATACGGCCAATATTGTTGGATTCTGTTCAGTCTGCCCCGAGGACGTGACTGGCTCAGCAGGAAACTCAAAAACGGAGTCTTCCGCCCTTAGAAGCTCTTCTGATGCAGACGCCCTTGAGAGATCATCATTCTGTAGAGCCCGGACTTCTTCCAGGATGCGCTCAAACTCCAGGCACTCCCTCAGCTCTTTGGCTATTTGGTCTTCATCCGGGGTTCCCGTGTCAAACTTTGCTTCAGCATGGAACAGATCCTCTTTGCAAGGTAGGTCTTCCCAGCACCAATCTTTCTTTGTTTCATCAGATGTCCCCGTCTCCGGCTGACTGTCTGGGGCTTCATTGTTCATTATGGATTGATAAATGATTTCTTCATCTTCCGAGGGGTACTTGTCATATCCCACCTCGGAAGGGTCTTCATGCTGGTAGGAGACAGAGATGACATCCACTTCAGCTTCATAGTATTCTTGAAGGGTATAACCCAATCCCGGGTGCTGAGTGATCTTCCTCAGTTCTTTATTATCCCGGGGCGGATCCCATAGCTCCTGGAACGCCTTCTTTTGGGCAACAGGTTGTAGTGATGGCATCTGCATTTTAGAGAACATCTGCGAAACCCGCTGGGTAGTATAGTCCAAGCCCGTGATCGGCACCATCCGGTTTGCAGATTCTTCAGGGACCATGCAGTCTTGATCATCGTCTTCGACTGGCTCCCCGGTGTAGAATATGGTAGGAGGCTCGCAGAAGCGAGGGATTTCCATAGTCTTCAGTGGTAGCACCGTTTGGTATTCTAGGCTGGCGATGGGCTTGACTAAACCCTGCGGAACCTCTACCTGTGTGTACTTTTCTTTCATTTCTTTATCGATACCATCCGGGTGAATGCTAGGAGGGGTGATCCGGGCAAAGTCACCAGCATAAGAGATGTGAGATACCTCATGCTTTTTAATATAGCCCTTTGGTGGCGGGGGAGACCAGTTTCTTGCCTTCGTCGCCGGCTTTTTCTGACCGACCCCAGCCTCTTTCTCTTCACCCTTTTACGACACCTCCGTGTAGTAGGATGCATCGAGCATATGGCACTCGAATACTTCGAAGGGATGCAGATCCGCAAACACCCTTTCTTCTTTTCCTTCATGGCAGTATTTAATGCACTGATGCAGCGTGGACGGCACTATCTGATATTCATGCAGCCACGGTCTCCCCAGCAGGGCCTTATATGTGGTGTTGGAGTCGATTACATAGAATCGTACCACGGTAGTGAGGTCCCCCAATGTGAGGTTAAAATCAGCCACCCCAAGGGGCGTCTCACATTTCTGGTTGAATCCCGCAATTTTCATGTCTCTGACCTTGGTAAGCTGAAGATCAAAGTAATATTTTTGGTAGATGCGGTATGGGAGAATGTTCACGATAGCCCCGGGATCTATCAGTATCCTGTTCAGTGGCTGACAATTCAGGGAGCCCCTCATGTATAGCGGTCTGTTATGGCAGGAATTCGGAATCAGCATGTCATCCTCTGTGAATGTAACTGACGGCCCAGAATTCACTTCTGTCAAGAGTGCTTCATATTGTGCCGGCGACTGCAAGGCATCAACAATTGCTTGGCGAGCCTCTTCACTCAGAGAGAGAATCTCCCAGATGGAGAATCTGGTAGGGAGCTTCTTTAGCATTTTCATGATCCGGCTGCCCACCCTGACATTAGACAGTCTCATTTCTTCCGCCCATTGGGGTTTTGGAGGTTCATGTGGTGCCTGTGGCCTCTGCTGCCCAGTGCTGGCTTCAACCTCTGGACCGATTTCTTGGGGGGCTTCTTCTATAGCAACGGCCCCTGGTGCCGTCGGAGGGTTATCCTCCTCTTTCTCATTCTGCTTGTAGGCTACAGATGCCGACTGCTGAGGTCTCTTGCCTTTATCTGGCCCAGCCTGTATCGACTGCCCATTTTCCAGACTGGATAGAAATTCCAGAAATGTTGGAATTTGACCTCCCTTCTTCTCTTCCTGGTATAAGCTAGCAGGGGGAGGAACCTGGACACCTCGTACTTCTGGTTTAGGAATCTGGTAGGGCTGTTCCCCTCTGAACATAATGTTATGATTAGCTGGTGGTAGGCACCCCCACCTTCTTTCGGAGCGTGTTGCATGTGCTAAGGTTGAGGCCTCGGCATGGTTGGCTTCTAGCGGGGCATTTGATGTTTCATCCTCATCATTCTCCCCGGGCGAGGTAAAGAGCGCCGACAGGGTGTTACATTGTACTGTCATGACTCTCTTTCCCTTCTTGGACTTGGGCCGTCTCTTCTTTTTCTGGGAATTTGGCTTTATCGGCCCCTGCCCCCAAAAGGGTTCAGTCTCAGCCTTTTCTTGTTCTGCCTCTGACTGCCCTTTAATTTTCAATTCTTCGAGCTGTTCCCAGAGTATACAGTCTTTCACCAGCAGGTGCCCGGGCTTTTCTGTTCATATTCATCGAGCCCATTAATATACTGCTGTAAATGCCTGGCTGCAGGACTTACTTCCTTATGTGCAGGTAGGGGGACTTGTCTTCTCCGGTTATGAGTGGGGATCCGGATGACTGGCCCTGTCTCAGCTGTGCGCCATACTGGCTTTACTGGAGGCGGTTCAGGTCTTGGTGTGACACCGCGGATAACTGCTCCATTGGTATTGGCTGCGGGAGTCTTCTTTCTGTTCTTTATGGGTTTCATCTGCCATCCTTCCTGATCCTTCAGTGGGGTGAGGAAGCAAGCTTCATAAGTATGCCTGGTACATTCTTCAACGGCCTCCTTAGGCAGCTGCTGGTAGATTGAAATCATATTGGCGGCCATTTTTAATGCCGGAGGCTCATGTGGACGAGGTGGCTCTACCTGGTAATCTCCCAGCTGTAGCTCGCCCTTTTTGACCATGCCTTCCATAATATCTTTGAAGACGTAGCAATCTTCAATTGCGTGCCCCAGCGCACGGTGATATGGACAGAACAGTGGATCACCTTTCTTTGCCGCGTCCTCGGGTCTCTTTGGCTCAGGCAATGTTACCTTGTTGAACTTGTATGCCCAGTTGAATAGTGCGGCTGTCTTATCTTTCGGGAAAGAGTACGGCTTTCTCATTTTGTTTCTCAGAGAGACCTTATCTTTTCTTTCTGCTGTGTCTGCTGGCGGGGGAGCTTCATCTGCCCCCTTCTTCCCTTTCTGTTGCTCGAAGGTTCTGAAATCGACGGTGTTAGCCTCAGAGTGCGATGGTCGTCGATCATTAGATTTCCCTTTCGGCACAGTTGGAGCATTGGCCGTCGGACGCTTAGACAGGAACGTCTCGACCTCCGCCACTATATTGTTCAGCCGGTCAAATGTTCTGACATCTGCACCAATCATCTTTTCCAGTACCTCTCTCCTGAGGCTCTGCTTACATATTTGCACTGCATCTTCTTGATGAGGAGGTCTTCTGCATCTCATAGCTAAGTTCCTCCACCTTTTGATGTAGTCCAGTGCTGTTTCATCTTGCTTTTGCCTGGTTGCATATAGTTCTGCTATTGTAATTTCTCTTTCGTGACGTGAAATCTGTCGCGGAACTTTCTTTGCATATCAGGCCAATCGGTCACTGACCCAGCCGGCAGGCTTGAATACCATTCAAAGGCTATCCCGGTGAGGGATGAGCCGAAGAACTTAAGCAGATAAGCTTCATCAGCTGCCAAATCACCCATAATTGTGGTATAGTAAGCTATGTGCTCCCTGGGAGAGCCCTGGCCATTAAATTTCTCAAACTTCGGCGGCATACTGACGCCTGGCGGTAGTCTCTTAGCAGCATACTGGGGAGGATACGGTACCCTGTACACATCGTAGGTACTAGCATCATCACCAGTCTTTTCAGACAGCTTCATCTCCACAATCTTTTCAATCATCAGCTTCTGGGCTATGGCTGGATCTATGTTTTCCGGGAAGAAGTGAGCTTGTTGCTGACTGTAAGGAGTTGTCATCACAGTTGCGCGCAAGGCTGGCGCGGCAGGCTGCGTCTGAGATACAGAGGGCTGAGCTACCGTCTACTGCAGAACAGGTTGGCTTGGTGCTTTGCCCTTATCAGCCGGGAGAGGATTAGCTGGATAGCCATTTCTGTTGAGCTGGCAGTCTGCCCCACAGGCTCGGCTTGCTTGGAGACCGGTGTAGCTTCATGCCTCTCATTTAGCTGTCTTCTGAGAGCATTGATCTCTTGTTAATATCTTCTAAACATCATCTGGATCATGGGATCCAGGGTTGACGGGATCTGTAGATCTTCTGAAGTCCCTTCAGCATCATCAACGAAGGGATTATCTTCATCTTCTGCTGTCACCACATTAACTGTCATAGTGGTGATCTTGCGGACTTCATCATCAGTCTTCATCTTATCTTTGGCCGCCTGACTTCTCCTTGTGACGGGACCTGGTCTGGTTGCCAGTCTGAGCAGTTCATCTGGCTATGTCGGTAACATATCCTGCCCTTTGACAAGCCCGGCCATATTGCAGGCAAAGATCTGCATCTTTCCCTCTGCCTGTGGACTTTCCTTCTCACCTGATCGGGGTATTTGAGCCGGTCAAAGACTGATATTCTTTCTCTAGCTTCTTCCCTATGCAGGTCTTCTTTCCCATACCCGGCTCTGTGGCCTTCTTCATAATCATTGGAATCGGAGGAGGAGACTCCGAGCATCACTTCTTGAAGGGTTTCTTCTTCTTCTTCATCCATGGTGCCCAAGGCACGGGATAATCTTTGCCGCCCGAGGGCGGAGTTCCCCAGGTAGTGAAAGTAGTCTTGAGCCACTTGTTTCATCTCCTCTTGATTGTGCCTTCGTGGCTCTGGTTGGAGCATCAATCTTTCCGGCTCTTCTGCTGATAAGCCAGTCTCTCCACCTGAGCAGTCAAGTGCTCGGCTCTGCAGTATTTGAATATATCGGCCTGTCTGGCACAGGCTCTTGGTCTTCTTAGAGTGGCAGCAGCGACTGGTTCGCTTATTCTCATTTCCTCTTCCTCCCTGAACCTTCTACTCCCATCCTGGCAGCGGTTGGCAGCAGCATAATTCTTCTTTCCCATCTTTTGCCCCCAGCCATGGGGTGGGTGACCGTGAGGTCTTCCTTCTGCTGATATCTTCTGCCCCTCATCCTGGGGCGAATAGTAGTCAGATTTCTTCCTTCATTCTCTTTCTCATCTCTCCTACCCCGAGCCCTGGGGTGAACAGCAACAGCATTTCTTATGTCTTTTCCTTCTTCTCTTCTGCTTCCTGCCCTGAAGCGGGCAACAGTGGTATCAGCAATGTTCTCTTCCTCTTGAGCTGGGACCCAGCTCTGGATTTTCTTCGGCCGCCAGATCTGCCTGAACTTGGGCGGCTTCGGTGCCAGTGGCTTTCTATCCTCCTCCTTCATGTCGACCCTCCTGGCAGCTAGTACCCGGAACCTGTTGGTAGTAGGCACCATCGGGACGATCACGTCTGGCTTGACCGCCCTTGGGCAACCACTGAGGTTTACCCGGACATCTCCAATCAGCATTGTCTTTCCTGAGTTGGATATCCGACGACCCGCAGCAGTGGGTCGGGCTCTCCTGTCGGATCTCCTCCTTCTTCCAGCAGCAGAGGATGTGCCCCTTTTCGCCTCGTGATGGACGAAGCAGGCCACGACCTCAGGAGTATCCTGCATCACCTGGCTCATTTTGGGGCTGGTAGCTTGCGGCAATGTCTCGACAACAGTCTTTTGCTCCTGGTTGTCAATCTCGAGCAAGTCAGTGAAGATGAGGCCCAGGCAGTTGGGCATCCCGACAGCAGGCGGCATCGATCCGAACGAAAGAGGTACCGCCAGGTAGCCTTCTCGAACATGCACATCGACCGCTTGTTGATCAAAGCATACAGACATGATTCCAGCCGTCATCGTAGCTTCCTGAAAATAGAGAAAGCACGGAATCAGAAATTTGAGGGGGGGCCCACTGGGCCTCCTATTTTGGCGTAGAGATGAAGGGAGACTAGGTCCCACCGGGCGTGCCAGACTTGTGGACGCGGGATTTTTCTCCTCTTTTTCAATTTTGTTTTTATTTATTTATTAATTTGGTTTATTAGGCGTGCCAGTCACATGTGTGACGATTTCATTGTGCGCTCGACTTGACTTGATCAGTCGATTGTGAAGTCCGAGTCGGGACCAAAAGTCCGCCATACCATAAAGGCTATGACGTTAATTACGCCCTTCCTAAGAAGGACAACCCTTGATTAAACGCCAAAATAGGAGGCCTCAGAAGGCAGTCAAAATACTAATGTGCGAAATAAAGGCTTCATGCTTATGGAAGAGGACGAATGGAGGGCGGATTTATTTAGTTCAACGGACTAAATCGGGCGGCACAACCTTTAACTTTGAGCCATACCGGGTAAGGATAGAAGACCATCCACGCAGTGGCGGGACGGAATTCGGCTAATCATTAGGGTATTCCCTTTTGACACTTCCACTTGACCGGATGCTCCAAATAGGTTCGTTTCCCCCGAAGATGGAGCCGGATGGGAAGTGTATCGGAGACACCCCCTTGACTCATCGGGGTTGATGACATTGGACTAGATTTCGGCAGCATCTCCCCTCAACTTGGAACATGCCCAAGGGGAAATAGGTGATCATCCACGGAGTGCCGGGATGAAAACCGAAAGAGAAAGGCACTGGGCCCTGGCACGGTGTGATGTTGGGGATGGTTCCCCGTTTATTTATTCCATGTGGTGTACCCTGTGACCTGCAGATATCCCTCGAATTAGTGTGGCAGGGTGCTCAAGGATTGGGCAGAGGAGGAGAGGCTCTCGGCATGGCTGTAACGAGCATAGGCAGGCTTCCCGGCGCGGGGGAATGGGTTCTCGGCATGAGGTTCCCGGCATGGTTTAAAGAAAGAGGAGGGAGCTCTCGGCGTGAGGTTCCCGGCGCGGGGGAATGGGTTCTCGGCATGAGGCTCTCGGCATGGTTTTAAAGAAGGAGGAGGGAGCTCTCGGCGTGAGGTTCCCGGCGCGGGCCGCGCCGGGAGCTATTCATGGCGCCGGAAAGGTTTGTGGAGGTTTGTGGGGTTCTACGGTGCTCTGTTTTGGGGATTTTTCCTGGGATTCAGGTAACGGCTAGGGGGTTTTAGGATGCAAACGAGGAGGGGGCCGAGGGCTCTACCAAGTCACCAGATTAACATCAAGGAGTCACATGGATAGAAGGGATTCGAGGGATTGAAGTCACCAGGCGTTCGAACCCTCTGGAACAGGCTTTATGCCATTCATATCGCCGACCATCCAGGAGATCAAGAGATGACTGTCTCTGATCCCTGTAATGGCCCCAATGGCTTAGGAAACTCGAGAGGACTATGGACTTCGCAACGTTTAAATCATCGATGTCGTCGAGGGAGAGAGAGGGACAAAGCCCAAAGATCCACGGTAAGGATCGGGGCTCTGTTACCTCCTTCCCATCTGAAACAATCATGCATATAGGCACAAGAAATCACTGGAATTCTAAGCATCCGAGCAATTAATGTATGCGGGGGATAACATACATTCCGAGAGAGAGAGCACAGGGAGAAGAGGGCCAACCAAAACCATTTCATCGGAACAACCGTGGAGTTGCATTTCACTGTTTCATCGTTTACATCATTCATAGAACAAAGGGGACGGAGGGAAGAAAAATAGACTAATACTCTATCTCCTCGACAACAGGGAGATCTCTTCACTTCGAAAGCAGAAAACGGAATCGAAGCTTATACATCAAAAGAAAGGGAAGCAGGAAGGGACGACGGCAATAAAGGGAAGGGGAGGGCGGAGCATTGACTCCTCTCCCTCCCCTAGCACCCCACCTTCTCCTTCCTTCCGACCTCGTAGCAGCTTTTCTTCTCTTCTCTTTTTTATCTGGCTATCTGGAGATGCCTCTCTTCGCTCTTTTTTCTTCTCCCTTGCTTTCTTTTCTTCTTCCTTGCTTTCTGTCTTTGTATGTCCTCCTTTTTTTTCGAGATGAACACAGGGGGGATTTTATAGGCACAGCAGCCCCCCTCTCGGCATGACCCTTCCCGGCGCGCCGAAGACGACTTCCCGGCGCGCCCTTGTCAACCGGGGAGGCTTCCCGGCGCCCCTATGGGCTTTGGACCTTGTGAGGATTTCCCGGTTCCACCTTAGTGAGCCCATTTGGGCTTTAATATCTTGAACTCCCTCGTTATCAAGTCTGGACTATCAAAGACATATAACCTGCCTTTTCATTTGTGAGTCCTTCGAGCCTGTCAGAACAGGTGAAGGTTGATTAGTGAGTTGACATAGTCTTATCAGAATATTTCTGGATATTTTCATCAGTCAGTAGACCGCAGTTCTTCATCAGTACTGTTATCTGAGCGACGACAATACTGGACATCAGCTTGACCGGGAAGGGCTTCAGCCGGGTGGCAACTTTAGTGATGACTATTTTGTAATTCTGGCTTTGCAGGAGTCTATGAGAGCTTCATGTATGGTTCAATCTTCTCTTTGGTCTCATCTTTATTCTCAGTTATATTTCAGGTGTCAACAAGCGGCTTTCATTCAACGGCCATTTCTTGCATCATTTTAATTCAATCATGTTCAATTAATTATGCGTTCTGCACTGCATAATTACCATTTTAGCATATTCAACTATTTATGCATTGAATTATTGAATAATGGCCATCTTAGCATATTCAATTAATTATGACTTGAATCTTGCATATTTGCCATGTTTAAATTATTATCATAAATTATGGAATGTTTTTAGATCCCAATAGAATTAGATTCTCGTTCCTAGTGATAGAACCACCAGTCGTAGCCCGACGACTTTTAGTGTCGGCCCACCTGGGAGTAGTGGCAGGGTATTCTCGATTTACAATTTTTAAAATAGTTCCCGTGGGCCCTCTTACTTGACAGTAGCGTCCTACTGGGGGGAAACTAGCTAGAGCCCTGGCTCAAGGCATTGAGCCTTTGTGTGCACATGTGGTCAGAGACTTGGACTGACACTGACGAGTGTTGCTCTGACTAATTACTTATTTTTGGTACTGTTACGCATCTCACTTTTCGTGATCCAAACTTACGTAGATGCTTAAGATGCAGTGTAAGCCGTCAGTGGACGCTGGTTTATTCTTCTAGTGGATCTCCTCTCCTTCTCTCTCTTGTCACTCGGGAATGATTGAGTTGTTATTCTATTGGTAGATTTCGAGTACTCGCATTTAAATTATAATTGGCATATTAGTTAGCTATTCTTAAATTGCTTAGATAGTTTTACAGCTTTATTAGATTATCTTTTAATTATGCCAATGCATGCTTTGCTACTTTCTTTTAGCTTATTGCTTTCTTTTAGCTTACTGCTTTCCTTTAGTTAGTTGCGAGTTAGGGATCCCTGTGAACCCTACTGAGTCTCTATCGTGAGACTCACCCCTTCCTTTTACAGGTGAGGCAGAGCAATCGGCTGTAGGATTCTCTCATGCTTTTGGCAAAAAGTCTTAGATCCAACAGTGGTCTGTCAGTGGTCGGTTTGTAGTCAGTCTGTCTTTTTTTTCTTCGTTTGGCCGGGGTATGCCCCATGTAGTTATTTTTTTTACCATTGTACAGTATGGGACTTGTGATATATGGATCTAGACTACTTGTATAAATCTACCACTCTGATATATTTAATTGATTCTGTTTAAAGTTCAAATGAATGCTTTAATTAATATTGCCCATGTAATTTCTATTTGTTATGCATCCCCTCGACAACCACTTACTAACCCTTACGGGGCCTCATAAGCCTCTTGGGTGGCTTCCCCAAGCTCTGGGTATTGGTAAATCGATGATATCGGTTTATCGGTATCCTGATCTCCTAGGTCATCACAGTTGGTATCATAGCGGTGTTGAAGATTTGTATAAGGAATTGAAATTGCATTAGCCCAGAACAAGTCCATGTGAGTCTACTGCTGGCTTAGGATGTTTTCCATAATTACTGATGGATTTTCTGTTATTACGTGTTTTCTTCTAGATTAAAATTTCGCCTCATAGAAGGGCACGCGTCCCAAGGGAAAGAAGTGGTACTTCTCCTCCGGCTAATGTGCCAGCTCCAATTCAAGCCGATTCTGCTCCTCAAGCTGATTTGCCTCCAGGTGGTCGTGGCAGGGCATTGAAAGAATTTTTGCTATTCCACCCACCGACTTATGAAGGACAGGCAAATCCCTATGCAGCCAGAGTGTGGCTTGATGTAACCGAGCGTGTATTCTATTCTATGGAGTTCATGGAGGATGAAAAAGTCATGCTGGCTACATTTCAACTTCAGGGAGCAGCACTCACGTGGTGGACCACGGAGTGGGAGGTTATGTTCAGATCTCGTCCGCTTCGTCAGATCACATGGCAGGAGTTTGTCACATCGTTCGAGCTTGCATACGGTCTAGCATATTTGAGAATGGCCAAAATGCATGAGTTTATGGACTTGGATCAAGGCGATATGACAATCTTGCAGTATCAAAACAAGTTTATAGAATTGGGTCGTTATGCCCCATAGATTCTTGCTGATGAAAACCTAAAAACTTGGCGTTTCTTGTATGGGATGAGGCCGGAAGTGAGACAGCCTCTGATTACAACCAGGGTGGCCAAGATGGATTTGTCATATCAAGCAGTTGTAGCATTAGAACTTGATATTATAAGAGCTCAAGGGTGGTCCCAGGTTGAGCTCGTGCAGTGTCAGCAAGCTAATTGCCAGCCGAGTGTGCCGTTTCAGCAATTTAGTCAGCCGTCTGTCGGAGGAGTTCCATCTGATGTACCTGCTGCCAGTGGCACTTCTATAATTTATGGCCATGCAGCTCGTGTTTTGTTTGATTCAAGTGTTTCTCATTCATTTCTTTCTGAAGACTATGATTTCTTTCAGTTCGCTCCTTGTTCTTCCTTTTAAATTTCGAGGATGAAATTTTTATTAGGAGGGAGGGACTGTGAGACCCGTTCCTTAACGAATATTTACCGATAATCAATTAAAATTTATTCCATGAGATTCGGCAATTTTCATGAAATTTATGGGCTTTTTCTAGTATTTAATCTAATTAGATTAAAGCCTTTAAGGAAATTAAGGGGCATATTGATAATTTCGCTTAATTGGGGGTTTAGAGTGTAAAAGAGGGTTAAAAATCAAAAAATATATATTATTTTAATTTTTTTTTTACCCATTCGATGGCCCCCCTCTCTCTCTCTCACTTTCCTCTCCCCCCCCTTTCTTCGACCGAGACGCAAGCACCCGCAGGCGGAACCCGCGAGCACGCCGCGGACGGTGACCCCCCCTCTTCCCCGGTCGTCATCTTCCGGAAACCTCACTGACGGACTACGAAGGAGGAGGATCACGGCGGCGACCCCTCCCCCTTTCAGCCGTGGAACCCACGAATGGCGGCCCCTCTCCCCCATTGTCTTCTAGGCGCGCGGCGACCCAAGGCCGGCGGAGGAGCCGGAGGCTCGCCGGTGAACCTGCAAAGAGGAAGACGCGGCGGCGTCCTCATCCCACGTCGGTCGATGGCGCGACCCCCTTCTCTTCCTCTTCCTATCTTCTCGGCGCGCCGACGACCCGGCGGCCATGGCGGGGGAGACGGAGCTCTGTCGACGAACCTGCAAGGAGTAGACCGCTGCGGCGCCACCGTCGGAGCGAACCCACAGCGGCATCGGCGGCTCTCTCCCTCCCCTTCTCGCGGCCGGATCGGGCGTTTTCATCGTGTTTGAGGTAGGGGGATCGATGCCCTAGCCCGTTAAATTGTTCCTAATGCATGCCCTTCGTCGCTGAGTTCATAGACTATAAACTGCCGCATGCCCATCGTCACTGAGTTCATATACTATAAACTGTCGCATGCCCATCACCTTTATGTTTTAACAGCATGCCCATCGTCCTTATGTTTTAATAGCATGCCCATCATCTTTATATTTTTGAAGCATGCCCATCGTCTTTATGTTTTAACAGCATGCCCATCGTAGACACGCCAAAATTGTCGCTATGTTGATCAAATCTCATGTCACTATGTTGATGGCTCCAAAGTAAACTTCAATACATTCATAATATGAAGTTTTTCTATTTTTGTGTGGTTTTTTGGTTTGTTCTTGCATTTTTGTGATTCGCGACCTGAAGAGGGGCGTTATTTTAAAAGCGACCTTACCTAGGGCATGTTCAAAAGAAAGGACGACCAAATGTCAGGACGTCAATTCCTGGTATTATCCGGTTTCAAAATAATTTCAATTACTGATTGGCGTCCTTCCTCAGCGCATGTTTTCAAGTAACGCCTTTATCTCAAGCGTTTTCTCATAATTTTCAAATAAAGAAAGTTTTATTTCCAAATTTAAATCCAAGAAGTGACGCCCTTGACCAGGTTGTGTTATGGAGTAACGTCTTAAGGTAGGTCGTCAATTCAAATTTGACGCCCTTCTGAAGGTCGCGTTTTATGTTTTGGTGTCCTGTTTGAGTGTGCCTTTCCTGAATAGTTCCCTGCCTTCTTTGGTCACCTTGCTCGATCAGGGAACTGGAGTCCTTGCCATTGATAACCATTGCCCGTTCTTATCTTCCCAAATCCGTGGTTATCTTGATCTAAACCCTATATAAGCATGCTCTGGTCGATCTTGACAGAGGTTACCGAGGTCAGAGGTTATACATATAGATACATACAGGGTTTTCAGAGGCTCTCTTCATCTTCTTCCTGTGTGATCTTTTAGAAGAGCTCTCTGCTTCCTCTTCTTCCTGCCAGCAGCATCAACCCCGGTTCCCCTCTACTGTCGTCAGGGACAGTAGGGGTCTTTTGCTTATCTATTTGCTTTTCCATCGGTCATCATCCACCGTTTTCTTTTCTTGCATTAGTATCATATTTCTCCTCTCCCTAACTCTTTAGGGGTTTTTTTTAAAACCAAAAAAAGAGGTGCGCATGTTGTGTTCTCTTTCATCATCTTATTTTCTATTTGGGATTGATACTACATTCACTCTTAGCTGATCCATCTTTTTACTTGTTTGTTCTTTTTTGCAAGGGTAATCAATAAGGAAAACCCCCTTCATCGGCCGGCCGATAGAAGGAGGAGGAAGGAATCCACAATCCATCCCGCATCCCACTTATCACCAGGTATTCGCGATCATTTATTTTATTATTGAGGTAACCCCTATGGCGATCACTCTCCTTTATAGCACCACATGCTTTCTTTTGTCTTTGTTATCATCTCCATCCTTTTATATAGCTCATATGAGTGGTTTATTCCACATGTGTGGATTTATCACGATCTACAAATTGGCGATCACGGTGGGACTTCCACTATTTTTCTTTTGATTACCATCTCCTATTGGCACCCACGTGTGCCCTTTCCTATTGGCACCCACGTGTGCCCTTTCCCCTTCGGCACCCACGTGTGCCCTTTCCCCTCGGTACCCACGGTACCCCACCTTTTATGCCCCACGGGCACCCTCCACCGTGCACACTGCACACTCCCGGGATCAGCCAGTTTGTGATCTGAATTAACGCCTCACCCAGAGGCGCGTTTTAATTTAACGCCTTCATCCAGGGCGTCTGATTTATGTTTAACGTCTTTTGATAAGGCGTGCTTCATCATATCCCCTACTTTTATTACGTTGTTTGTGGATTCACGCCCTGCCCCAGGGCGTCTCTTTATTGCTTAGCGCTTCACATCAAGGCGCGTTTCCAGATTTGACACCCTCTGCCGAAGGCGTCCTTTTCACATATAGCGCCTCACACCAAGGCGCATTTTCTCCATTGCCTGTGGGATCCCCAGGGATTCACGACAGTCTCACTGTCGTCTTTTTTGTTGATAGAGACCGTGGCTAGGTCGTCTCTTTCCTGTGATTTTACAGAACCCTGCTGTCTTTGCTTATTCATGCTGCATTGATTCTTATATTGATTATTTGGCTATATTGGTGTGGCCTGCATACCTTGGCTTGCATCTTGTGGCATTTGGTTGAGAGACCTCCTCTCTCTACACTAGGATTCCACACACCTCTCTTGGAATCGGGACAACCCTCCATTGAGCATTCCGTCTCTTTGGACCGGAAATCCCTTTTCCAAGACCTCCGTAAGTCCCCGCACCTGTGGATTCCCTCACGGACGCCGGTCTGGTTGTACCCTTGAAGTACCAGAGTATAGAGAACCCATCGTTGGTGAAGAGAGAGAAAGAACCTAGTTGACCCGGAAGCCACACTTGGATCCAAACTAGGTTTCACTTTGCAAAAGGAGTGAATTATTCAGCAAATTAATCCACTCTAATCTCAAGCATAACACTAAAATTTTACGTTCATCTCAACTTGATTGCATAAATTTGGTTGGATTGATTTGCTTAAAGTTTGCTTGGATTGAGTGCTTTTTGTGTGATAACCCCTTTCATAAAAGCTTTCCCCCTTCTTAAACATGAAACTCCGTTCAGGTAAGATCACCAACATGGCAAGCTATGGGTACACTTATGATGATGTGTAAGAAAATATCTTTGGACAATCTTATGAGGTCCCCCACCAAGATTTCATCTATCACGAGGGGAATTACCCTCCTCCTCATTCTCATTATCCACAAGTTCACGTGGTTGACACCACTTCCCAAGAAGTTGAGCCCTCCTCTCAGGCTGTACCTTCTAACACCTCGGGGAATTCTTCCCCATCCATTAATGTCACCGATTTAATTCAAGCTTTGTCTCAGTTAGATGATTCCCAGCGGCAGGCTGTCCAGGCCGCTTTGAAGGGGAAGTCCGTTCCCTCTTTCTCCTCCAATCCCCCTCCGGCCGTGAGTGGCCATCACATTGTTAATGACCAGGCGGTCTTGCATAAACCTCCTTCCCGTCCACCAACGCCCGTTGCGGCCATGCCGGCCCAACAAGCGAGCTATTCTGCGGTTAGGCACCAGTTTCTCCAACCTCCTCAAATTCTACGGACGCCTATACCGAATTCTTTCATTCAAAATTCGGCCCCAGTCGAGTCTGATACTAATATTCTACTGCTTCAGAAGTTGGCTAGCATGGAAGAGCAACTTAAGAAAGTCACTGCGGCCAAGAATGCCCCAGAAATCTCTCTCCCCACACTACCAGTCTTCCATCTGCCACCCTCTGAGATGCCGAATTTCCGGCGATACAATGGAACTGGTAACCCTTTCATTCATTTGAAGGATTTCAGGTATGAGACCTCCTTCTGGCAAGACAACAAGGCCTCTTTGGCTTATCTTTTCAGGAGATCTCTAGAGGGGCCAGCCCTTGAATAGTTCTATTCATTGGATCCTGCTGATGCCAGTGACTTTGATATTGTCCAGAAGAAGTTCTTGTAGAAGTATAGAGACCGGGTCGGACCTTCCCTTTCACTCACAGACCTGGTTGCAGAGAAAATGAAGCCCGAAGAGGACTTCATAATATTTGCTGATAGGTGGCGTTCAATGGCCGAGAAGTTGAAAGATACATTGGCGGAACAAGAACAGGTCAAGATGATTATTTCCAATTCAACTCCTCAGTTCCGGCATATATTGGCCATGAACAGATTGGCAACCATGGAGGAGCTCTATGAAAGAGCTCGTTATATCCAAACCTAGATGAAAGATTCGCCCATCATGGGCATGTTTGAACCAAAACCCAAGCTGTTCAAGAAAAATACAAATGTCAACAATAGCGGGCCCATGACTGAGGGCACCATTGCCAATGAGCAGGTTGGCGTAGTTGGCCACCCCCACTACCAATCTAACTCGCGACCTCACCCACCTCCACAACAAACCACTCCCTTCAACTCCGCTCCACAACACCAATTTACACCTCAACACTCTTTTGCTCCACCGTAAAACCAAGCGCCCCGCGCTGACCCTCCAGCTCTGCAACAGTAGCACCAGGTACCACCACCTACCAACTATGGCCAATAACAACAACGGAGACCACCACTTGGCCCCAAGAGAGCCCACTACCCTCCACTGCCAGAAAGTCTCCCGGATATTTTCAACGCCTTAATGGCCGCCAACTTTCTCATGTTACCAAGGGAAAGAACAGCGTGGCCCGCTAATGTTGACACATCCCGTTACTGCGCTTTCCATCGCGCACCTGGTCACAACCTTGATCGTTGCTTTCACTTCAGAGATTATATTTATGATCTAAATGACCAGGGCGGCATCAATTGGGATGAAATGAGACAGTTCATCGCCACCATGAAAGAAAGAAGGCCTCCTCAGCAGCAACATGCTCACCAGCCACAGCAACCAGCTCCTCAGCAGCAACAGCAAGCTCCAGCACCACAGCAGGATATGGGGATTGTCCACAATCCATTGCCGGAGCACCCGCCAAATCAGCACGTGAACCCTGTCACGTCTATCCATGAGGTGGAGAAAGGGCAGGGATGGCATGAAGAAAACGCCTCTGTCGGGGCATTTAATCACAATCAAAATCAACCTCCGCGCCTTTTGCGCACTCTCCTTCCTTCTTCTCCTACTCCCCAATTGGGCCGTTCCCTTCTACGCCCCATCAATCCATCTCCTTCAACTAATTCCCCATCCTTGCCGGCTCGCCCCCTTCTTACCCGTTCTCCACCTCCGCAGCCTACCGCACAGCAAACTTCTCCCGCTACCACCAACCCTTCACCATTGCCATCCAGGCCACTCCTTAACCGCTCGTCGCCAACGCACGCTGCACCCGCTACCATTACTCCTCCACCGGCAAGGATCCCTCCACCATCAGTTCCCCTACCTTTTGTGCCCAGATCTCTCCTCGTTCCACCCCCCAACTCTCCTCGCATTCAGGTATCCCTTTCTACTCTTACGCTTCCTACGGGGGCATCTTTGTCGAACTCTTCATCAGTACCCCCCACGGGGGCTCCTTCTGCAAACACCCCTCCACCACTTCTTAACGCCAATACACCTTCTTCTTCTAATCCTCCTCCTACACTTGCCCCGACAGAGGCACGGCAGAATGTGGCACCACTCCGCAGTGGACGGATCTTCCACCGTATCTCCCCTCAAAGAGAGCTAGAGCCCGTGCAGGGGCCGCAAGAGCAAGAACAAGAACAAGAGTCAGTGCCAGGGACTCAGTATGATTTGTTAAAGCACTTGGACCGGACTCCGGCAAGGATTTCAATCCTGGAATTGATTAAAAGGTCCACCCCTCATCAGATAGCATTGAAAGAATATTTGCAAAAAGTGATGGTCAACGAGGACATTCCAGTTGAGCAGATAGTCACCGTTTTAACGCCCGCTAGCAATCAGTCGGCGATTACTTTTCATGAACATGAATTAGCACCTCTCCCAGCGAGAAAGTACGCTCTATGCATCACAGTTGATATCAATAAGGTGGCTATCAAGCAATGTCTGGTAGACACTTGGGCATCCATCAATGTCTTGCCCCCTAGCACCCTGAAGTTGTGTGGCATTCCGGAAAGCCAAATTCGGCCGTCCACCATAACGGTCATTGCATATGATAACACGAAGAAGCCTCCTCTAGGCATGATTACTTTAAAAGTAAGTTTGGGTCCAGCAACAATCACATCTGATTTTCATATTTTGGACATGGATCCAACATTAATGGCATTCTTGGCCGTCCCTACATCCAGCAGCTTGATGTAGTACCCTCCACAAATCATCAATGCCTCAAGTTTCCACACAAGGGCCGCATTATCAAGGTTACCAGTATGCCGATTCTGCCAGAGGAGGACATCAACTTGGCTTCATCAGTTCCGTCTATTTGGCCTGCCAACAAGCCGTTGCTATCAGTGCTGGACGCCCCCAGCCCACAGTCAATGCTATCCAAGACTGTCACAACAGTTGCTATGACACCCCTGCCTTCTAAGGGGAAGAAAAAGAAAACTATGATGAACACCCTTGGCTGGAACATTCTACTGAAAATGGGGTATCAAAATGGCAAAGGCCTAGGTATCAAACTCCAGGGCAGGACTAAGCCTGTTAAATCCCAGAAGCTGATTGCACGAGGTGGCTTGGGCTACCAAGGGCTGGGCAAAAATGAAGAAGAACCATGGGCAGTTATGACATCCACTTGAAGACTGACCGTCAGCCGCTTACCTGGACATTGAAGACACATTTTGTCACAGGTGGCGTTCAGAATAATGAGCAAACTACTAAAGTCACTTCCATGTTGGATTTCCAGGATGTTCATGCTAGACAGTTTGCTCGTCATATAGCTCCGTTGGTCACATATAAAGCCCTGGAGTCTTTGAGACCAGATAAAAGAAGGAAAATGGATGATCCGGAATGTGACTGGTACAGGTGGTTTGACATGAATGACATCACTATTTCTCTGAGCCGTCTCTTTATGCCAGCAGATCCGGAATGGCCGCCGCTGATACATGAATTGATTGAAAAGCCGGCTGTGATTACAGACAAGAGGCAGTTGCTAAGTGATTACACAGGCACTAGGGAGCCAGATGTTCCGTTTGAAGAAGGTTTCACTGTGGACAGGCTGTGGGCCGGTCTCTTTTCCCTCACTTCCATGCATCCATATCTGCTTTCATCTTTATATTCTCAACTATTTTCTCACGTGCCGAGACATCCTCCAATCATGGTCAGCCTCTCTCCAAGTTCGTATCAAGTCTTTCTCACAAATCCTTCCTCGCCACTCGAGCGATTTTCTGAACTCTCCATCACACCCCAGTGTGGGCCATCACTGATTCAATCTTTCTCCGATCATGCAATTTCCACTCCTCCTGCTATTCTCCCTTCACACTGCTTTCTTCTTGAAAAAGAAAATAAAAATGAAGATAAAGTTGAAAACGAAAAAAAAAACGCCAAATCCCCAACTTTCCAATCCTCCATCTCTGTTGAGGAGACTTCCTATCTCCTTCACGAGTGCGTCCCAACCCAGGGGCCACTCTTCCGGATTCCTTGATAAATCTCTTCTCCCCCTCTGGTGAGGGGTCTTCTTCTGTATCACCTCCTGTATCCGCTTTCTCACCTCCTTCTTCGTCTAATAAAGCTAGTTGCTCCTCCTCTTCTTCTTCTAATAATAAAATTCGTGGGGTAGCTTCACATAAGAAGTCTAAGGGTAGGCAGATTCCCCATAGATTTTTGTTTGAGTTAGCTATCAGATGTCGTGCTTGTTTAGTCATCTCGGAATTTGTAGAGGATCCGATTATCCTGCCAGAATTGGAATATGAGGATGCTGTTGTTTCTTATGAGGGTTTGGGTCTCTACGAGATCATGAATGATGAAGACCCTATTGAAGAGGGGGAAGAAAGCTATGAAGAATATGAGGACGAGGCTGATGCCTTTGCTAGTGGCATGAGAAGATTCGACGAACCATCAGCCTCAGTAGAAGAGCCTACCAAAGAAATTAATTTGGGTACCGAGGAAGACCCTGGGATCGTCCTCATTAGCAAGAATTTGTCGCCCTCCGAAGAGGAGGCACTATTTTGGTTCTTCAAGAATACAAGGACATGTTCGCATGGAGTTATGAGGATATGTCTGGATTAGACCCTGCGCTCGTTGAACACCGCCTTACACTTAAGCCAGGGTTTGTCCCGGTCAAGCAACGGTTGAGGCGTTTCCACCCTCATATGGCTTTGAAGATGAAAGAAGAGGTCGACAAACTCCATAAGGCTAGATTTGTTAGAGTTGTCCTCTACCCCAACTGGGTGGCTAACATCGTCCCGGTCATGAAGAAAGATGGAAAGGTTCAGATTTGTATAGATTTTCGGGACCTCAACTGTGCGTGTCCTAAAGATGACTTCCCCCTACCTCATATTGATGTTCTGATCGATAATACGGTAGGATTTGAGACTCTCTCTTTCATGGATGGCTTTTCAGGCTACAATCAGATTCGCCTAGCTGAGGAAGATCAAGAGAAAACATCATTCACTACACCGTGGGGCACATACTGTTATGTGGTCATGCCTTTTGGACTCAAGAATGCCGGAGCCACCTACCAGAGGGCTATGATGGTGATTTTTCATGACATGATTCATATTTATATTGAGATATATGTGAATGATCTGGTCGTGAAATCAAGAACAAAGATTGAGCATCCTAGGGTTCTAGCTAAGGTCCTGCAAAGATCACGAGAAAACCAATTGAAGATGAACCCCAAGAAGTGCGTATTTGGCGTTTCATCAGGGAAGTTACTTGGTTTCATTGTTAGCAAGAGGGGAATTGAAGTTGATCCTAACAAGGCGAAGGCCATTAGAGATATGCCTCCTCCCAAGAATCTGAAGGAAGTTCGAGGATTAATCGGGAGGTTGCAATTTATTCGCCGCTTCGTCTCCCAGCACTCACAAAGGTGTAGGCAGTTTTACGAGCTTACTAAGCCGGGAGTCAAGTTTAATTGGGATGACAAGTGTCAGGCAGCCTTTGACGAATTGAAGGATTATTTGGCCAATCCTCCTATCCTGAGGTCGCCAATTCCAGGCAAACCACTCATTCTCTATGTCTCAGTCCTGGATGACTCTGTAGGTGCTATCCTAGCTCAAGTGGATGAAGAAAGTAAGGAGAGGGCAGCATACTATTTGTCTAAACTTCTTAACTCCTGTGAGCAGAGGTACTCAGCCATGGAGAAGACTTGTGCTGCTTTGGTTTGGGTAGTTCAGAAATTAAAACACTATTTCTTAGCTCATGAGGTTCACCTCATTGCACGCATGAATCCGATCAAATTCCTTCTTGAAAAATCTGTCCTCACTGATCGATTAGCACGCTGGCAAAGCTTCCTCTCCCAGTTTGACATCACTTACATTCAACAGAAAGCTATCAAAGGCTACGCCATTGCCGAACACCTTCCTCACCACCCTCTTCCCCGATTTGATCCTGTCAATTCAGAGTTTCCAGATGAAGAGCTGATGTCCATTAATCGACCCCACGATTTTATGTGGACGTTACATTTCGATGGAGCTCTAAATTCCTAAGGAAGAGGGATCGGCATGGTTCTTTTAACACCAGAAGGGGTCACCATCCCTGTAATACCCCGATTATTTATTAAGTTTTATTGAGCTTTTATTAATTAAAAATTGAACTAAAATGAATTAAGGTTTGAATTTTGAAATATTAATATTTAATTCATTAGAAAATAGGACCTATAAAATTCGATTACCTTAGAAAAATCTGTAAAAATAATAATTGGGTAAAAGATCATTTTTATAGCAATTTTATCTTCTGGACTTGACCCAAATTAATTACGTAACCTTGTCTAATTAGAGGATTAATCTTGAATTTGACTTTCACCTACCCTTTACCTAATCGTAACTTAAAACGTGAAACTCGACCTTATTACTCAACCAAATGATATGAAATCAAGGGTAAATGGAAGGCCACGAGGTAAGGGACATTTACCCTCAATCAAGTTGAGGTAAACCTAGCCCTAAAACGTGCTGCCGACATAGATTTGGTCGAGTCAAGGATTCCGACGCCGTTTCTAAACACGTACCTTGCAGCGCCAAATACTCCGAACTCCGAAGGCTCCAGAAGCCCCATGACCTATAGAAATGTAGCTCTTTGACTCTAGTTTCATTTGGTAGCTGGGTCAGCCGATGAGGAGTCCAGATCTGGGAGCATTCGTCGTTTTGGTGGAGGGTGTTAGTAGTTCGTCGTTCTTCATCTCCAGCCCTTTAATCCATCGATTAAGGTAGGTACCCTTAACCAAATGAGACTTGTAAATATAGTATTTTGATCAGCTCGTCGAGAGCTATCCAATGGAACTGAAAGCCCCAAATTTCATTAGGTATCCGTGGAGATATCAGGCTTTTTGTGAGCTGCTGTCAAGCTTGTTCTTCATTCTAGGGTTTCAAATTCTTTCTCCGATTTGAGGTAGGATCTAACAACCAAACTCTAATTAACTTACATGATGTAATCAGCATGTTGTTAGCTTTCATTTGACGAAGAAACCCCTAATTTGTATTGAGCATGTTGAGAGTATTTTGCATCGAAGTAAGATCATGTCTAGAACATGATTCATATAGTGTTCCTTTAAGTCAGATCTTGATTTCGGGCTAATTTTGAGCCATGTAACCTGATCTTCATGTAGCATATCATACATGGTTGGATTCATAATCGAGTTAGCTTTCTTTTGACGCAAGAAGCCCCAAATTCCGTTGTGTATGTTGGGAGAATTGCATGATGTAGTAGAAGTAGGTCAGGAACTAGGGTTTTCATGTATTTATCATGTATAAGTTGGGATTTGATCGATTTCTGTGAAAATTCATGTTTTTAAACTCATGTATCATGACCCTAGAATGTCTATTAGGATTCCTAGATCATGTGGTTTTGATTTCAACTCAATTGGACCTCAATTGGGTGGGTTTATGTGTTTTCCGGAGGCAACTCACGTTGCCGTTCTTGCAGGGGTCAACCCCTAGGGTCGACCCATTTTCTGGGTAGCCCAGCAGGCCCGAGGGTCGACCCCAGGGGTCGACCCATCCACTCCCTGCAAGGGGGTCGACCCATGCGCAGGAATGAAGGGGTCGACCCCAGGGGTCGACCCATCCTTCAGAATTTGCTGGGGTCGACCCCAAGGGTCGACCCATTCAGCTGCCAGACCCCATTTTTACTGGGGTCGACCCCAGGGGTCGACCCATGTACCAGAAACCCAGTTTTCATCGTTTTGTGACCCGTGGATCGATCCGGATCATTAGGGGATCGACCCATTGAACTTAGACCAATTGAAAACTATACTTTTGAAGAACCAGTGACCTAATCATGAGCCTTATGATTTTCAAATTGCATTGGTTCCTATATTCTATCTCGATGTAAAAGCATGTCATTCATCATCTTAATTGCAATGTATACATTGGTTAAATAGAAACCCACATAATTAGTGGTTAATGGTGTAATTAAATCTCTGTTAATACATTCTTTTTCCTTCCTGTACAAGCTTGTTCCTTTACCTTATCATCTTGAATCAGCTTTTGGCAATTGTCTTAATGCAAATGATAATGGATAATCTTTGACATATTAACTTGGCAATTAGGATTAATATGTTGATTAGCTTGTTGGATAGATGCTGTACTATAGTAGCGCAGCATGATTAACTCTTATTGTGACTCGGTTTTCAATCTTCTTGATGATTGTGCTTACCTTGAAATTCTGAAATGAATCTTCTTCCTACTTGAAATTGTTATTGCTACATGGTTCAAACCTTGGAATTCTGGCCATAAATTGTGGAAGTCTAGATTCGTGGGATCTTTGATCCAAAGAAAGTAATGCCTGGCAAACAATTAAGGGCTCGGTCTAGTCCTGGGAGGAGCGCCCGAACACTACGTGTACCCCCGGAGAGGTGATTGACTAGGTGTGGCATTTGGCACCAGTACTATGACATGGGTTAAATCTAGGACTGGCCACTACTCTCTACTACTTTTCACTTTCCACTCTTCACTGTTCTATACCCTACTTGTTGATACTTACTTGCTGTTACTTGGACGTGGAAATGAAACTACACACGTGCTTGACATGACTTGAATTATCTCGATATGGCCAACTCTTTATCGTTATCTCCTGTAGTAAATTCTTGTCTTTGTTATTCGTCTTAAGTATTACCATTCTGTCCCTTTATATCTCTTGACCTTGCAAGATCTTTAAATTTTGTTTCATTATATCATCATCATCCTTTTATTGCATTATCCTTTGTAGCATGATATTTTGAAAATGTAATTAAATTGCTAATCACTTATACCTATCTGTTATTTCCTACTGAGCGTTAGCTCATAGTTGTTATTTCCCCCCTTTCCAAGCTTTTCAGGTCACGCGCTTACCGATGGGGAAGGGCAGGAGTGATGTTTTGAGTGTATCAGTTAGTTGTGTTTAGAGTGTGTTGTGCTTCAGTTATGTTATTGTGGTTTAGAGTTGTTATCCTAGTTGTATTGAGTTGATTTGAGGATGATGTACCAGTTATGTTTTGTTTAATGGTCAATAAGTTATTTCCATTTCTTAGCATTTGTATATATTTAGATTAGTTCTCTCTCTTTCCAGCCCGTTTCTAACTGTACGTCCCGATATTCCGCGTCGGGGCGTGACGGTTTAGTTGGTATCAGAGCCCTAGGTTTCATATTCCTAGGTTCCCTAAGTTTAGGTTTTCTTACATTGCATCCCAATAATCGGTATATCAAAAGGTGTTGTCCGAACGTTAGGCTACGCCTGTCGGGAAGGTCGCATACTTGCGCGAGTGGTCTTCGGACCGATTAGCTCCGCCAGGTACCGAGTTTTGGTCGTGTTTAGGTGCATTAGACCTCTAACCCTGTTAAAGTCTAGAACCTGACCTGGTGAGATTGGGCAGAAACTTGGGTTAAGTTCGTTCCTTAATCGTGTTATTATCTATTTTATTTGACCTAAGTAATCTATTTCTCGTGTAGATGGCAGCCGAACGTGCTGAATGGAGGAACCTGCAGCGCACGGTTCAAGGCCTGACTCAGGCGTTACATCAGGTAGCTCAAGCTGGAGCAGCGGGTCATGGCACCGGTGACTTATACCAGAACTTTTGAGGAATGAACCCGCCAAGATTTGCTGGTTCGACTAACCCCGATGAGGCCGAGCATTGGCTCCACGAAATGGGGAGAATTTTTGAAGTCATGCAATGCACCGACCAAGAGCGTGTCCTTCTTTCTACCTTCCAATTGGAGCGGGACGCGCGTACTTGGTGGGATTCCGTCAAGGCAACTCTAGGCGATCAACAAGTCACATGGGAAGAGTTCGAGGAATTCTTCAACGACAAATATTTTTCAGATCGTGTACAAGAGAAGAAGGTGGCGGAGTTCGCGGCTCTAAAGCAGCGAAGCTTATCGGTGGCCGAATATGAAGCACAGTTCTCTCGGCTTTCGCGCTATGCTACTCACCTTATCTCCACAGAAAAGATGAAAGCTAAGCGATTTCTCAACGGGTTGAAGCTTCACTACATCAATCAACTGGCGCCGATGGAGATCTCTACTTATTCTGAGATGGTGAGAAAGGCACAAGTTCTAGAAGATACCTTAGAAATGACGGAGAGGATCCATGGGCAAGGCATGAAGAAGGAACAACCAACTCCTAGACCCGGATTTGGCACTAGAAAAAAGAGGCCCATGAGTGGGTCTAGTTCGTGGATCGGATCGGGAACGTGGAAAGGCAAGATGCCAAGAAATGAAGAGAAGAAACCTGGCCCTATTGTTCCATTCAAGGGAAAGTGCAAGTATTGTGATCGTCCAGGTCACAAGATGGAGGAATGCTGGCGCAAGCTAGGTGCGTGTTTACGATGTGGGAGTAGGGAACACCGTATCCCTGACTGCCCTCTTCTATCGGAACAAGCTACACCGACAAAATCTCAAGTTATCAAGAAGCCGCAAGGAAGGCTCCAAGCTTTACATGCGGATGAAACTGGGATTTCTGATGATGGCGGACTCGTCGAAGGTACCCTTACTATAATCGACAAGCCCGCATTTGTTCTCTTTGATACTGGTGCAACGCATTCTTTTATTTCTCGAAAATTTGCGAAGTCGTTATCTGTCAAACCTATTATGATGAATTCTCCATTGGTTATATCAACTCCTATTGGTTCTGGAGCGGCTATTCAATATTACTATCCTTCTAGTAAGGTTATTATTGATGAACGTAATTTTCCAGCCGACTTAGTTTGCATGGATATGAAGGATTATGGTGTAATCCTTGGAGCAGATTGGTTGGCCAAGTACGAGGCCAGTGTTCACTGCAGTTCTAACTCAGTGACTTTTACTGGACATTCTGGTTTATCTTTTACGGGGATCAAGCACCATAACCCCGTATCGCTCATCTCTTCTCTTCGAGCCGACAAGCTGATGAGGCGAGGTTGCGAGGCTTTTCTAGCCTTTGTCCATGCTACACCGGAACAGCGAGTTGAGATAAAGGACACTCCTATTACCCGAGAATTCTCCGAAGTCTTTCCGGAGGAACTACCAGGACTTCCGCCTGAGTGGGAAGTTATCTTCTCCATTGATATTGTTCCTGGCGCGTCTCCTATTTCTAGAGCTCCTTACCGTATGTCCCCTGCGGAGCTAAGGGAATTAAAGCAACAGCTGATGGAATTGCCCGAGAAGGGCTTTATTCGTCCGAGTACTTCACCTTGGGGAGCTCCTGTATTATTCGTTAGGAAAAAGGATGGTTCGATGAGATTATGCATCGATTATCGGCAACTGAACCAGCTAACTATCAAGAATAAATACCCATTGCCGAGGATCGACGAATTATTCGACCAGATAGCGGGAGCACATTATTTCTCTAAGATCGATCTTCGATCTGGGTATCATCAGCTGAGGATTAAGGAAGATGATATTTATAAAACGACTTTCCGCAGCAGGTATGGTCATTTTGAGTTTGTCGTTATGCCTTTTGGTCTAACGAATGCACCGGCAGCTTTCGTGCAGTTAATGAATAATGCATTCCAGCCTTATCTTGATCAATGGGTCGTGGTATTCATTGACGACACACTAATTTATTCCAAGACTGAAGAAGAGCATGCTGAACATTTGAGGATGGCATTGCAGATATTGATAGATCATCAACTATATGCCAAATTCAGTAAATGTGATTTCTGGCTGCAAGAAGTGTCCTTCTTAGGACATATCATCACCAAAGAAGGTATTTCAGTTGATCCTTCGAAAGTGGAGGCAGTAAGGAACTGGGATCAGCCTACTACAGTGACCGAAGTGAGAAGCTTCCTAGGCCTGGCAGGCTATTATCGGATATTTATTTAAGACTTCTCCAAGATTGCGGTACCTCTCACTCGATTGACCCGCAAAGTCAACAAGTTTGAATGGTCCGAGGAATGTCAGCAGAGCTTCCAAACATTGAAGGATTGCCTCACTACTGCACACGTATTGGCTTTACCTTCTGGCGACGGTGGTTTCGTGGTCTATACCGATGCTTCTAGTATTGGCTTAGGCTGTGTACTCATGCAACATGGTAAGGTGATTGCCTATTCTTCTAGGCAGCTGAAGAAGCACGAAGAGAATTACCCCGTTCATGACTTGGAACTTGCAGCAGTTGTATTCGCCTTAAAAATTTGGAGGCATTACTTGTATGGAGAAACATTCACAGTATTTTCAGATCATAAGAGTCTGAAGTATTTATTTTCTCAGAAAGAACTTAACATGAGGCAGAGAAGATGGTTGGAGTACTTGAAGGACTTCGACTTCTCGATTGAATATCATCCCGGTAAAGGCAATGTGGTGGCAGATGCATTAAGCCGGAAGCCTGTGGCTAAATTATCAAGTCTCATGTTACAAGAGTGGAGGCTATTGGAACAGTTAGCTAGCCTGGATCTAAATGTTGATAATGATCAGGTTATAATTGCACAGATTCGACTTAAGCCCGAATTATTGATGGAGATCAAATCCTTGCAAGATAATGATCCCGAGCTGGTTGAGATCAAGGGAAGTTTGAGCAGCAGACCCGACTTCATGGTGGCTGACGATGGAAGATTGTTATTCCAGGGTAGAACTTGTGTACCTGATGAAGCTGAGTTAAAGAACAAGATTCTGGAGGAAGCACATAGATCCAAATACACTATTCATCCTGGAGGCACTAAAATGTTCAAGGATTTGAAAAGGTCCTTTTGGTGGCCGAATATGAAAAGGGAAATTGCAGATTTCGTGAGTAGATGTCTGGTTTGTCAACAAGTTAAGGCTGAACATTTTAGACCGGCAGGAAAGTTGAAACCACTCGACATACCCCAATGGAAGTGGGAAAGCATTGGCATGGATTTCATTATGGGACTACCTAAGAATCGTGGTGGATTTGATGCGATATGGGTAATCGTCGATCGCTTGACAAAATCAGCTCATTTCTTACCCATTAAGTCCAAGTGGACAGTTGATGTATTGGCTGCTTTATATTTGAAGGAAGTGGTAAGGCTCCATGGTATACCTGTCAGCATTGTGTCTGATAGAGACCCGAGATTTACTTCACATTTCTGGAAGGGACTGCAAGAGTCTCTTGGTACTCGTCTGAATTTCAGTACTGCTTTTCATCCACAGACAGATGGACAGACTGAAAGAACCAACCAGATAGTGGAAGATATGTTGCGAGCTTGCATGATTGATTTCGGAGGCAGTTGGAGTAATCACTTGACATTGATTGAATTCGCCTACAACAACAGTTACCAATCCAGCATACAAATGGCTCCATTTGAAGCTTTGTATGGAAGAAGCTGTCGTTCCTCGTTGTGTTGGGACGAGGTGGGCGAGAAGCAATGGCTTGGGCCGGATCTTGTTTCAGAATCATCACAGAACATCCGTGTTATCCAAGACTGGTTACAAGTGGCTCAGTCAAGATAGAAGAGTTATGCCGACACAAGGAGAAGAGCATTAGAATTTCAAGTTGGCGAGCATGTGTTTCTGAAAGTCTCTCCTTCGAGAGGGATTCAAAGATTTGGCATTCATGGCAAGCTGAGCCCGAGGTATATTGGTCCATTCGAGATCCTAGATAGAGTGGGAGAAGTTGCTTACAGACTGGCATTGCCGCCTTAGTTATCTGGCGTACACAATGTTTTCCATGTGTCTATGTTACGGAAATATGTGTACGATCCCACTCACATCATTCAACATGTGGATTTTGAGTTAAAGGAAGATTTGACTTATGAAGAAAGACCTATCAAGATTCTAGACCGGAAACTGCAGCAACTCCGGAATCGGTCTATACCGATGGTCAAGATTCAGTGGAGTCGGCGTGGAACCGAAGAAGCTACTTGGGAATCGGAAGTTACTATGCGGAAGCGGTATCCCGACCTATTGTAGGTGATCTATCTTTTCCCTACTTTCCGTATATAGTGCAGTGAATTTGGAGGACCAAATTCTTTAAGTAGGGGAGGGTGTAATACCCCGATTATTTATTAAGTTTTATTGAGCTTTTATTAATTAAAAATTGAATTAAAATGAATTAAGGTTTGAATTTCGAAATATTAATATTTAATTCATTAGAAAATATAACCTATAAAATTCGACTACCTTAGAAAAATCTATAAAAATAATAATTGGGTAAAAGATCATTTTTATAGCAATTTTGTCTTCTGGACTTGACCCAAATTAATTACGTAACCTTGTCTAATTAGAGGATTAATCCTGAATTTGACTTTCACCTACCCTTTACCTAATCGTAACTTAAAACGTGAAATTCGACCTTATTACTCAACCAAATGATCTGAAATCAAGGGCAAATGGAAGGCCACGAGGTGAGGGACATTTACCCTCAATCAATTTGAGGTAAACCTAGCCCTAAAACGTGCTACCGATATAGATTTAGTCGAGTCAAGGATTCCGGCGCCGTTTCTAAACACGTACCTTGCAGTGCCAAATACTCCGAACTCCGAAGGCTCCAGAAGCCCCATGACCTATAGAAATGTAGCTCTTCCACTCTAGTTTCATTTGGTAGCTGGATCAGCCGACGAGGAGTCCAGATCTGGGAGCATTCGTCGTTTTGGTGGAGGGTGTTAGTAGTTCGTCGTTCTTCATCTCCAGCCCTTTAATCCATCGATTAAGGTAGGTACCCTTAACCAAATGAGACTTGTAAATATAGTATTTTGATCAGCTCGTCGAGAGCTATCCAATGGGACTGAAAGCCCCAAATTTCATTAGGTATCCGTGGAGATATCAGGCTTTTTGTAAGCTGCTGTCAAGCTTGTTCTTCATTCTAGGGTTTCAAATTCTTTCTCCGATTTAAGGTAGGATCTAACAACCAAACTCTAATTAACTTACATGATGTAATCAGCATGTTGTTAGCTTTCATTTGACGAAGAAACCCCTAATTTGTATTGAGCATGTTGAGAGTATTTTGCATCGAAGTAAGAGCATGTCTAGAACATGATTCATATAGTGTTCCTTTAAGTCAGATCTTGATTTCGGGCTAATTTTGAGTCATGTAACCTGATCTTCATGTAGCATATCATACATGGTTGGATTCATAATCGAGTTAGCTTTCTTTTGACGCAAGAAGCCCCAAATTCCGTTGTGTATGTTGGGAGAATTGCATGATGTAGTAGAAGTAGGTCAGGAACTAGGGTTTTCATGTATTTATCATGTATAAGTTGGGATTTGATCAATTTCTGTGAAAATTCATATTTTTAAACTCATGTATCATGACCCTAGAATGTCTATTAGGATTCCTAGATCATGTGGTTTTGATTTCAACTCAATTGGACCTCAATTGGGTGGGTTTATGTGTTTTCCGGAGGCAACTCACGTTGCCGTTCTTGCAGGGGTCGACCCCTGGGGTCGACCCATTTTCTGGGCAGCCCAGCAGGCCCGAGGGTCGACCCCAGGGGTCGACCCATCCACTCCCTGCAAGGGGGTCAACCCCAGGGGTCGACCCATGCGCAGGAATCCATGCGCAGGAATGAAGGGGTCGACCCCTGGGGTCGACCCATCCTTCAGAATTTGCTGGGGTCGACCCCAGGGGTCGACCCACGTACCAAAAACCCGGTTTTCATCGTTTTGCGACCTGTGGATCGATCCGGATCATTAGGGGATCGACCCATTGAACTTAGACCAATTGAAAACTATACTTTTCAAGAACCAGTGACCTAATCATGAGCCTTATGATTTTCAAATTGCATTGGTTCCTATATTCTATCTCGATGTAAAAGCATGGCATTCATCATCTTAATTGCAATGTATACATTGGTTAAATAGAAACCCACATAATTAGTGATTAATGGTGTAATTAAATCTCTGTTAATGCATTCTTTTTCCTTTTTGTACAAGCTTGTTCCTTTACCTTATCATCTTGAATCAGCTTTTGGCAATTGTCTTAATGTAAATGATAATGGATAATCTTTGACATATTAACTTGGCAATTAGGATTAATATGCTGATTAGCTTGTTGGATAGATGCTGTACTACAGTAGCGCAGCATGATTAACTCTTATTGTGACTCGGTTTTCAATCTTCTTGATGATTGTGCTTACCTTGAAATTCTGAAATGAATCTTCTTCCTACTTGAAATTGTTATTGCTACATGGTTCAAACCTTGGAATTCTGGCCATAAATTGTGGAAGTCTAGATTCGTGGGATCTTTGATCCAAAGAAAGTAATGCCTGGCAAACAATTAAGGGCTCGGTCTAGTCCTGGGAGGAGCGCCCGAACACTACGTGTACCCCCGGGGAGGTGATTGACTAGGTGTGGCATTTGGCACCAGTATTATGACATGGGTTAAATCTAGGACTGGCCACTACTCTCTACTACTTTTCACTTTCCACTCTTCACTGTTCTATACCCTACTTGTTGATACTTACTTGCTGTTACTTGGACGTGGAAATGAAACTACACACGTACTTGACATGACTTGAATTATCTCGATATGGCCAACTCTTTATCGTTATCTCCTGTAGTAAATTCTTGTCTTTGTTATTCCTCTTAAGTATTACCATTCTGTCCCTTTATATCTCTTGACCTTGCAAGATCTTTAAATTTTGTTTCATTATATCATCATCATCCTTTTATTGCATTATCCTTTGTAGCATGATATTTTGAAAATGTAATTAAACTGCTAATCACTTATACCTATCTGTTATTTCCTACTGAGCGTTAGCTCATAGTTGTTGTTTCCCCCCTTTCCAGGCTTTTCAGGTGACGCGCTTACCGATGGGGAAGGGCAGGAGTGATGTTTTGAGTGTATCAGTTAGTTGTGTTTAGAGTGTGTTGTGCTTCAGTTATGTTATTGTGGTTTAGAGTTATTATCCCAGTTGTATTGAGTTGATTTGAGGATGATGTACCAGTTATGTTTTATTTAATGGTCAATAAGTTATTTCCATTTCTTAGCATTTGTATATATTTAGATTAGTTCTCTCTCTTTCTAGCCCGTTTCTAACTGTACGTCCCGATATTCCGCGTCGGGGTGTGACAATCCCATTTGCTGGTCGGCTCACTTTCCCTGTCACCAATAATATAGCTGAGTATGAAGCTCTTTTGGTCGGTCTTCAAAACGCTCATCAATATGGTGTCACCCATTTGAGGATTGTTGGTGATAGTCAGCTTATTCTACGCCAGGTGCTCGTCAAGTGCCGCACTATCAATCCCAAGCTCAAACCCTACCAGGAACTTGCTTCAGCTTATGCCAAGCTCTTCACCAAATTGATTTTTGTCCATGTTCCTCGTAGCCAGAACATCTTGGCTGACGCCCTTGCCTCTTTAGCTTCTGCTTTAGTCTTCCCTCCTGAGCGTGATTTTCATGTTCCTCTGATTCATCAGCGCGACACTCCAGCTATTAAGGATCGTGCATTTCTCGATGTTAAGGATAGGGTGCTCGAAAAGGTCAAGCAGAGGGAAGCTCTTAAAGGCAAAGAGGTCATGTTGTTAGATTGGCAAGAGGAGTTGGCTGACGAAGAAAAACCTTGGTATTATGAGATTGCCAGGTATTGCAATAATCAATCCTATCTCGAAGAAGCCACTGTGGAAGAAAAGAAAGAAATCTGAAGAGTGGCTCAGCGTTATGTCTTGGTTGGAGGTGTGCTCTACAGGAGAGGGCTCACCGGTGTTTTATTAAGATTCCTCGACGATGATGAATCATGGAAAGTTATGGAAGAGGCGCATTCTGGGGTGTGTGGTGGTCATGTGAACAGCCAGATGCTAGCTAAGAAGATCCTTAGGCTAGGTTTCTATTGGCCCACTCTAGAAGAGGATTGTTCTATCTATGTTCGAAGGTGTGTTAAGTGCCAACTGCACGCCGACAAAATTCATTCTCCTGCTTCTTCACTCCATCCTATGTCCTCCCCATGGCCTTTCTCCATGTGGGCTTTTGATATCATTGGACCTCTTGGTGACTTGAACCTCCTCACGAAACAAAAGTCGTTCATCCTAACGGTAACGGAGTACTTCACCAAATGGGCGGAAGCAGAAGCTTACGTAGAGATTAAAGCATCAACTGTTTGCAAGTTCATAATGAAGAACATCATCACGAGGTTCGGCATTCCAAGCACCATCGTCACCGATAATGGACCTCAATTTATCTCTCAAGAAATCAAGGATCTCTGCAACAGGTACAACATTGCATTGCATCATTCTTCTCCCTATTATCCGCAGGGCAATGGCCAAGCAGAGGCCACTAATAAAACTTTGATCAAAATTGTTAAAAAGAGGTGTGAGGCTAATAAATTTTCGGATTGGCCAGACAAGCTAGTTGAAGCTCTCTGTGCCTATCGTACTTCCATTCGTACCCCCACTGGGAAAACCCATTTCACCCTTACTTATGGAATGGAGGCGGTAGTCCCTTACGAGATTCTCATTCCCTCTCTGCGAGTACAATTTGACAAGGAACTCTCTATTGATGAGCGTCGTGATTCACTCCTTGCTCAATTGGAACTCCTAGATGAGAAGCGTTTGGTCGCCGCTGAGCATGCGCGCATTTATCAAAACAGGCTCTCACGTTTTTATCAAAAGAAAGTGATTGAGAGAAAATTCAAAATCGGTGAGATGGTAATTAAAAGAATTTTTGTAAAACCCGGTGGGCCTCGCTCAAAACTCCAACCCAATTGGGAAGGACCGTTTGTTATAAAAGACGTTTTTCCTGGCAATGCTTATAAACTGATTAATGCTGAAGGAGAAGAGCTAACTCACCCTTGGAATGGTTTGTATCTTAAGAAATACTACCCTTGATTCAAAAATCCAAAATATATATATATATATAATATTTTCAAAATCCAAAAAAAATGAAAATTGACTCAAAAATCCAAAACAAAGTGGAATATTTCCAAAAACAAAAAAAAATAGAAATTCCAAAAAGCAAATAAAAAATAGAAATTCTCCAAAATCAAAATAAACAAAAACAAATCAAAAAAAAATCAAAACAAAAGCTTTCAAAATTGGTGCCATGGCACATGAAGGATCAAGGTCCGAAAGGTCAAAATTCAGAATTCATTCATCAGTCTTGTTAACCTAAAATTGGGTCGACACCCGCACACACTACACGCTTTATTCTTGAACTCAAGCAGTGCAAAATCCGATGGGAAGTCAAAACCTGACTAAAGGTGAAAGACAATACCCGTTCTTTTCTTCTTCAGCCCATAAGGGAGGAAGGGAGACCTCGGGGTAGACCCGCCAAGCCTATCCGCCGCCCTAGTAGGTGGAAGTCAGGGCCCAAAAGAGAGCAAATGCCACAAAAGCCCAAGTACAATTAGGTTGTTTAGCAATGCAAGTCAATTTCAAAGTGAAAGTCAAATGGTGAAAAGAAAAGCATGTCAAGAGGGCAAAGTCCCCGCAAGGAAAACCTTGGGCGTATGCGTGCAATATAAAAGAGGTAAAAAGGCAACAAAATTTCCCTACGCCAAAGACCGAACCCCAACAGGCATAGGGTAGGGGAGGTAACTTTACCTCGAGCATCTCATAATCCCTTATGGACTTCCCTTATATTTTCTTCCATCCTTCCTATGTGGTAAGTCATGAACTGGCAGGATGGTCAAGACGGACTTAGGACATTGCACTGTACGAAATCTCGAATACAAGTCAACTATGATCACGTCGACTCCCTTTTAATTACTCAAGAAAGGTTAATGAATTTTAGATGGTGACCGTGTAGGACCCGTGGTCTTGATAGCCTTGTCAACCCATTTTTGCAAAATAATTCAATTAACACCTTTGTCTAAGGCGCGTTCAAGTTAATCAACGCCTTCGATAAAGGCGCTTTTTATAGAATTAACGTCCTTGTTTAGGTCGTCTCTTTCCAAATAACGTCCCTGCGCAGGTCGTTACCTTCTCAAAAATCAGATTCCCTTTTCCAATTCACGTCGTCTTCTAGGGCATCTTTTATGTGAATCACGACCTACTCTAAGGCGCGTTTTTCAGAAAAAATAAGAAAAAAAATATAAATGAGTGAAAAGAAAAAAAACGGATTCTCCAAGTATGCTTGCATTTCTGCATGGGCATCTTTATTTATGGTTTGCATAAGCGTGCTTGCATGTTGCATCTCCCCGTTATCAGTTATTTCATTTACCTTATCTGATTAAAGGCTTGGCCCCTTGACCCGCCACCTAGGTCAAAAGTAAAGGCACCCCTTGCTTATTGAGCAAGGGGCCAAGTCGAACAGATGAATTAACCTGTTTATTCAAGTGTAAACCACAGCTACAAGTACAGGGCAAAGTGAAGCGAACACGAAGAACGTGGAAAAGAAGCGAAGTACACAACCACAAGTACACAAATACACAAGTGCTCAGGTAACAAAAATGACAATCTCATATATATATATACATCATGAATATCTGAGTACCAGTGTGAGGGTGGAGGAGTACAAGTAAGTCTCTCAGCTCTCGCCTCCACCCTCCTCTCTCCTACTCTCTACCTCGTCCTCGCCGTCCCGAGGAGGCACTGGTGGAGGGGGCATGGGCCCCCGAGAAGAAGCTGGAACTCGAGCCTGGCCCCCTGCCTCGCTCCTCTCTCGAAGAGAAGAACCCGCCACGAAAGTGGAGCTAGTGAAGGAGTACCCCGCAGCATGAGCTCGCTCACGCCCTCGCTGGAGACGCTTCTCAGCAACTCGTAGCCGCTCCTGAACAAGGACCAGCTGCGTCCTCGAGTCTGCCAGCTCACGCTCATGTGCTACCACCAGCTCCTGGTACCGGGCACGCTCTGACTGCTCCAGCTCCTAGTACCGGGCACGCTCTGACTACTGTAGCTCGTGGTGACAGGCACGGTCCGCCAAGTGCTCCTCCCGCTCTCGAGCACGCTCTCGCCGCTCCAGCTCAAGGGCCACTCGCAGCTCTGCTACGTCCTGAGGCAACTCCTCCCGTCGCCTCAAGGTCCGCTCCAGCTCTGTAATCCGCTGCTCGTGGATCGCCAGCTCTGTCCCGGCCAGGGCAGCCTGGGTACGTGCCGCCTGTAACTGCCTGGTCTGCAAATAGGTAAATAAATCATCAGTTCCACAGTTCAATAATTCATGAAATAAGCCATGCATGACGGAAGGTAAATCACTCACCTGGGCTGTCATCGCCTATTGTCCCTCGCAGACGCAGGCAAGAGCGGCCCGAAGCTCCTCAGTCTGTAAAATAAATTTTCATCAGTGCACAATTATATAATCAATATTTGAATGGATTTATGTTTTGGAATTTACCCGGGAGGCGAGGTCGCGCTCTGCAGCCTCGGCCCATGCCACCGCTCCCGCTAGCTGCTCTGCTAGTGCGGTCACCTCTGCACTAGGTCCCCTCGAGCTGGAGGCCTCTCCCGTATCCCTCCTAACGGCTCCCTGCTGGGCACGCTGCATTTATTGAAATCGTCAGTGGCTAATCATCAATAATTCAACAAAAATACATTTGCATATAGAAATAATTTAAACACTCACCAGGGTCTCTAGGTCTGCCCGCGTGGCGGCTAGCTGGTCCTCCAGGCTGTGTAGATGGGCCTGTGCATCCATCGCCGCCATCCATTGCATATTAGTTGCATGATAAAGATACGTAAGCATTTGCATTTAGAAATAATTGCATTCATACATACCCCTAGGACCTTTATCTGAGGTCATCCGGCGTAAACCTCCCAGTAGCGTCGGAGGTACTCGGAGCTGTCGGTCGCGTGGGAGGTGACTCGGATCCCACCTTGCCGCCAGTCGGCGTACTGCTCCTCGAACCGTACCCTCCAGTCGGTCGCCTTTGTACGACCACGTGTCTTCTTCCCGATGCCGTGTGGCTCCCCTACCTCAATCCACTCCTGGTGCAGGCCCAGGGTCCTCATCACTAGCCTAAGCCGTAACGGCTCGATCTCGCTCAAGCAGTGGACCCACAGCTCATGCTCAAAGCGAGGTCGCCCCGCTACGACCCACGGCTGGCCCTCGTCTGTCATCCCCTCATAGGGTCTCCATCGCACCTGCATTCATAAACATACATATCATCATCATTTCATCATCATCATAATAAATTCAAATAAATGCAAAAGAAAGATGCATAACATTCATCATACCAGCGAGGGAGGGAAGTCGCGGAACTCTCTCCGTAGAACCCACAGCTCGTAGCCGAGTGGGGCACCAAAAACCACTGGCAGCCAGCGCCGCGCTAGAGGGAAAGCTCCCTCACCTCCGGGCCGTGGGTCGGCGCGCCCCATCGGCATGTATAGATGGCTCCAAACCTGCATCCATGCATTACATTAGTGAGGCATTCACATGCATAATAAAAGAAAAAGAAAAGAAAAGAAAAAGAGAAAAATGCATACCTGAAGAAATGGTGAGAAGCCACTGATGGTCGTCTCTCGCCCTGTCCCCATGGACAGGTCGGCCATCAAGTGCGCCAGTAGTGCCGCTCCCCAGGCGTAGCTACCGACTCCCTCCAGATCCTCGAGTATCCCCAGGAATCGGCAGTTGATGACGTCGCCCTTTGTCCCCAGCAATAGCCTCCCCAGTAGCAGCAGTAGGAACCTCCTCAAGTCTCGGTCTGCTCTCTCCCTATCGACTGGGTCCTGGCAGTAGACTGCCCTAGCCCCATCTATCAATCTCTGTGAAAACCGCTCTAAGGACTCCCCTGATCTATGCCTAGCATCCCCTAAGCCCATCACTGTAGTCAGGTCGGTGCGGAAGATAGTCCTACACTCGCTAGGCGTCTCATAGACCATCTCTAGCCCTAGCAGTCTCTGGGCAAGCTCGGTGTAGTCTGGTAAGGTGATCCCGCTCACAGCCTCACCGTCTACCCTAAGTCCAGTGATCCTAGCTACATCCTCTAGGGTAGGAACCATATGCCCCCAAGGCATCAGGAATGCCCGGCTAGTCCTGTCCCATCTCTCCCGTAGAACCTGGATAAGTGGTAGGTCGGGTCTGACTGGCTCTATGCTAAGGAAGGCCCTAAACCCCATAGCATCTACCCTGGCTCTCCGGAACTCGGGGAGGCCGTAATATGCTGCTCGGACCATGACCCAGGAGATCCGTGTCCTCATCAACCCCTGCACACGTAAAGAAAGAAGTTTTGGTTTAATTGTTCAGTTATTCTGGTTGAATTTCACTTAATTGCCTTGGTTTGAGATGTTGATGTTTGATTAACGACCATCCCTAGGTCATGGTTTGCTTAATTGGCGCCCCTAAGGAGGGCGTGGTTTCTAAGTGAGCTTTGAATTAACGACCTACACCAGGTCGTTGTTTATCTAAGAAACGCCCCGGTGGGAGGCGTGGTTCTGTGGTTAATATCTAAATTCCTAAAAGGTTTTTTAATTAACGTCCGTCCCAGGGTCATAATTTCGTTAAGTAACGCCCTTGTGTAGGGCGTTTTCTGTTAAAATGGATTTTGGGTTTTAATAATTTATTCGGGAATTAATGAAATGGATGACCATCCCTATGGTCGTTATCTATTGAATTGACGCCCCGATGGGGGGCGTTGTTTTCCGGGGTTGTGAAAATTAAATAAAAAAAGCATGCGATATAAATCACGAAAAAATATATAATTGAACAAAAGCATGGAAATTAACAGCATGATTAATACGAAAAAATGATAATTTAAATGGACGACATGCTCTAGGGCGTGTTTACATTATTTTTCAGGAAATAAAATGAATTCACGACCCAAGGTCGGGCGTCTTATTTTGAATCCGCGACACCCCTGGGGGCGTCTTCTTTCTGAGTTGCAGGTTTTTCTAGCCCGAAGGCTATGGAAAATACCGAAAAATGAAAAAAAAATGAAAAGAAAAAAATGGGAGTTAGGTTGGGGGCCTACCTTGTGGTGTTTGGGTTCTTCCTGTGGAGGGCATGGTTGCCGTGGCCGTCGAAGCTGGCCGGGGCGAGGAGCGGCCGCCGTGGCCGGCGGTTCCTCATTCCCTTCTTCCCCTCCTTGTTCTTCTCCACCCTCTTCGCCTTCGTCTTCCTCTTCTTCACTAACATTTTCTTCATCTCCCACGGCCTCGTCGTCGCCGTGTGTTCCCTCGTCGCTGGTCACCACCGTCGGTGCCTCTTCGACCGCCACGGGAAGGGCCTCCTCCACGATGCCGTGCTCGCCGTCCAAGTCCACCACCTCCGGGGCCGAGACCCTTTGTCTTTTTTGTCCACCGCCGGCCATTGCTTAGGGCTAGGGTTAGGGTGTGGAGAGGGGAGAGAGGTAGAGAGAGAGAATGAGAAGGATGGGGAGGGTTACGGTTAGGGTTGCAGAAGAAGGGGAGAAAGAGGGAAAGAGGACAAAGGAAGAAGAAGAAAGGAGGGAAAGTTAAGTCGAACGGTCAAAAAGAATTAACGACTTAAGGAAGGCCGTGTCTTATGGATTTAACGACTGAAACCTGGGCGTTTCTTGATAATTGACGACATTGCTTAAGGCGTTATTTTTGTTTGCATGGGGAATGAGACCCGTCGTCAGATGTATTTAAGGGCGATTGATTGATGTGATGGGAATAATCATTACTATTTTTAAGTAATGACTATGATTGAGGAGTTATTTATATGAAACGTGGCTTTTCTGAAGGCGTTACTTTTGGAATTTCAACGAATACTTTTTGGAATATAAATTGTATTAACGCCTTGTCTTAAGACATTATTCAGTTAACGCCCACAGGTGAAGGCATCAATTATGAGAGATCAATCATTGAAGACGACGTATGCTGAGGCGTCATTTATGGAATTAACGACATGGGCTAAGTCGTTATTTGCAACAGAACCGCAGGCTGTTAGAAGAATTGATCAGAAACATTGTGTTATGGCTCAATCAAGATATTATCATTGATTTATTGGAAAAGTGATTACATTGCTTCAATGAGCTATTTTGGGCCTCAAGCTTCTTAAAGCTATTACATAAGACTTCCACTGATCTCTGTCTTCTTCTAAGTTTTCCACAGGATGGTGAATCTTATTGATTTTCCACAGAGCTTGGATAGTTGTGCACTCTTCTCCATCTTCATTGCTGCCGCGATCCCGTGTCTTAATCGGAGGGAGATGAGATGGATCTTCGAATACTTGCCGTGGAAGCCCGAGTTGAGGAAGGCACCGATGTGAGTTATACAGAACGAATTCTGAAGCGCCTATGAGTCGAAGGTCCGTCCCGGGAGAAAACCTTGCACGGAGCTCTTGAAGTTTGAGTATTCTCGGGGCACAAGTAAAGAGATTCTTTGGCATCACCTTGAGGTGTTCTCGCCATTCCACCCTCTTCTTGATTTGAGGAATTCGGCTCATCACCCTATTGCTTATTCCTAATGAGCCGGTCATGTAAAAGAGTGGGCTTTTTGAGAAGATTCTTAAGGATTGTTGGGCTTCATCACATGGATCAAATTTGAAGTGAAGGTCTACCCAACTAGAGGGAGCTAGCATGCATCCGTTGATGGGTCTTCCCATTGCCTCCGAGGTAAGCTGATGGGGGCATCTCTCACCCTTCATATTTACCGGTTGTTCACCAGCATGGTTCCATTATGTCCGTCACATTTTTCTGATTCAGTTCATGTAATTTTCATATTTTCTTTGAGTCATAATTATGTAATTTTTATTTTATTTGAGTCATGTCCCTAGGTCTTGCATTTATTTTCCTAAGTTTGAGTGTCATTAGATTGTTTAGTGTGCTATTGGGCCCAATTCATTGGGCTTGGCCCATGAGCCCCCTTACCCCTTCGATTATTTGTTATTAAGTCTTTTGTCAGGGTCTTATTGTAAAATGTGGGTTTCCTATATATAGGGCCCCATTTCCTTCATTTGAGGGGAATGAATCAATGAATGAAAAATGTGCCATTTTGTGAGTTCTATCTTCATTTTTATGGTGGAGTGAATCCATTAGTGAGGTGAGAAACCTTAGGGAGAGAATCCCACCCATCCCTCTCTTAATCTCTCTCTTTCACTCCCCTTTCTCTCTCCTCCACACCCAATTTCGAAAATTTTCTCTCTTCTCCCTTCCCAACCACCACTCTCCCACCTACCCCCATTAAAGGCCACTCCCCTTCCCCACACATCCTATTACTCCACCCCCTAGTCCCAAGGGAACATCCCCAATCACTAAGCCACCCTCCAACCATCTCATCCCTTTCCCAAGCACCCTTCCCTCTCCCCCATGCAACCCTCCACTTCCGTAGACCATTTGAATTCAAAAATCCCCTTCCCTCCATAGCCCTAGGGCGCCCAAGACCCCTCCCCTTTGGTTAGGGTCGCCCCCCTCTCATCCTCTCCATCTTCCCTTGTTCACCTCCATCACCCCACCTTCTACCATCTAGAGTAAGAGGACCTACAAAAGATCTGAAGCTTACAGCAGTGACCCCGACCTCTCCCAAACGTTCCTGGAAGCCCAAGAGTAGTCCATAGAAGCGGCTGCCTGTCCTCTTCGCAACGGAGGTGGTCTCGTTCCCTTCCGAGCTCCGAGCTGACCGGGAGATCCGTTCTCCCACAACTGCGCAGAGCTGCCCCTGCTGAGTACCAGAACCGGATTAGAAGCTCTGCCACAACGAACCTCGGAGGAATCAGCCCACAAGCTCTTCTACAAAGTTCTTCTTCTTCCTGTCTACTTTCAGAATCAAGAAACAGAATTCCGTTCGGCATCCTGTGGCAGGAGTTATCATTTTTCTCCCTCAACTCCGTCATCCAGCTACCCACAGTCTGCATCGACCAGTCATCAGTGTTCAGAGGTCCCTGGTCTTCTCCGGCATCGGCTGGCCTCCCCGTTAGTTTTGCTGCGAAGAGGACTTGTCCATGATTCCAACGACACAAACGGTGCTCGATTCCAAGTTCGGGAGCTGTTGGGGCATCCTCTGCAACTAGCTGTTGGAAATCAGGAGCTAGCTCTGCAGAGATCCTGATTCGGAGAGAAAACTTCACCACGGCAAACCCTAGAGGAATCAGGCCACGAGCTCTTCTACAAAGTTCTTCTTATTCCTGTCTACTTTCAGAATCAAGAAGCGGAACTCCGTTCGGCATCCCGTGGAAGGAGTTATCCTTTTTCTCCATCAGTTATACGGTCCTACTGCCTACAGTCTGCATCGACCAGTCGCTATTGTTCTGCATCCCCTAATCTCCTCCGACATCGGTTGGCTTCCCCGTCAGTTTTTCTGCATAGAAGACTCATCCACGGTTCCAGCGGCTCTGACGGTTCTTGATTCCGAGTCTAGGAGCTATCGGGGCACCCTCTGCAACCTACTGCTAGAAATCAGAAGCTGCCAGTCCGAGGGTCTGCCTCCCTATTCGGGCCTCCATCCAGATCAGCCTCGACACCAGAAAAATTCAGAAAAAATTGGACGACTTCCCTGGCCTCCTACGAAGCTTTTCCAGGTGGTTTCATCCCCAACAAAAATCGGTACCAGTCGCAGCAGTCGGTTCTCCACTCGGCTGTCAGCACCCACAGAACGCGGGCAGAATCGGCAATCTCCATCTTCGGTGTTCCTTGCTCATTTTCCCCTCCCCGCTTGGCCGGCTGAAGGCCCCTCCCTGCGTGGAGATAATTTTGGTTGTAATATCCATTAACCCCCACCCCAAGATCCCCCTCCTGCGAGAGGTGTAGTGTTGTAACTTCTCTTGGGTAGGTCAAGCTTCCCCGGCGCGGCGTGTGGGGAACACACGCTTCCCCGCTCGCCCACGTCTCCGACTCAGGGCCGGTGTCCTCACACCGGTCAGGTATATGCTGAACCCTCCCTGGATATTTGTGTTTTCTTAGTATCATTTCTAAGTTCAGCCGGCGAGGAAGAGAGTGCCCGGTCCCGTGATTCCCGATCACGAGTGGCCACCGCGGTTTGAGTGAGGAGAGATCCCCGTACCCTCAAGGCACGGCGTCCGCCCCACTGATGTGGGTGCTCCAATCCAAGGGAGGGGAACTCATTGGCCAAGTCATCACCCTAAGCAGCGTGGTTTAGGCTCTCGAATCCACCCTACCATCACTTATTCACCACGGGGAAAGGGTTGTGTTGCGATATCGGTCCGCCAACATCGAGTCCGCTAATTTGTAAGTGGGCTTGCAAGTCTAGGTCCGAGGTTCATTTAGTTGATACCATTGCACCCTTAGGTCGTGTCACATCAAGTGGTATCAGAGCAAGTCTTTGACTTGTTCTCACAAGTCAAGTCCATGGGCACGCTTGCATTAGAGTTCTCATCGGATCGTTCCATGCATTATCCACCTCCCATTGTCATTGAGTCTACAGACCAAAAGGCCCAAATTCCCATCATATCCCAAGCATACCTACCTAATGGGAGCCCCACAGAAATTGACTTCATCTACATGGTAGAAGATAATTGGGTATCGCCCGAAATTGTAGCCACCCTCTCTACGACCGGACAAATTGTGCACAACGGAGACCTAGTCTTCGTTGAATTCCATAAATGGTTTGGAGAGATCAAATACTTTGATGGAGCATGGTGTCAAATTGGTACTTTGGAAGGCCCTTGCATAATCCTAGGGAAACAATGGCTTGATGAACGGAATACCACCTTCCACCCATTGCGTTGGTCTTGCCTAGTTCATCCCCCACATCTCCCGGGAGCCTATGGTTTCAACAACCTTTTGTTCCCTCACCCACCGGAGCCCCATACCCGGCCACCATGCCCTCTCAACCCACTTCAAAGAATGAATGAGGTCATGAGTGAACATGAGGAGAACCCGGCCCACAAGACCAAATCCCCGGGATTGGACACCAACCCAAATCCCTTCCCCACATTCAAGGAAATTCATACTCCTATCAATAAGGAAGAAGGACATCAACTCATCCCCATCCAAACAAACACATACCTCCCCAAACCACTCAATCTCACGCAAAAGGTGGTGACCGTAGGAGAACTCATCATCAAATGGCTCAAGCAAAATCCCATCCCTCATGCCTTGTACTTTCAAACCCCAACCATGGAGCACCCTTTCCAATTACCACCCATTAACTCCTATCACACCACATTCCAATCCTACTATGAGGTAAATGGTTGGGATGATCTCCTCAAGGGTTTAGAATGGCAACTAAAGTTGACTTGCTTATTGACCATAGGAGCGGCCCACCCAAGAAGACTTAGTCTCATCCACCCATGTGATGGTTCTATCACCTCAGTCTTCACCATTGGTTGCTACACTAGTGACCTCCTTCTCATTCTCCCCATGGATGAAGAACCCATCATGGTCCACTCCACTACCATTAAGATCCCAAGTACCTTGATCGACTGGCCCACTAAAGACCTTGGTCCAGTTACCTTGGGGAAGGATGACCCACTATGCGTAGACCATGTGGACATAGAGTTCCTTCCTCTAGGAAGCCCAGTCCATTACCCCTTTGATCCCTTCCAATGGGAGCCTAGTTACCCATGTGATACCATATGCCTAGGAAGCAAGGAAGAGCCCCTCTCCATAATGCCCACCTTCCTAGATCCTTTTGACCCTTTCACATGGAAGTTCAAAGGCCATCCCACACCCATACACATGGAAGTCATCTTTGGGATAGGAATGCATAAGTCTTGGCACAACACAGCACTTGGCATGATTCATAAGACGGGTCCATTCATTCACATCACCCACATGTCAAGTAGGAAGCATGAATAGACCATTTTCGGATGTAATGGTCCACCTCTATTCATCATGAGTCTTAAGCATGATAGGTGCATTCTTGGATGTCCGGGTCTTCCGGCATTTGCCACCCCTTTGCATGATAGAGCTACATTTGGAGGTCCAGTCCCTCCTATCCTCACTAATCTTCATAGGGAGTCTAGACATGCTAGGTCCACATTTGGGTGCCCGGGACCCCCAACATCCAATAGAGTGCTAGCATTCACCAACTATGTCTCAGGATTACATACTTGCAGGCCCATCATCAAAGGTAAAAGGATTTGTCAAAGGTGAATTGATACCCGCAAAAGAAACCAAGACTTCCAAGAGGGTGACTATCTGATGGTCAGGATGAAGAGGCTCTTCCCTAGAGTCGCCTCTACGCTCAGGGATCGAGAGACTGGACCCTTTAAGGTCTTGGGGCGATTGAGCATAAATGTCAATGAGTTGGTCCTTCTGAAGGAATATGGGGTCAACCCTCATTGTAGTGTGGCGGACCTTGTGCCCTGCAAGGGCCCCGCGGTGGCACCTAGACAGGATATTGAGCCCATACCCCCTTTTAAGAGTGACCCCACCAATAAGAATCCCCTTCTAACCTTGAGAGCCCGGCATAAGCACAAAGATTTGATACTAGTTAAACATAATGACACCATCAGGAGCAGGGCAATCCAGCAGTATCTTGTGAGGTGGAAGGGCCGGCCACGATGGTGGACACATCGGCGAGCTAGGAAAGACTCTTACTCGACGGAGTCGAGCTCTTCGCACCCCGGGAGTATGATGGGGGCATCTCTCACCCTTCATATTTATCGGTTGTTCACCAGCATGGTTCCATTATGTCCGTCACATTTTTCTGATTCAGTTCATGTAATTTTCATATTTTCTTTGAGTCATAATTATGTAATTTTTATTTTATTTGAGTCATGTCCCTAGGTCTTGCATTTATTTTCCTAAGTTTGAGTGTCATTAGATTATTTAGTGTGCTATTGGGCCCAATTCATTGGGCTTGGCCCATGAGCCCCCTTACCCCTTCGGCTATTTGTTATTAAGTCTTTTGTCAGGGTCTTATTGTAAAATGTGGGTTTCCTATATATAGGGCCACATTTCCTTCATTTGAGGGGAATGAATAAATGAATGAAAAATGTGCCATTTTGTGAGTTCTATCTTCATTTTTATGGTGGAGTGAATCCATTAGTGAGGTGAGAAACCTTAGGGAGAGAATCCCACCCATCCCTCTCTTAATCTCTCTCTTTCACTCCCCTTTCTCTCTCCTCCACACCCAATTTCAAAAATTTTCTCTCTCCTCCCTTCCCAACCACCACTCTCCCACCTACCCCCATTAAAGGCCACTCCCCTTCCCCACACATCCCATTACTCCACCCCCTAGTCCCAAGGGAGCATCCCCAATCACTAAGCCACCCTCCAACCACCTCATCCCTTTCCCAAGCACCCTTCCCTCTCCCCCATGCAACCCTCCACTTCCCTAGACCATTTGAATTCAAAAATCCCCTTCCCTCTATAGCCCTGGGGCGCCCAAGACCCCTCCCCTTTGGTTAGGGTCGCCCCCCTCTCATCCTCTCCATCTTCCCTTGTTCACCGCCATCACCCCACCTTCTACCATCTAGAGTAAGAGGACCTGCAGAAGATCTGAAGCTTGCAGCAGCGACCCCGACCTCTCCCGGACGTTCCTGGAAGCCCAAGAGTAGTCCATAGAAGCGGCTGCCTGTCCTCTTCGCAACGGAGGTGGTCTCGTCCCCTTCCGAGCTCCGAGCTGCCGGGAGATCCGTTCTCCCACAACTGCGCAGAGCTGCCCCTGCTGAGTACCAGAATCGGATTAGAAGCTCTGCCACGACAAACCTTGGAGGAATCAGCCCACAAGCTCTTCTACAAAGTTCTTCTTCTTCCTGTCTACTTTCAGAATCAAGAAGCGGAATTCCGTTCGGCATCCTGTGGCAGGAGTTATCATTTTTCTCCCTCAGCTCCATCGTCCTGCTACCCACAGTCTGCATCGACCAGTCATCAGTGTTCAGAGATCCCTGGTCTTCTCCGGCATCGGCTGGCCTCCCCGTTAGTTTTTCTGCGAAGAGGACTTGTCCATGATTTCAACGACACCAACGGTGCTCGATTCCGAGTTCGGGAGCTGTCGGGGCATCCTCTGCAACTAGCTGTTGGAAATCAGGAGCTAGCTCTGCAGAGATCCTGATTCAGAGAGAAAACTTCACCACGGCAAACCCCAGAGGAATCAGGCCACGAGCTCTTCTACAAAGTTCTTCTTATTCCTGTCTACTTTCAGAATCAAGAAGCGGAACTCCGTTCGGCATCCCGTGGAAGGAGTTATCCGTTTTCTCCATCAGTTACACGGTCCTGCTGCCCACAGTCTGCATCGACCAGTCGCCATTGTTCTGCATCCCCTAATCTTATCTGACATCGGTTGGCTTCCCCGTCCGTTTTTCTGCATAGAAGACTCATCCACGGTTCCAGCGGCTCTGACGGTGCTTGATTCCGAGTCCGGGAGCTGTCGGGGCACCCTCTGCAACCTACTGCTAGAAATCAGAAGCTGCCAGTCCGAGGGTCTGCCTCCCTGTTCGGGCCTCCATCCAGATCAGCCTCGACACCAGAAGAATTCAGAAAAAATTGGATGACTTCCCTGGCCTCCTACGAAGCTTTTCCAGGTGGTTTCGTCCCCAACAAAAATCGGTAGCAGTCGCAGCAGTCGGTTCTCCACTCGGCTGTCAGCACCCACAGAACGCGGGCAGAATCGGCAATCTCCATCTTCGGTGTTCCTTGCTCATTTTCCCCTCCCCGCTTGGCCGGCTGAAGGCCTCTCCCTGCGTGGAGATAATTTTGGTTGTAATATCCATTAACCCCCACCCCAAGATCCCCCTCCTGCGAGAGGTGTAGTGTTGTAACTTCTCTTGGGCAGGTCAAGCTTCCCCGGCGCGGCGTGTGGGGAACACACGATTCCCCGCTCGCCCACGTCTCCGACTCGGGGCCGGTGTCCTCACACCGGTCAGGTATATGCTGAACCCTCCCTGGATATTTGTGTTTTCTTAGTATCATTTCTAAGTTCAGCCGGCGAGGAAGAGAGTGCCCGGTCCCGTGATTCCCGATCACGAGTGGCCACCGCGGTTTGAGTGAGGAGAGATCCCCGTACCCTCATGGCACGGCGTCCGCCCCACTGATGTGGGTGCTCCAATCCAAGGGAGGGGAACTCATTGGCCAAGTCATCACCCTAAGCAGCGTGGTTTAGGCTCTCGAATCCACCCTACCATTACATAGTCACCAAGGGGAAAGGGTTGTGTTGCGATATCGGTCCGCCAACATCGAGTCCGCTAATTTGTAAGTGGGCTTGCAAGTCTAGGTCCGAGGTTCATTTGGTTGATACCATTGCACCCTTAGGTCGTGTCACATCATAAGCCCGCTATAGAGATAGGCTAGAACAGCCGGTCCGATTCTCTCTCCCTCCCATATGCTCACCACGGCGCTCAACTGTGCCTCCTCTAGAAAATCCTCCATGGATGGGAATAAGAGTGCTCCTGCTAAGCATACCACGAAGGCCTTGGTCACCTGTTCGATCTCTTCTTCTTCTTTAGCTTGATCTGCTCTCTTGTACACCTATGAGGCAAGCTTTAGAAGATTAATTCTTTTAGTGACCTTGATTTGATTCACTAAGTTTGGGCTAGGTATCAATGTGGTTAATAGCTCGTGAGAAGAAATTGGTTTTGGCATTTTGGCCATCTTCTCTTCATCCCCTTGCTTCATTCTCTTTAAACCTAAGATCATCTCCAATTCTTCTAATAGGATGGTGGCTTCAAAGGTAGAGAAGAGAAAGGTATGAGTAGAAGGATGCCATATCTCTATAAGAGCTCCTATAGCTGCCCAATCAAGATGGATTTGATCATGGTTTTTAGCATGGGTAACTAGGCTCAGGAGGTGCCATCTTGCTAGGTATACCCTCATATCCGAAGAAAACTTGGAAAGGATAAGTGGCAGCCACTTAATTTATGTAAATCTCCTAGCTCCTGGGACATTTGGATAATCCTGTGGAAGAAAGAAAAGAAGGAGAATGCATGAGCGAAAGAAGTAGTTCAGTGAAGATAAGAAAAGAGAAGAACAGAAGAAATAATACTTTACCTGGTTCATGGAGATTCTACTGCTTATGTGACCGTTGATCTCAGTTAGTCGAGGGGTAGAAGTTTTGGTCCTCTTAAACGCCCTCTCCATCTTTGGTTTGTAGGAAGGGCTCGAGCGGTTGCAGTCCCTGCGAGAAGAAGAACACGAACAGAAGAAGCAGAGAACAGAAACTCTGAGAGGTTGCGTTGGTTGATCAGAGGAAGTGTCCTCCTTTTATAGAAGTCCGAAGGGTCTTAGGGCTGCTCGGAGTTATGAGATTGGTTGCTATTAGGACTGGGTTTAGCTTTCGCGTTGGAAACGGAAGCATGTTAATTAACGCCTTCTGTTGGGGCGTCGATTTCTGAATTGACGACCTGACAGAGGTCGTGTTTTATGTAGCGCCCATTCCAGGGTCGTCTTCTTCCTAGACTCTCGATGCATTTCATGCCCTTTGGAAGGGCGTGTTTCTTCTTTTGACGCCCTCATGTCAGGCGCTTTTCATGTTTTTGATGCCATTCTATCCAGGCGTGAATTTGTGAGCTTATGAATTTGCTTCCCTACATGCTTTGATGAACTTAAGTGCTATTATTTTGATGGAATTGTTTTTAATTTAGCACTTATGATCATGTCATGCTTTGAATTGAGGGTTATTCATATTGAAATTGTGGAAGGGCTAATGAACTTTCAAGTGCAGAGGATTCCAGGTTTCAAGATGCCCGGGTCACTGTTGGAGTAACATCATGTTGTTCTTGTATTTCATTCCTGTAAGCATTATTACTATATGGTATTCTACGTTATTATAATATATCAAGGACCTTGTGGTTCTGATGAACCTGGAATTTGAGTTCCCCTTCGTCAAAAAAAATGGTGATAATTCCAGGAGAGTCTTGATCACACGGATAGGCCGTTGAGTCATCCAAGGTTTGGGACGATGGTTCCACTTTCTGAGATGATGCGCGGACAAACGGGCTTCGGCTTAGTGTCAGCTCAGAGGGATGGATTCTTCACCAAGTCTAGATGGCTTAGCAATATTATCCTTGATTATTTTCTATTTTAGTTTTTGTTTTATTTTTTTTCCTTTTAGCCCAACATGCATCATGTAGGACTTTGAGGTTCATGATGAAAATCTTCATATTATGGCGATAATGAAAGTCACTCATTCTTGATTGAGTTGACATGAGATATTCCACTCCAAATTGAGTACTTTATTCTCTCTGAAGCCGCTCAGGCTGGTTCCTTGAAAATGTTCCTTTGCTGGGTCTCCATCTCAATTCCCTTTATTTTTCTGCAAATCCACCTTGGTTGTAGCACGTCCATGTTGGCTGGTAACCGCTCTCCAATGGTGTCTCCTTATCGTGCCACGCGCACATTTTTACTTGTTTAGTTTAATCTCCTTTATCCAGCAAATTGATATTTCCTCGGAATCACTCGGAGTTGTTTCACTCAGAATCTTGGAAATATTTCTAATGCTTAGTGTCTGAGGCGTGTCACATTACACCTTGGCATCTAATTATCAGTCCATTCCACTTCATTCCGCTGGTTGCACTTTCGCTTCATTTTCGTCTCACTCCCTTGCAAAGCAGACGCCAAGGCGGGGCAGCTGTAGACACGCTAAAATTGACGCTATGTTGATCAAATCTCATGCCACTATGTTGATGGCTCCAAAGTGAACTTCAATACATTCATAATATGAAGTTTTTCTATTTTTGTGTGGTTTTTTGGTTTGTTCTTGTATTTTTGTGATTCGCGACCTGAAGAGGGGCGTTATTTTAAAAGCGACCTTACCTAGGGCATGTTCAAAAGAAAGGATGACCAAATGTCAGGGCGTCAATTCCTGGTATTATTCGGTTTCAAAATAATTTTAATTACTGATTGGCGTCCTTCCTCAGCGCATGTTTTCAAGTAACGCCTTTATCTCAGGCGTTTTCTCATAATTTTCAAATAAAGAAAGTTTTATTTCCAAATTTAAATCCAAGAAGTGACGCCCTTGACCAGGTCGTGTTATGGAGTAACGTCTTAAGGTAGGTCGTCAATTCAAATTTGACGCCCTTCTGAAGGTCGCGTTTTATGTTTTGGTGTCCTGTTTGAGTGTGCCTTTCCTGAATAGTTCCCTGCCTTCTTTGGTCACCTTGCTCGATCAGGGAACTGGAGTCCTTGCCATTGATAACCATTGCCCGTTCTTATCTTCCCAAATCCATGGTTATCTTGATCTAAACCCTATATAAGCATGCTCTGGTCGATCTTGACAGAGGTTACCGAGGCCAGAGGTTATACATATAGATACATACAGGGTTTTCAGAGGCTCTCTTCATCTTCTTCCTGTGTGATCTTTTAGAAGAGCTCTCTGCTTCCTCTTCTTCCTGCCAGCAGCATCAACCCCGGTTTCCCTCTACTGTCATCAGGGACAGTAGGGGTCTTTTGCTTATCTATTTGCTTTTCCATCGGTCATCATCCACCGTTTTCTTTTCTTGCATTAGTATCATATTTCTCCTCTCCCTAACTCTTTAGGGGTTTTTTTTTTAAACCAAAAAAAGAGGTGCGCATGTTGTGTTCTCTTTCATCATCTTATTTTCTATTTGGGATTGATACTACATTCACTCTTAGCTGATCCATCTTTTTACTTGTTTGTTCTTTTTTGCAAGGGTAATCAATAAGGAAAACCCCCTTCATCGGCCGGCCGATAGAAGGAGGAGGAAGGAATCCACAATCCATCCCGCATCCCACTTATCACCAGGTATTCGCGATCATTTATTTTATTATTGAGGTAACCCCTCTGGCGACCACTCTCCTTTATAGCACCATATGCTTTCTTTTGTCTTTGTTATCATCTCCATCCTTTTATATAGCTCATATGAGTGGTTTGTTCCACATGTGTGGATTTATCACGATCTACACCCATCGTCCTTATGTTTTAATAGCATGCCCATCGTCTTTATATTTTCGAAACATGCCCATCATCTTTATGTTTTCTGAGCATGCCCATCGTTGCTGAGTTCATAGGCGATAAATTATTATATTATGATGGTGGAATGGCAGGGAACATGTTAAAAGGTATAATTTTCGTCGATTTGAGTCGACCGGGAAGGGATCCGATTATGATTCCCGTGAATCCGGTTCTCCGGTAAGGATGATGTTTATATTATTTCTGCTTTTATAATGGTCCGCCATAAATCATTTGTTGACCTGAGCGGCTGACGATGAGACCGCGTAAATATTTTAAATATGAATGGTGGTAGAAATTTCACGGTTAGTCTGTTTAGTAGCACGCAGCGGTTCGTCGTTCGACCGCCTAAGACTATAACGGCTCTAATTCGACCGCTTGTTCTGCAAATTATGCGTGTTCGTTTAATTATGCATTTAATACGCATCTTCGCCATGTGTGGGTTATTTTATTGACTGGGGCAGCTTTCATTCAACCGCCATTTCTTGAAGCATTTTAATTCAATCATGTTTAATTAATTATGCGTTCTGCACTGCATAATTGCCATTTTAGCATATTCAACTATTTATGCATTGAATTATTGAATAATGGCCATCTTAGCATATTCAATTAATTATGTCTTGAATCTTGCATATTTGCCATGTTTAAATTGTTACCATATATTATGGCATATTTTTAGATCCCAATAGAATTAGATTCTTGTTCCTAGTGATGGAACCACCAGCCGTAACCCGACGACTTTTAGTGTCGGCCCACCTGGGAGAGGTGCCGGGGTATTCCCAGTTTACGATTTTTAAGCTAGTTCCCGTGCGCCCTCTTGCTTGATAGTAGCGTCCTACTGGGGGGGGGGGAAATTAACTATAGACGTGGCTCAAGGCATTGAGCATGTGTGTGTACACGTGGTCAAAGACTTGGACTAACACTGACGAGTGTTACTCTGACTAGTTACTCATTTTTGGTACTGTTACGCGCCTCGCTTGTCGCGATCCAGACTTTCGTAGATGCTTGAGACGCAGTGTAAGCCGTTAGTGGACGCATATGGTTTCTTCTTCTGGTGAATCTCATCTCCTTCTCTCTATTGTAACTCGGGAATGATTGAGTTGTTATTATATTGGTAGATTTCGAGTACTCGCATTTAAATTATAATTGGCATATTAGTTAGCTATTCTTAAATTGCTTAGATAGTTTTACAGCTTTATTAGATTGTCTTTTAACTAGGCCAATGCATGCTTTGCTGCTTTCTTTTAGCTTATTACTTTCCCTTAGCTTACTACTTTCCTTTAGTTAGTTGCGAGTTAGGGATCCATGTGAACTTTACTGAGTCTCTGTCGTGAGACTCACCCCTTCCTTTTACAAGTGAGGCGGAGCAATCGGCTGCAGGATTCTCTCGTGCTTTTGTCAAAAAGTCTTAGAACCAGCAGTGGTCTGTCAGTGGTCGATTAGTAGTCAGTTTGTCTTTTTTTTCTTCATTTGGCCAGGGTATGCCCCATGTAGTTTTTTTTTTTTACCATTGTACAGTATGGGACTTGTGATATATGGATCTGGACTACTTGTATAAATGTACCACTCTGATATATTTAATTGCTTCCGTTTAAAGTTCAAATGAATGCTTTAATTAATATTGCGCGTGTAATTTCTATTCGTTATGCATCCCCTCGACAAACACTTACTAACCCTTATGGGGCCTCATAAGCCTCTTGGGTGGCTTCCCCGAGCTCTGGGTATCAGTAAATCGATGATATCAGTTTATCGATATCCGGATCTCATGGGTCGTCACAGTTGATATCAGAGCGGTGTTGAGAATTTGTATAAGAAATTGAAATTGCATTAGTCCAGAACAAGTCCATGTGAGTCTACTGTTGGCTTAGGATGTTTTCCATAATTACTGATGGATTTTCTGTTATTACATGTTTTCTTCTAGATTAAAATGTCGCCTCGTAGAAGGGCACGTGTCCCGAGGGAAGGAATTGGTACTTCTCCTCCGGCTAATGTGCCAACTCCAATTCAAGCCGATTCTGCTCCTCAAGCCGATTTGCCTCCAGGTGGTCGTTGCAGGGCATTGAAAGAATTTTTGCTATTCCCGATGCAGCCAGAGTGTCGCTTGATGTAACCGAGCATGTATTTCGTTCTATAGAGTGCACAGAGGATGAAAAAGTCATGCTGGCTACATTTCAACTTCAGGGAGCAGCACTCACGTGGTGGACCACGGAGTGGGAGGTTGCTTTCAGATCCCGTCCGCTTCGTCCGATCACATGGCAGGAGTTTGTCACATCGTTTGAGCTTGCATATGGTCCAGCATATTTGAGAATGGCCAAAATGCATGAGTTTATGGACTTGGCTCAAGGTGATATGACAGTCTTGCAGTATCGAAACAAGTTTATGGAATTGGGTCATTATGCCCCATAGATTCTGGCTGATGAAAACCTGAAAACTCGGCGTTTCGTGTATGGGCTGAGGCCGGAAGTGAGATAGCCTCTGATTACAACCAGGGTGGCCAAGATGGATTTGGCATATCAAGCAGCTGTAGCATTAGAACTTGATATTATAAGAGCTCAAGGGCAGTCCCAGGTTGAGCTCGTGCATCATATTGTGCAGCGTCAGCAAGCTAATTGCCAGCCGAGTGTGTCGTTTCAGCAAGTCAGTCAGCTGTCTGTCATAGGAGTTCCATCTGCTGTACTTGCTGCCAGTGGTACTTCGATAATTTATGGCCATGCAGCTCGTGTTTTGTTTGCTTCATGTGTTTCTCATTCATTTCTTTCTGAAGACTATGATTTCTTTCAGTTCGCTCCTTGTTCTTCCTTTTAAATTTCGAAGATGAAATTTTTATTAGGAGGGAGGGACTATGAGACCCGTTCCTTAACGGATATTTACCGGTAATCAATTAAAATTTATTCCATGAGATTCGGCTATTTTCATGAAATTTATGGGCTTTTTCTAGTATTTAATCTAATTAGATTAAAGCCTTTAAGGAAATTAAGGGGCATATTGACAATTTCACTTAATTGGGGGTTTAGAGTGTAAAAGAGGGTTAAAAATCAAAAAAATATATATTATTTTAATCCTTTTTTTACCCATTCGATGGCCCCCCACTCTCTCTCACTTTCCTCTCCCCCCCTTTCTTCGACCGAGACGCAGGCACTCGCAGGCAGAACCCGCAATCATGCCGCTGTGAGCGACGTCACGCGGTTCGGGGTGGAAAGAGGACGCGGAGCACGCGGGCTCCTTCTTTTTGTTGTTTGCTGCAACACAGAAATAAGAGAAGAGAGAGAAGAGGCCATCACGAGAGATTGCTCCGGCGGGGCGAGCGGGACAAGTGTGATATAGCAAGATATGGGGGTTAAACGGCCATAGCGGGAAGTGACTCGCCGCGGCCTCGGGGGGACGGGAATGGTGCAGAAACTAAATAACAAGAATTGAAACGGCCATTGGGAAAGTGACTCGCCGCGGCCTCGAGAATATGAGCAGATAATAAGATGACAGAATATAAAGAGAATACAAAGAGCGGGAATTTAAACGGCCATTGGGGAAGTGACTCGCCGCGGCCTCGAGAACATAAACAGATAAGAATATAACGTATAAGAACGTGAATTTAAACGGCCATTGGGGAAGTGACTCGCCGCGGCCTCGAGAATATGACCATAATATAACAGAGTATAAAGAGAATATAAGAACGGAAATTTAAACGGCCATTGGGGAAGTGACTCGCCGCGGCCTCGAAAACAAGATGTGATCGCCAGGGGCCGAAAGACCCCAAAATAAGAAAGTGATCACGCCTACCTCAAGAGCGGGAGATGGCGGGTTGCTTCTTCCTCTCCCTCCGGCCGGCCGACGGAGACGGCTTTCCTCGGCTACCCTTGCAAAACAACGACAAATAAATGACAAGTGGATTATAAAGATGGAGGTGTAGTATTCAAATCCTTGCGATAAAAATAATGAAATGATGGCAAGACACACACCTGGTTGGTGTTATCTTTTAAACCCCTCTCGGACTCGAGTAGGAGGAAAATGAGATGATGGATGTAAGAAGTGTATAAGAAAAGGTGCCCTTATGAAGGGGGATAGGGGATGCAAGATGATGAATGCAAAAGAACTACGAAGAAAAGGAAAGAATTGGCTTATTGGATGTGCCGATGGTGAAATCCGACGGAGCTCCGGCAGCGTGGGGACGACGTGGAAGCGCGGTGGATGAAGACGACCTTCCTCTCGCGAGCGTGAGCACCCGAGAAGTCGGCAGAACCTCCACCTACAAAAGAACCCACGGGTTAGAAAATGACTCCGTAGCCTCTGGGCTCCGGCAGCCTATCGGATCACTTCGAAGCTCTTCCAGAACTGAGAGGGTGGGCCTCTATTTATAGAGCTCCGGAGGGTGGAGGCGTCCAGGACCCTGGACACCTCCATCAGGGCCGAACTAATATTTTATTCTATTTTTATTAATTTTTTTGGAATACTTTTGTGGAGGCGTCTAGGGACCCGGACGCCTCAAACAGGTCCACCGAAAACTGACGACGGCCGCACGCGGTTTGGCACAACGCGTGATTTTCTGAGCGGTGCCTCGTGATTCAGAAATGGGCGCGTCCAGGTGGCTGGACGTCTCTATAATTTGGCTTTTTTCACACACGACAAACCGGTGTTCGGTGAGCGGCGCCCGTGAGAGAGTTGATGGAGGCGTCCAGGGGCCTGGACGCCTCCAAAATATATATTAGTTTTTTTATTTTTCTTTTGTCTTTTATGCCAGGGCTGGCATGATTTTTTTATATTTGTTTTTATGGAGGCGTCCAGGAGCTTGGACGCCTCCATTAATATATTTATATTTTTATTTATTTTTTTTTATGCCAACTGACATTTTACACACATTTTTTATTTTTGTTTTTATGGAGGCATCCAGGGGCCTGGACGCCCCCATTAAGACCCACCCGGGTCCTAGTCAGCGGCCGCCCGGCAGACATCCTTCTTGGTTCTGGAACCTCCTGACGCGTTCGACTGGTGTTGATGCCGTCCGAATGCCGTGACGGGACGATTCCGAATGCCGAAAAAGGTAGAAGAAGACCCAAGAAAAGGAAGCACTCGAGTGATTCAAAATGCGTAAGCCGTTGCGGGGCGTTGTATAGTAATATGGGACTTTCTCAGGAGACGTCAAGAATGGCGTGTCTACAGCTGCCCCGCCTTGGCGTCTGCTTTGCAAGGGAGCGACACGTAGTGGAATGGTATCGAAGTGGAGTGAAATGAAGTGGGAGCGGACTGATAAGTTGATGCCAAGGTGTGATGAGACACGCTTTTGACGTTACTGTTTAGAATCTTTTCTGAAGTTTCAATGAGGCGACCTTGAAGAAGGTCTTTCAAATATTGACGATTGCTTGGACGGAGATCAAATAAGGGAGGGTGAGATGTGCGCTCAGGCACGAAAAGGAGACCAACTTCTCGGTGTGGAAGTACCTGGGTCATAAACCGGAGGTTTCACCTTTGGGGAGCGGTTACCAGCCAATGTGGAAGTGCTGTGGCCAAGGTGGGTCAAACAAGGTCAAAAGTAAAGGAATATCTGAGGGTCTGTCCAAACAAGGGTCTCCTTTGGAAGAGCAGCGTAGGGCTGTCTCAAGGAAACTCAATATTTCATTCGGAGTGGAATATCTCATATTTGTGGGAATTGAAACACAACGGCTTTCACAATCGAATCACTTGAATGATTTTCCGTAATAAATCAAAATCCTATATGAATGCATGCTGGGTTAAAATAAAAATTTAAAACAAACTAAAATAGAAGATAGCCAAGGATAATATTGTCAACTTGTTAAGAACGGGTCAGGATACCGATCCGGTGAGCCGCTACTGGGCTGGGGCCCGTTTATCCGCGCACCAACTCACTGAATGGAACCGTCGTCCCCATGCTACCACAAATTAACGGTCTATCCGTACAACCCAAATTCTCCCGGGATCATCATCATTTTTGTTGAAGGGGAACTCAAATCCCAGATTCGTTCAGGCCGCAAGGTCCTTGACATGTTCTAGTAGCGTAGGTATCATATACTACGATGCATGACATGGTGGGACCAACCATTGAAAGGTGGGACAGGAGACTGGACAAAGACGTCCGTTAGTAAAACTTGCACAGGCCAGCATGGATTAATAACATCAGAAAGTAGCAGAATCATAGCAGAATCGCACCACAATGGGAAGGAGATCTAGCCAAAATCTAGACATTGACCGCTGATGTGACATGTTCTGTCCTGTAGCGATCTTCCCTTCCTATAAGAACTCCCCTTAGGCTAGTTCATTCAAATGCACCAAGGTGGGTTGTGGAAGCTCAGGAGAGGGAAGAGAAGAGAATCTAGAGATTTTCAGGATGGAAGGAGAGTCTTCCCGCGTTATGAAGAGGAGCAGGCCTAGCAGCGAGATCAGGCGACTCTCCGACCTCGAGGGTCATTTGAGTGGGACGATCATGTCGCATATGGTAAGCTGATTCTTTTCAAATTTTTTCCACGTGAGCCTTCTTCTTACTTCCTTCATTTCTTCTTCTTTCTTTTCTCTTCCAGCCATATCCACTCTTCCCAGGCCCGAGGAAGTTTTCCAAACTGCCATGACTTTCAAAGCTAACTTCCAACATCTCCATCGGCATGAGGGCCATACTCTCGAAGTGGCATCTGCAGGGGCTCCTTATTCACGCCAAACACTACGAGAAGATTCGTATGGACTGGGCGGCTATGGGCGCACTAGTGGAGATTTGGCATCCCCAGACCCACACTTTTATCTTCCCGACCTTCGAGGTGACCATCCTCCTTGAGGAGGTGGAACTTCTGCTCGGATTGAAGAAATTCAAGAGTGACGGGAAGGTGAAGGCTATGCGGATGCTGACACGGGTGACTTCCGAAAGCATTCTTGGAAGCTTCATGCCGCTCGACGCAGCCAGAAAGGTCCGTACTTAAAAGGGGATCGATCTTCAAAAGCTTGCGGAGTGGGTCATGGACGCCCTGAGAGGGTCACCAGACGATGACTATTTGGAGGGAATCATGAAGGGGTTCACCATCTGTCTGGCGGGTGCTCTCTTGTTTCCTCATACCGACAACATAGTGGAGGAGGATCAACTAAGTGCCATTCGCGGGATCTGGAGTGGAAAGAGGGTGGGACCCGCCATCCTTGCCTATCTTTACAGCGGCCTTACTGCCTCGAGCATGGGTAAGCCTCCTTTTGGTTGCGCACTTGTCTTGAATTGTTGGCTTGATTTGCACTTCAAATTCGATCATCGCGAGGGAATGCCAACTGCTTCGAAGCTCTTCCAACAAAGCCCGCTTCACCACATAGCCGATGTGTTAGGCTTCGGTGGTACTGTAGTGAACCGCGTTCCGTGGCTGAAGAAACGTGAAGACTGGCGGTCTCACTTCCGCACCGTGACACAAGGCTTCTTTACTTGCGCACCGGCATGTTTGCTTTCGCTAGATCTCCTCATGAGGCCTTCTCCCGAAGTTGATCTTCAACTGATCGGCGCGACCGAGTTCGTCCTTTATAATGCGCATCGGTGCTGCCTCCAGATTGGCATCCCACGCCATTCGTTCCCGCCACCGACTGGCATCGTTCCTTTGAAGAAGAGGGAGTTGGGCACTGAAGCGGACGCGAAGGAAGCGAAGGCCATTAAAGCTCCCTGGAAGACAAGTGTTGCGGGAAAGGCCTTAGCGCACGTGGTGGAAGAATGCGAGCCGTGGACGGCTTATGTAACCGAACTGGGGAAGTTAAGGCCTAAGGCGCCTAAGCCCCTGATGTAGTTCACTCTACTTTCTGATGGAATAAAATCTGGCATTTGGCAGTTTTGGACCAGGTCCGTTAATTATTATTGTCTTTTTTGTGGTTTTTCTTTTTCTTTGTGTTTTTATTTTTTTGTTTGGATTATATACATACTCTTATCTTTTTTTACTTTTATTATAAATATATACTTTTTTTTTGAAAATTTTTTATTATGGGAGCGTCCAGGGGGCTGGACGCCCCTATTTTTTTATTTTTGATTTTTTAAAATTTTTTTTGATTTGGGGGCGTCCAGGGGCCTGGACGCCCCTATTTTTTATTTTTGATTTTTTTGAATTTTTTGATTTGGGGGCGTCCAGGGTCCTGGACGCCCCTATTTTTTATTTTTGATTTTTTTGAATTTTTTGATTTGGGGGCGTCCAGGGTCCTGGATGCCCCAACGTTTTATTTATTATTTTTTTGGTTTTTTTTGTTTTGGGGGCGTCCAGGCGCCTGGACGCCCCTAAATTTTTGAATTTTGAAAAAAATAAAAAAAAGTGGGGGCGTCCAGGCGCCTGGACGCCCTAAACAGGGTGGATTCTATATATATGGGGGGGGGGGGGGGGGGCCTCCCCCCTTTGCTCAATTACTGTTCATTCAAACCACCCAGTCAATCCAGACAACCCATTCTTCATCCCAATGGAGTGAGGAGGATCGAGCCAGGGTCCAGAGAAGCGGAAACGACGGGCTCGTCGTCCGAGGAGGTTGAGGGGTGATGCCGAGGGGGCTGCTGCGGCGGAGGAGATTGCCGCGGGTGAGGAGGCTCTTCCTTTGGCCTTGGAGGCTGCAGTGGATACTGGCGACGCGGCAGAGGACGAGCACGATCCGGTAAGCCCCTTAGACCTCCATTCTATTGGTTCATTGGGTTAAAAGGGCGGACGAGAGGCTGTGTGGCGAATGCCGGGTGTGAGGGAAGGAGGCGTCCTGGGGCCTGGACGCCTCCACATTTTCTTTTTCTTTTTTTTATTTGTTTACGAAAATAATATAAATATAATTAAAAATAAGGAGGCATCCAGAGCCTGGGACGCCTCCATGATAATATATATATTATTAATATATTTTTTGTTTTGGGTTTTGGGTTTTTCTAAAAATTAAAAGAAAATAAAGGAAATGGAAAGGAGGCGTCCAGGGGCCTGGACGCCTCCACAAAAAATAAATATTTTAAAAAGAAAAAATAAAATAAAATGAATAAGTAGTATATACAGTGTTATTGTTTATTACTATTCATGATGCTGATGTGTTCTCTGTTGGTTTTGTGGTGTGCAGGGCGTGATGAAGGGACGGATCAACTGGTCCCTAGTGGTGGCAGCATACCGTGGGCTGTCGGACTTCCAGAGGGCGCGCGTGGACGCCATGGGCTTTGGAGCTTTTCTTAGGATCGAGCCCTTCCGGCTCGACCTTCCTCTTATCCAGGCACTGAGGGAGCGGTGGCACGCACCGAGCCGGGCGTTTCTGATGCCCTGGGGGCACATGGTGCCGACACTAGAGGACGTGGCTCGGATTACCGAGCTACGAGTTGACGGAGAGGCAGTCAGCGGGGTCACCTACCCCGACTACCGAGAGAGTGCCCTGGACCTGCTGTGGTTAGAGACGAGCGTGACTGATAGAGACAGCAGGGTAGTTGGCCGAGTGGAGATCATGGAGGCGCTCGGATTCGTTGACCCGTGCCAGCGGGTTAGCGAGACTGGAGCGGAGTTTCTGGCACGATTGGAGGCAGATGCCCGTGCAGCTTTTACCCAGGATCTGAGCGAGAGGGAGCTGGTGGATCTAGACCTCCGGAGGTTTCTTTTCTTCTTCTTGGGCCGCCTTCTGCTGGGGACGAAGGGGGATGGCATCCACTGCCGTTTCTTCGGAATCTTGGCGGATCTGGACAGAGTGGGACACTACACGTGGGGAGCGGCTCTGCTTGCCCATTTGATTGCTGATCTCTCCCAGACTTCAGAGAAGGAGACGACAGTCAGCGGCTTCGCACCTTTCCTCCAGGTACACAATTTATTTATGCATTTTCATAGTTAAATATGCAATTATTGTACTAATGATGTATGATGAATGCAGGTGTGGAGCTATTACTATTTCCCGATGGGAAGGGCTAGGCATGGGAACAGGAGGGCCGTGCCTCTGGCGCGGCGGTGGAGGCCGGTCGTAGTTGCAGCACCCCATGGCTACCAGCTGGCGTCGCTTCGTCGGGAGCTGAGCGAGTATCCCGAGGCCATGGTATGATGCGTATGATTTTTTTTTGTGTTTTTATGCATGTGACTATCATGATGTATGCATGGTGATGCAGGTGGTGTGGAGGCCCTACCTGGGCATGGGCGATGCTGGCCAGCCCTGGGTTGTAGCAGGTCTTCCTCGTTTCAGGCGGGACGTGTGGGTCCATTGCCTGAACGAGATCGAGCCGCTTCGGCTGAGGCTGGTTATGAGGACGTTGGGGCTGGCCCAAGAGTGGGTTGATGTAGAAGAGTCGGCCCGCATTGGGCGGAAGACCAAGGGGAAGGCGAAGGTTGTGGACTGGCGTACGCGCTTCCCAGCACAGTACCAGGACTGGCAGCAGGGCGGGGTCCCAGTGGTGTCCCATGTACAGGACAGTACTGATTACCTGAGACGGTACCAGGCTACGTATGGGGACCGCCTCTTCCTTGGTGGTATGGCAGGGGTAAGTGAAATGAGAATGCTTCACTCTTTTATATGTATATGCATGTGGTACTAACTTACGTGCAATGCTGGATGCTTGTGATACCATGATCGCCGACCTGCGGGCCCAGTTGGCGGATGCCAGGCGACAGTTGGTGGCCATCCGACAGGAGTTGGAGATCCTGGTGAGTTTATGTGATGCATTTTTTTGTGACCTAGATTTTTGATGCTTAGCCTTTGACTGACGTTTGCCCCGTGTTTCAGCGGGCCCACCAGACAGCAGCAGCCGGGACGGCTGGTGGAGCGGGTTCCAGTTCGCGGGGCCCTCCTCCGGAGGTTTCTGCCCTCCAGGAGCAGCTGGCGTATGCGGTGGCTCGGGCTGAGGAGGTCGAGCGTGACCGCGAGGGTCGAGTGAGTGCTTGCCTGACCTTGACTCTCTTCTAGCTGCTTTCCTTCTATCACTGTTGTTCTCTTATGGTGCATGCGTGCTTTGACAGGTGGCCGAGATTCGGGAGGCCCTGGCGCGTGCTGTTCGTGCCGAGCAGGAGCGCGAAGCTCGGGTGGCGGAGCGTGACGCCCGGATTGCAGAGCTGGAGGAGGAGCGTCGACGGGAGGCTGAGGAGCTCCCTCGCGACGTAGTGGATCTGCGGATCACCCTCAAGCTGTCGAGGAGAGAGGCGATGAGGGAGAGAGAGGAGAGGGAGAGGGATAGGGAGAGCGTGGAGAGAGAGAGGGAGAGGGATAGGGAGAGAGAGAGGGAGGAGCGACAGCGGGATCAGACCGAGAGGAGGGCTCTAGAGGCCCAGCTGCTGGAGCTCTGATTGAGTCTCGGCACGGTGGAGGGGAGGCTTCGGGAGAGCGAGGAGCGGTACCAGAGGGCGAAGGAATGCGGGGCGCGACTTCGTCAGTCTGGTTCTTTTTCCATGGGCAGCTATCTGGTTTCTTCGGCCGAGGAGCGTCGTCGCGCCTTCGAGGCTGGAGTGCCACCGCAGGGCGAGGCGAGCACGGCTTCTCAGGGTTCGCAGAGGCCCCCTAGGGATCCCCGGTAGAGGAGGGAGGAGAGAGATGACCAGGAGGGTGATGGTGAGAGTTAGAGAGTTGCTTGTACACGTCACCCTTCTCACTGTATGATGTACTTTCGGCTATTATATGAAATGAAAATAGCTTTCTTGTGTTGTGTGTACTTTTCTCTCTCCCACACTTTCTTCTTTGCACTGAGTTGTCCTTCGAGGCACGCTCCACGAGACCTTACCCTGAACAGCGGGGAACTACGCTTTGCACGGGGGGATTCTGTTTCCTTTCTCCCCCTTTTGGGCGCATCCAGGCGCGAGGATGCGTCTTAGTCCTTGAATTCAAATTTAAAGCGTCGGGTGGCCTTTCTTCTCCCGTGCCTTACCCGCAAACGAGCCCGCCTTCCGCCGAAACTCGCTTGCCCCTTTTTCGTCTTCCTCCTCTTTTGATTGATGGAGTTCGGTGGGCCCGATCATGGTGAAGGTGGAGAGGGACGAGGAACTCCTCGCCCGAGGAGGGACGCGCCAGAGCACGGAACGGCGTCCATGGAGGAGGAAGGGCCGCTTCGGGCCCCCGAGAGACCCGAGGGGCCTGATGTCGCGGAGGGAGGTGAACACGGTCTGGTAGGTCCTCCGATCTTTTCCTCTTTTAATTCATTTTGAGTTTTAAAGCGAGCCGCGCGAGGGGGGAAAGGGTTCGGCGAGTGTTGCACTTAAATGATGGATGCGTCCTAGACAGGGGACGCGTTATTTTTGACTGATGTGGGACCCCTTTCTTGGTGCAGGACATGGCAAGGACCCTGGGCCTAGCCGATGAGTGGGCGAGTGCGGACGAGCCGAGCCGCGTCAGGAGGGAGAGTCGCGGCAAGGCGAGGCTCGAGGACTGGCCCGTACGTCTCCCTGGACAGCAAGGGGGTGTACTGGTGCAGGACAGTGCCGACTTCCTGCGGCGGCGGAGAGAGAGTTACGCGGGGCTTCCCCAAGCTGGGGACACGCGTGGCATCGACGGCTCGCGTGCCCAACTGTCAGAGACTAGGCGGCAGCTGGCCGTCGCTCAACATGAGCTGTCGCTCCTGGTAAGTTACGTGCCGCACTTTTAACTTCAGATTTTGGAGTTTCACTAACGGCCGTTGTTTATTTTGTTCCAGCGTGCCCAGTAGACAGCGACGGTGGGAGTGGCTGGCGGATCTTCCAGCTCTTCGGCCCCTTTTCTCGAGATTGCCTCCCTCCGGGAGCAACTTGCCGGTGCGGTGGCCCGCGCGACCCGGGCGGAAGAGGAGCGTGACGCCTGGGTGGCGACTGTAGCGGAGCTGCGGCATCGCGGTGAGGAGAGACCTTCACCAAAAATCCTGGAGTTAAGGGTTCTTCTGCAGATGATGAGGAGAAAGACAGAGAGAGAGAAAGCTGACAGAAGGTCCGAGCGACAGCGGGATCAGACCGAGAGGAGGGCCTTGGAGGCCCAAGTTAGGGAGCTCCAGCTGGGCCTTCAGGCCGTCGTGCAGAGGCTAGGAGGGATGGAGACGCGCTATGAGAGAGCGCGAGAGTTCGGGGAGCGACTCCGCCAGTCCGGTCACTTTGCCGCTAGTGGCTTCTTCGCCACGCCAGGGGAGGAGCAGCGAGTCACTACTGCGGAGCAGGCGCCAAGAGGCGAGGCAGGTGCTACTGCACGGGGATCCCGGAGGCTTCTGAGGGACCCTCACCTCGGGGGAGAGGAGAGGAACGCCTAGAGGGACGAGCATGGAAATAATGGCAAGAGCTGGCGAGCTAGTGGACCCGCCACCTCTCTATGATTGTAGTGTTTGTGACAGCTTATGTAGAATTATGAATGGAATGATTTGATTTTCTGCTGCTTGTTTGTTCTCTTGTGCGTTCCTTCTTCCCTACACTTCCTTTCCTTTGCACTATTCCCATGTGATGGGTCTGCCGAGACTCCGCCCCGAGCGGAGAATCGCGTCTTGTTGTGACCATTTTCCACGGGAATCTGCCGTCGAAGTCAATAATGACGGCCCTAGCCCCTTTCCCGAACGTTGTGTCAAATTTTGCGGACGTCCTCCAAATCATGATAGGGTATCTCTAGACAACATAGGGGGCTAGTCGTCATATTCTTCATCCAGTCAATCACCCCGTGCGAGCGGTGAAGCGACACACGGGACCGCATGGCAGGTGCCTCATTGCGAGGGCTATCATTAAAGGTGATGGAGGCAATCTTGGCCCGCACTCCTTCCATTTCTATAAATTCTTGTCCCTTTTATCTTTCCAGGTATATCGAGGACTAACTCGAGGAGCATAAGTTCTCACGGGAGAGGAGGAGTTCAAAATTCTGAGAGTTGGATGGAGGGCGAATCTTCCCATTCCTCGAAGAGAAGCAGGTCCAGTGGTAGTACTTCCAGGAGGCTTTCAGACCTTTAAGGGCACTTCAGCGAAAGGGCCCAATCACAACTCGTAAGCCAAGTTTTCTTGCCCTTTTTTTTCATTCTTTCTTCCTTTCTTCTGACCAAACCTCACCCCCATTCCTTGTATGTGTAGGTTGTGATGAAATCACAAATCTTATGGGAGTTGGTAGTAGCAGCGTACAGGGGCCTCCCAGATTTTTAGAAGGTGAGGCTAGACGTGATGGGATTTGGTACCTTCCTTCGGATCGAGCTGATCCAGCTCGATCTGGTCCTGATCCAAGCCTTGTGTGAGAGATGAGACCCAGTGAGTCGGGCATTCCTGATGCCCTGAGGGCACATGGTGCCCAGCTTGGAGGATGTGGTCCGGATCACAAGCCTGAAGGTAGAGGGCGAGGCAGTGACCGGAGTCACTTACGCGGACTACAGAGAAGGTGCCCAGAAGTTACTGGGTTTGGACCTAGATGGTCGGAAAAACAGGTCGGTAGCTTGGGCGTCCCTCATGGATGCATTAGGGCTCACCGACACTCGTCGGCGGGACGATGAATCCTCAGAAGAGTTCATGGAAAGGATGGAAATAGGATGCCGTGCCGTGTACTGCACAGATTTCGGCGACTGGGAAAGATGTAACATAGATTTGAGGAGATTTCTCCTCTTCCTTTTGGGGAGATTGGTACTGAGCTCGAAAGGGGACGGTATCTAATGTTACTTCCTGGAGCTACTGTCAGACCTTGAAAGAGTAGGGTATTATGCTTGGGGAGCTGCCATGCTGGCACACTTGTTTGCAGGCCTATTCCAAGAAACAGACCGTGAGATGACTGTGAGTGGTTTCACACCATTCATCCAGGTATTTTTGGTTTTGCTCGTTTTGTACTTTTTTTTGTGTTTTTGCAAGGTGCTGATGACCTGCGCCAAGCAGCTGTGGAGCTATTATTACCTCCCCATGGGGAGAGCTCGACATTGGTGACCTGCGATGGGCTAGCCAGGCGGTGGGAACCCATCATGAGTGCGGCACCCCTGACCTACCAACTGATGGTGCTAAGGCGGGAGCTACAGGAGTTCCCTGCAGCGATGATAAACTGGAGGCCCTACTCAGACATGGTCGATGCCGACCAGTCGTGGGTTCTAGCAAGTCGTGCCCGATTTGGACGGGAACTGTGGATGCACTGCCTGAATGAAATTGAGCCGCTTCGGCTACGATTAGTTATGAGGACTTTAGGACTGGCTCAAGAATGGGTGGATTCCGCCACCTCGTGTCGGGAGAAAGATGCGGGGACCGGCGACCTGCATTGACTGGCGCGTGCGGTTCCCTGAACAGTATGAAGACTGGCAACGGGGTGGCACGATTTTAGAATCACAGGCACGGGATAGCGAGGACTACTTGCGTCTATATAGGACAAAGTACGCAGAGCGGCTCCAACCCCGGGGACTTGTGGAGGTAGGTTTCCCCTTTTCTCTTCTCTTCTTTCTCCTTTTCTTGGTTTTCTGGTGAAAATGCTGACTTGTAAGGCTGCAGGATGTCCGGGATGCCATGATAGCGAATTTACGAATTCGCTTGGCAGAGATGGAACAACAGTTGGGCGATGCCCGCGGAGCTACGAGCGCCTTGGTAGGTGTACAGTACGTTCCTAATTAAAACCCCAGATTCCAGATGTTGGCTGCTAATTCACGCGATCGTAGCATGCCCAGATTGGCGCGGCTTCCCCAGCGATGGGAGTGGGTGGTGCCTCTTCCAGCTTGTGGATTCCCACCTCAGAACTTGACTTGCTTCATGAGCAACTTACTCACGCCACGCAGCGTGCTGCGGAGGCAGAAGGGATGCTCTGTATACAGGTAAAAGTTTCAGTGTTGAGTTCTCTAGGTTTACGCCTTATCGCGTATCTGAGATGGTACACTTGGCAGGAAAAGGAGACGGAAGAAGCGCTTGCCAAGGCTGCGCAGAAGGAGGCTAGGATAGCAGAACTGGAGAGGGAACTGCGGCGTCATTCTGATGACGACTCGTCTAGGGATGCCGTAGAACTGAGGATCACTCTCCAGTTGGAGAGGGAAGACCGCGAGAGAGAACGTGCAGAGAGAGAAAGAGACGCAGAGAGAGAAAGAGCCAACAGATTGACTGAAAGGGAGGAACGAAGGGCCATGGAGGCCCAACTATTCGAACTCCGAATCAGCCTTGGTCTTGCTGAACAGTGGCTGAGAGATGGTGAGGAGCGCTACCGAAGAGCACGAGAGCGTGGCTTTCGTGTTGGTAGCTTCTTTGCTGCTTCCGTAGATCAACGCCGGGATGCGGGAATAGGAAGAGGAGTACAGAGCGGTAGGAGTACCGCTTTTCGTAGTTGGGTAGCATCTTTGAGAGCGTTTTGCCCGGAGAGTAGTGGGACGAGTAATGCAGAGAGAGAGGGCGGAACTTGATGTAATTTTTTTGATTTTTGGAATAAAACACAAGGTTTGGTTTGTTTGGTTTTCACCTTTGCTTTTGTTGCCTGAATCCCTGCACACATCACTGAAACAAACAAATCAGAATTTCTGTTCTGACTTGGCCCCTTGCTCAATAAGCAAATGGTCACTGTGACTGTCCTTGATAACTGGTCAAGGGGCCAAGCCTTTATTTTAACGAAGGCAAGGGAAAGAAGTGGTGATGATAAATGCGACAGGTAAGCACACGAATGCAAGCGGTATTAAAGTGAGATGCTGCACGCAAATATAATCATGCAAAATTGATTTGTTTTCTTTTTTTATATTTGGCATTTTTTTTATTTTATAAAAAAGATTTTTTTTGCTTGCAAATATGTACATTTTCTCTTTTCCATTTTTTTTGTTGTTTTATCATCTCAATTTTTTTATTGCTAACGCCCGGCAAGCACCCAAATGGCACCTAACCTTCGTGAGAACAGGGGTTTCTTACTAACTTTCCAGGTATCCTAAGTGCACATCTAGGTTGATTTGGGCCTCTAGACCCCTCGAATGATGATCCCGCCGGCTAAGACTTACCCTGATGATAATACCGTCATGCCATGCTTAGGCTCCCAGTCGCTTCCGACCGTAGGGATTCACCCAAAAGGTGTTTGAGGTAAAAGATTTGCCCGACCCGGGTCTATTTCCTCACAACTCTAGATGGTATATGATGGAACACCCTGGAACCCTAACGACCAACCGCGCGACGCTGACCCAGAATCAGACGCCGTCGCACCCATAGGTGACGCGCTTGCATTGGCCTAAGCCCGAGGTTAAACAAGAAGACATCAAGGTGGTAAACAGGGGTCTTGACCAGCCAGAAACACAGAGACTCCTTCGCAGCGATAGCTTTGCTTTTCAAAGTAGGCAACCAAATATGTATATTAAAATAAGGTCACAGACCCTAGGCAGTTTTCATCCTTCAGAAACTCCATCGAACCTTCATCTTTAGAGGAAGAAGGAAGAGCGTAGGGGATAAACCTCCTGAGAGGACCGGCAAAGCCGTTAACCCGGTGAGCGAATAAGGGCCCATCAACTCTTTCCTTTCGGACAACTTCGGACCAAATCTCGAGCATTTACATTCCATGGCCCCCTTTGTGGATTCAGACATTTACTTTGAGGGGTTCCGTTTATCGTAACAGGCATGGTCACGACCAGGCTTTTCTCTTGATTTTGATTTTGTATTTCTTTTTGTGAGGGAGATAAAGTCGTTTGACATTTGTGGGCTCCCTTTTCGTATACCTGCGGGGACACTGCCCTCTTCTCGTGCTCTGATCGATACTCGAGGAAATGGATCCTACTCTTGCCTTTGGGGTTTGAGTTTCGGTTTCTCATGCTCAGCGTTTTAAGGGCGCCGACTGTCTCATTTGGTCGAAGAGAAAAGAATAAAGATTACAGCTTCCGGAGATCTTCTGGGTGACGCTCCACCGTAGGTGATGCTACGACCTTTTTTTGAATAAAATATATAAGTGAGCACATGTTGGCTTCCTTCGAGCGAGCATAGGCCGACGTGGCCGGACAGGGATCTCCACGGTTCTGGCAAACCAAGACCCGGTGCCTACCAAGCATTATTGGGCCCTATCCTAACATGAAGGTTAAATGCAGGGACTTAACTATATGGTGACCGCCGGGCATCGGCATTTTGAATCTTCCATGTTTTTAGTGGTTTTTGGTATTTCTTTATTTTTGATATTTTTTTTGATCTTTTCATCATTTTTTTTTGTTTTATGCTAAGGGTAGTATTTCTTAAGATAAAGCCCATTCCAAGGGTGGGATAACTCGGTCCCTTCGGCGTTGACTAGCTTGTAGGCGTTGCCAGGGTACACGGCTTGAATTACAAATGGTCCTTCCCAATTGGGTTGGAGCATAGAACGAGGACCTCCAGGTTTGAAAAAAATTCTTTTTACGACCATCTCACCGACTTTGAATTTTCTCTCAACGACTTTCTTTTGGTAAAAGCGAGCGAGTCTATTTTGATACATACGCGCGTGTTCGGCAGCGGCCAGCCGTTTCTCATCCAAGAGTTCCAACTGGGCGAGGAGTGAATTACGACGATCGTCGAGGGAAAATTCCTCGTCCAATTGTACCCTGAGAGAAGGGATCAGAGTCTCGTACGGGACTACCGCTTCCATACCATAAGTAAGGGCAAATGGAGTCTGCCCGGTGGGGGTACGCATTGAAGTGCGATAGGCCCATAGAGCTTCGATAAGTTTTTCTGGCCAGTCTGAAAACTTACTAGACTCGCAGGTTTTTTTGATGATTTTGAGCAATGTTTTATTGGTGGCCTCCGCTTGGCCATTACCTTGTGGGTAATAAGGCGGTGAATGATGCAATGCAATTGCGTACCTTTTGCAGAGGTCCTGTAGGTCCTGAGAAATGAATTGTGGCCCATTGTCGGTGACGATTGTGCTTGGGACGCCGAACCTGGCGAGGATGTTCTTCATGATGAACTTACAGATTGTTGATGCCTTGATTTCCGCGTAAGCTTCGGCTTCGGCCCATTTGGTGAAGTATTCCGTCGCAGTAAGGATGAAAGATTTCTGCTTGGTGAGGGAATTGGGATCACCTAGGGGACCAATAATGTCGAATGCCCACATGGAGAAAGGCCATGGGGAGGATATTGGATGAAGTGAGGAGGATGGTGAATGGATTTTATCGGCATGAAGTTGACACTTGACACACCTACGGACATAGACAGCACAATCTTCTTCGATAGTGGGCCAGTAAAAGCCTTACCGAATGATCTTCTTGGCGAGCATCTGACTATTCACGTGGCCACCGCACACACCCGAGTGCGTCTCCTCCACACATTTCCAAACCTCATCGTCACCAAGACATCTTAACAGAATACCAGCAAGGCTCCTCCTATAGAGTAGACCTCCAACCAATGTATATTTCTGAGTCACCCTTCTTATGGCTTTCTTATCCTCTGTGGTGGCCCCTTCAGGATAAGACTGATCTTGGCAGTATTTGACAATTTCATAGAACCATGGTTTCTCTTCATCAGCCAGTTCTTCTTCGGTCTCTGCCAACATGATCTCCCTTTTCTCAAGGATATCTTCCTGCAGGATCTTTCTTGCTATCCTGTCTTTGATGTTTACGTAGGAAGCATCATCGATTGCAGGGGCGTGAAGTTTGTAGATGGAAATGGACTTAAACCATCTTCCTAGAGGGAACCTTAAGGATGATGCCAATGAGGCGAGGGCATCGGTGAGAATATTCTGATGACGAGGGACATGAACAAAGATCAGTTTGGTGAATAGTTTGGCAAAGGCAGCAGTGAGTTCTTGGTATGGCTTGAGTTTGGGATCGCGAGTGCGATACTTAGTGAGCACCTGGCGAAGGATGAGTTGACTATCACCTACGACTCGCAACTCAGTGATACGAAAAGAATGAGCGAGTTCTAGGCCAGCTAGAAGGGCTTCATATTCAGCTATATTGTTGGTGACTGAAAATTTGAGCTGATATGCCAACGGGAATGTGAGACCTTCAGGCGACAGGAGGGCGACGCCGATTCCTCTCCCTTGAGAATTCAGAGCTCCATCAAAATATAGTGTCCACATTGGTCATCCAATTGGTTGATGGACATTAGTTCCTCATCTGGAAACTCTGATTGGACGGGATCGAACTTGGGAAGAGGATGGTGAGCGAGATGCTCGGCTATGGCATAGCCTTTAATCGCCTTTTGCTGGATGTAGGTGATGTCAAACTGAGAGAGAAAACTTTGCCAGCGTGCTAGCCTATCCGTAAGGATGGATTTCTCCAGAAGGAATTTGATAGGATTCATTCGAGCAATCAAGTGGACCTCGTGAGCCAAGAAGTAGTGCTTCAATTTCTTCACTACCCAAACGAGGGCAGCACAGGTTTTCTCCATGCCGGTGTACTTCTGCTCACAGGGATTGAGAAGTTTGGACAAGTAATAGGTTGCCCGTTCCTTGCCTTCTTCATCAGCTTGTGCGAGGACGGCTCCCACGGAGTCATCCAAGACTGAGACGTAAAGGATCAGAGGTTTTTCTGGTTTGGGTGGAATGAGAACGGGTGGACTAGCTAGATATTCCTTCAACCCTTCAAAAGCTTTCTGACATTTAGAATTCCAGTGGAATTCTACTCCTGGCTTGGTCAACTCGTAGAGAGGTCTACACCTTTGTGAATGTTGGGACACAAACCGACGAATAAACTGTACCTCCCGATTAAACCTCAGACTTCCCTCAAATTCTTGGGAGGCGGCATATCCCTGATAGCCTTGGCTTTGTCGGGATCTATCTCGATCCCTCTTTTACTCACGATGAACCCCAGCAATTTACCTGACGAGACACCAAACACACACTTCTTCGGGTTCATTTTCAATTGGAACTCCCTTGACCTCTGCAAGACCTTAGCCAAAACTTCTGGATGTTCCATCCTGGTCCTTGATTTCACCAATAAGTCATCCACATACACTTCCAGATATATGTGCATCATGTCATGAAATATGGCCATCATCGCTCTTTGGTAAGTAGCTCCAGCATTCTTTAATCCAAACGGCATGACCACGTAACAATATGTTCCCCAAGGGGTAGTGAATGACGTCTTTTCCTGATCCTCTTCCGCCAAACGAATTTGATTATATCCTGAAAATCCATCCATGAAAGAGAGGGTTTCGTAGCCTGCCGTGTTATCAATCAGCACATCAATGTGAGGTAAGGGAAAATCATCCTTTGGACACGCGCGGTTAAGGTCCCGGAAGTCGATGCAAATCCTGACTTTCCCATCTTTTTTCATGACCGGGACAATGTTCGCCACCCATTGAGGATAAAGAACGACTCTAATGAACCTGGCTTTGTGGAGCTTATCGACCTCTTCTTTCATTTTCAAAGCCATCTGAGGGTGGAAACGCCTTAACCTTTATTTTACCGAGATGGACCCTGGTTT